>JAKGSA010000517.1:293728-707881 GCA_033558755.1 Philaethria dido
TTCTTAAAAATACAAAGTCACCTTACTTTTTGAACACACCTCGTATATTTATGAAATAAGAAAACTATTATTCGAACAAAAATACCACTTACCGTTTCAATTATTTACTTATAAAAGTATTTCGTAATAACTATTTTATCTATAATAAATCTATAATCACATATTTCTCACTGCCGAGTATATTATTTGTTCATAAGATTATAATTTCTAATAAACTATACACAAGCCAAAATAAATACATGTTTTTGTTATTTGTCTTATTTTATTTGCGCGGTGTTGATTTCCAATACTCAAAGTCTAATAAGTTTTTTCAAAATAAGAAGTTCTTTGCTTCATTTTTTGAACGTCAAATAATTTACCACCAGTTCACTAAATTTAAGGCCTCAGACCTGAGAAGAACCGGCGCAAGAAACTCAGTAGGACTTTTTTTTTCTCATAATTAAATGCTTTACAAATATTTATTACTGACAATGGTACCTTTGAAATAGACTGGAGCAAGCATTTCATTCCTAAAGCGTGTTATCATTTATAAAATCACTAATTAGGTAATAACCTTTAACACACAAACGTCTTTTCATAGTTTTTTTAAATTGTAAAATGAAAAATTCTCTGACGTTTTCTGGGATCCTATTGTAAAAGCATACACCCTGTCTCATAAAAGAATTGCGGACTCGATGTAATCGAGTTACAGGCGCTGCATCCTATAAGCCTATTCCTTATATTTATATTGTGTACATCGCCAATTCTTGTGAAACTATTAATATTTTTCTTAACAAACATTACATTTTCAAAGATGTACTGTGAGACAACTGTCAAAATATTAATTACCTTAAATTTTTGTTTTAAGGAATCTTTAGGGCTTAAATTATAGATTGTACGAATAGCTCGTTTCTGCAAGACAAAGATTGAAAAAACTCAACATACAACGTCTTGAATTTAGGCGAAAATCGGAATATTTCTACACTAGGTTCTCTCTGCTTAGTAGTTTGCTTAGTTTCTCAAAGTAATTTAAATCATATCCAACCAAGCTAATAATAATAATATGTATAAATACTAACATTTCACTTTGGACGTTCGTAGAGTATGTGTAGTTCTCGACGACCGGCACGATTTCCGTCTAAAACAAAAGAAACATAGATTTTTAGACATTTTACTTCAAGCCATTTATTTTTTATTTTTAAACTATGATATAAGTCTCTTTATTGAATTATAAGCAAAAAAATGGATAGTTATTGTTAAATTACACAAATTCTTTATAAATTGTAGACCATGATATTTTGATGTAGAAAGTATATCACTATAAAGTGTCACTTAGATCCGTTTAGTAGTTTTCGCGTGAACAACAAACATCTTCGCATTAATCTTTCTGCATTCCTTCTCTATATAAGTTGCAAATATGCCAAATTTCACGGTTTTCGTAAAAACAGGTACGAAATTTTATCTTATTATTATAATAATGCAAGAATAATTAATTTAAAATTAATTTGCTTAATATTTGTACTCTTCCACGCAAAAACTACTGCCACAGATTAAGATGAAACTGTACAATAACATAGCTAATAGCTTGAACATCACAATAATAAATAGAATAGAATTTAAAGTTTTTTTTTAATTTGGCCATAATATCAATTGCTTTAATTCAAAAGTACAAATATTAAAAAATGTTTACATTGCGTAATATCTTATATACTGTTTAAAAAGACACCCACTGATTATGAATTTTAAGATATACTTTTTATTATTTTTATTAGCTTTGCTGTAAAAATGAGTATGTTTGGTCTGTGGTACTTTTAAATTGAAGCAGCGATATAACAAAAACTTTGTAGTATTGGATTATGTAATAATGAGTATATGTATTAATCGCGCGATATGATAAGGAGTATCCTATAGTCTTTCTCAAGGTCTAGACTATTTGTCAAAATTGGTTATGTGGTTTATGTGTCAAAGTTGTAAACAGTTAAACAATCTTACATGTTGACAATAAGGCACTTCCATACAAACTTTCACCCCCTATTTTAACCCCCCTCTATCATTTTTTTCGCGATAAAAAGTATCCTATGTCCTTTCCCAAGTTCAGTTCTATCTTTATACCGAATTTCATCAAAATCGGTTCAGTGGATTAGGCGTGAAAGCGTAACAGACAGACAGACAGACAGAGTTACTTTCGAATTTATAATATTAGTAAGGATTTATGAGCATTTTTTATTATGATTTATTATTATGATTGATAATTTAAAATTAATATGGCAGCCATTTTTAATTATTGCCAAACATGAGGGGAAGCCAGAATAAAATGGCGGGAAAATTACGGCAAAATAAAGAAGGTCAAGCTCCATTATTGGGGTATTTATTAGTAGTATGTTGTAAATTAAAACTTACACTTGTATGAGCATTCCTTGCTACTTCTATCTGGTTGAAAGCCAGTCTTTTATCATGACGGCATTTTTCTAGCATTTCCTCTTCAGCTGTCATACAACGTCTTACTAAGTCATGCCAGTTTACGATTAGCTGAAAGCAGTCGCTGCAAATTGTCTTTGGCAAGATATCGTCTGTTGAGACCTAAAAAATATATATTATTAATAATATACATACATACATAGCTTCACGCTGTATCCCGCATATAGCAGGGTAGGCAGAGGGAACCTGAGAACCTAGTGTTAAGACACTCCGTTTCCCACTTTCCGCCGAATTGAGGTATTGCGTGCTGAGTGGTGGAACTCAACGCCGCACTTTGCCTTTTTACCAAACCCAGGAAATAAAAAAATCTATTTCCTGGAGTGGGAATCAAACCCATAACCTGTCGCGTTTACAGTCGCACGCTTGTGCCTCTGCGGCACGAGAGGTGTTATTAATAATATATAAATAAATAAATTGTTAAAATATCATGGCAGTCAGTTAGTAGATATATCAACGCAGAGGCTGTAGGTTCTAGTTCCACTCTGAGATATTATTACACTGCATAAATAATATATGTTAAAAAATATAGCCAAGCTAGAATTATCATAAAACTAATGTAAGAACATGCATGAACAATATCAAAATTATTATATTGATTTTATTAGTGAAATTGAGACATAGTTTCATGCTGTATACCGCATATAGCAGGGTAGGCAGAGGGAACCAAGTGTTAAGACATTCTGTTCACCACTTTCCGCCGAATTGAGGCATAGCATGCACAGTGACAGAACTTAATATGGCAAAAAAATCCATTTCCTGGAGTGCCTTGTGGATTGCCAAGCCCTTTTGCAGGTACTCATTCTTCTCTGCCTATCTCTCTAATGTGAAAAATGTATAGAGATAAAAATTATAATCAAATATTATACACTAAAAATATATTTAGCTTTTTTATAAGCTGTTATTTTTTGGAAAAAATAATTAATATTTAGCACATAGAAAAACGTTTAATTCCTTTTGTGTTATAGTTCACCATAAAAGTAATAAAGATATATAATATTAAGATACCCCACATAGGATATTATCTACAAAATAATAATATATAAATAAGTGAACAATATGGTATAAAAGCTAGTTATGGAAGCTACCAGGTGTCCAACTTGAGATTTTTGTTGATAAGGTAAATAATACCAGAAGCCACCGCATTATCATTACCAAGTGTTAACAATTAGTGCCTACCTCTGGGTATTTATCATTCGTAGATCACTTGCATTTCTCTTAACAAATATGTCCTAGTTTTTAGTGTTAATTTTTTATAAATAAGTGTTATAATTTTCAATTAACTAACATGACTAACTTAACACATGAAGCGTGAATTTCATAATGTATATCAAATGAATTATCATAATGTATAAATAAATAAATACAAAAAAAAGCAGCTCCATGATTTTCCTCACATAGAAGAGTAGGCAGAGAGAAATAAATACAAGTATTAACTAAGTTAGTTTTTTGAAGGATATGTATATAATTGTTACCGTTATAGGCAGGTATCTGTGAATTTTCTCTAATATTTTTTCCTTCGCGCATTCACCTTCAAATATTTTCAACACCGGCTCATCGGGCACGATACCGCATATACGACAAATCTTCGATAACTCGCCAAAATCTAAATAATAAAATATATCTTAACAAAAAAAAACAAATATAATAAAAATACCTTCTGTTCTGTTATTTATGAATGGCATAATAAAGCTATTGCTTATTTAGATATTTCAATATTTATTTCAACTCTTAACTCTTAAATTAATAATCGCACAGCAAACAGCAATATGATCAAAAAATTAATTTGCACCTGGATTATAATAAATTTTATTTTCACAATCGTCAAAGGTGGGGCTGTGGCTGGGGCCGGCGCCATCGTCTGTAGATTCACGTTTAATACGAATTGTTATTGTGTTAGTTGGATCCATCAGTGGTTTTATTATTCCCAATATAAAATAAGAAATAGATAATGATATTTGTAATCAGTATTCTTTTGGATATTAAATAGTTAATGCAATATCTTTATTCAAAGCAAATGCACAGCTTAACTGCAATAAATCAATATTCGATTTAAGTCAGTGTTGCCTACTAAATAAATAACATGGATATTTGATTGAAATAGAAATGTCAAAGTAATTTTGGTGTTTTTTTTTTTTTTTTGGACTGTGTAGTATGCTGTTGGCCCTATTGGCCTCGACAGCGTCACCGGGTTTTGTGGGGGGCCGAGCTTGAAGAGCTCTGACCCTGGCTTGGCCTCCTCGGGAGGAGGACCATCAACTTAGAACTGCAGTGTCACAGGGGCGCCTCCTGCGAGGCCGAACCTCGGCTTGCGAACACTGCTTGTAGTGGGGGACTTTGCTTTCGCTCGGCCCGAATTTTGGTGTTGTTCAAGATTCGGTGTGGTCATTTCAGAGTATTTATATTATATTTAGTGTAATTTAAAGATATTAATATTGAAATATATCTCTAAAATCAGGTAATTATTACCTGTATTAAAAAAAAATGACTTATATAAAACTAAGTAAATGTAAACAGTGAAATAAAAATATTTGTCTAATCTGTGGTGAGGGCAGCTGTCATGTTGCTTATTCAATAATACATACTAGATGGCGCCTTTTAAATTGGCGCCTATGTAAATATAAATTACACTTTATAATTTTAAAATGTAAATAACTGAAACTAACAATGAAGGTTTAGGTAAATAAATAAACAAAATGAAATTAAACAATGGAACTATATATACGTTTTATATGTGATTATCATGACTCAGTCAGACAGCGTACCACTGTAAACGCGTTTGGTTTTGGATTTGACTTCCACTCGTGAGAATGATTATATTTAAAGTATTTTAATTTTTCCGCTTTGATAAGACATGGCGCGGCGTTAAGTTCCGAACGCAAACGGCAACTCAAAGCGGCAAACGTCGTATCTTAACACTTGGTTCTCTTTGATTACTCAGCTATGCGGGATAAAGCGTAATGCTTCTTTTTTAAATAAATATTTTCCCCGTTCGATTACACTCGTTTTTTCCGTCAAATATTACACTGTCTAAGTGGAGAAATAAGTAATATCTTACTAGAGCTTCTTTAAGAAATGATAAAACATATTCATAGTAAGCTTGTATTTATTTAGAATATCATTGTTCGGACCGCAAGGCTCTTGCCACACGTCCCACCGCCGCCACCACTGTCGGTGTCACCATCATTGTCTTGTTTTTGTAAGTATGAATCACTTGCTGGAAATTATTTATTATGAATTATTTATAAAAAGAAATTGTCCTGTTTATTACAATAATTGTAATAGATGTAATTATAAAAAAACGCGCTACTAAAAATATTAACAAAATAAGGAATGAATCAAATCTGATTTAGATTTGGCAAAAAAATAAATTTAGTTTCCAAGTTGGTTTGCATCATTACTAATGGGTCCGGGATATTAAAATATCTTTGTATTTAGTATTAAGTTTGGTAACAAGGCAAAGCGCGGCGTTGAGCACGCAATACCTCAATTCGAGGGAAAGTGGGGAACGGAGTGTCTTAACACTAGGTTCCCTCTGCCTACCCTGCTATATGCGGGATACAGCGTGAAGCTATGTTTGTATGTATGTATTAAGTATATATAAATGTTTATCGCAGCTGCGCCAGGTGATTTTTTTGGTGTAAACGGTTGTTCGCGGTAATTATGAAATTATTTCAGAAACCACACCTTAACTGGATATTTGAATTTATTCTTTTGCAAGCGGGAGTTGGCGAACGAAGAATGCAGGGGCCCCCTATTTTTTTATGTCAATATTGTCTCGCATGTAAATCGAAATTACAGTCGGCCCATGTACCAAACCAATTATAGATTGGATACATTTATTACTTACCAAAACCAATTTAATAAGGAATACAGCGAATGTCAAAAAGGATATAGTCATGAGGGCGCTCTCTGAGGATGGGAACTCCAGGTGTCCCCTTGCCTCTCGCACCTGACGCGATCGATCCGTGTCGTCCGGCCAAAGTTTGTCTATGTGGCCTTCTGAATTGGTCAAAATTATTTAATATGAAATTTCTGATAAATGCGCAACTCGTGGTAACTAAATTTTACCATACATATTATATACATAGTAATTAAGGCTGTCGTAGTACAACAAGTATTAAATTTAGCGTCATATTGTTTCTTTGGCTTTTTTAATTCACGCTCTTCTCGCTTACAGTCAGAGGTAGACAGTAAGAATATAGTTTTGAATAATTTATTATAATCGATTAAGAAGTCATTTGTTAGTAATTGAATAAAAGTGACATAAAGAGCAGTCGTGGTGTAAACTGCTTTGAGAGCACTACAATTGTAGGATCAGGTTTCGGGGAAAAGAGTAAATGTTCATATTTAAAATATTTTAGCTTCCTGGTCTAGGCTATGGCTTTCTTTACTCTTATGAGGAAAATATTAGATTTCGTGGTCAAATTAAGTTAGTAACAGAATATAAATTTATAAAGAAATACAAATGTACCTATTGTTGTCAGTAAAGTTGTTTTCAATCCGTCCAAATACATCACTTTACCCTTAAAACTTCTGTGTGTGTTTTTGTAAATTATATCAGAAACTACCTTCATCAGTTTTAACATACCATCCATTTTATTTTCACTTTTATTGTTGGATCCATCTGTAGGTTTAGATTGTTCCTCTAGTAATTCTTCATCTTCGCCTTTTTTTCCCGAAATAGTTTCAGTTTGTAGTATGTTTGGATTAGGTTGCAATATTTTGAAATTGTTAGGTTTTTCACTAACTATGTCAATTTTAGTTATTTTGGTTTGTGTACTTGGTTTAGCTATAGACGAATTTGGGTATAGAAACGTTTCGTGGTGGAAATTTTGAGTCTTATGTTCTTCAGTGCTTTGTTTTCTATGAAGTAATTTAATTTTTTTCGTTGTAGATTCATGTGCGTGGAAAATTTTAAATTTCGGTGACATTGTTGTATGGTCCATTTGAATTATTTGAAAATGATCGTCATAATCGTCATTTACAGCAATTTTTTTATCGTCCTTTAAAGATTGTTCATTTATTATTTTCATTTGGTTTCTATTCAGCTTATTATTATCGTTAGAAATATCTTTTACTTTATACTGCTCGAAGTCAAGAGGAGTATCCTTAGCATGATCTAGACTAATTTGTATTGGTTTTATACCTTTATTATTTTCAGTAGATCTGAGGTTTATTACATTTGGTTTTTCCGTGAAGTAATGACGGTGTGGAGAATTTATACGATCATGATATTTAGATGCATGGACAGCTTCGTCCGTATCTGGTATATTCTTTCGAAATACATTTCCAGCGTGATCAAGTTTCACTGCCGTAGTTTTCACACTGGGAGTTTGTACGCGTTTAATGTTCCCGACGTTAGTCACACGATCAACAACTCCTTTACTCCATTTTTTATCTTCATTGATTTTTTTATCTGCAGCACCAAATTTAATAGTTTCTTCAAATTGAGGTTCTTCATTAGATTCGATTATTGTAGATTTTCTATTAGGCCTATAGTGATTTTGTTCTATTTCTACCCAGTCGCATGTCACTTGTGATGCGAGTAGCAACATGCATGAGATACGTAACGCGCGTGTCGTTGACATATTCATCTGGCTGTGAACCGTCGTGTGACGGGGTTCAAGTGTAAGGTTGCGTACGTAGGGCAGTCTCACAGCAAATCTTAAAAGTTAACACTTAGACATATTAAATTTGTACTTTTTTGTTTTAATAGAGAACAAAGTTATTTTTTCAGTTTTTCTTAAGGCTTTCTTAAGACAAAGTGTTGCGTTGAGTTCGACCACTTAACTACTATATATCGACGGAAATTTAGGCAGAAGGTCTACTTTCTACTCGAATTAACGTCAAACGGAATGTATTGGCACTAGGTTCCCTCTCTACACAAATATTTGAGATAACCGTGAAGGTGTTTTTTATACATTACTCATTGTTCGGTTATTTTAATGCGCATTTTTATTGTTCATTTCCCGTTTGACTTTCAAGATATTGAGTATTGTGTTGCGGAGCTCAACGCATCACTTCTTTTACTAGATCAAGGAATTGGAAATAACTATAAACATAAATCCGCGCCGCGGGCGTCGAACCCATAACCATTGTATTTACAGTCACATGCTGTGTTACTTCACCACGATGGCGATAGAAGTTTATTTTAAACTTCTAAGAAAAATGAAAATATAAATGACAACCCTAATCTCGCTCGCATCTAGTAACTCACTAAAAGCAGCCGGTGCGTAAAATCGGTCTCGCTGTAAACACGCGATAAACTTAAAGAGGTAACGGTCTCAAAATGTGCAAACGAGCTGTTATATTTGTAATTCCTTCTGTAGGTTACAATCTATCCATATATGATTTATATTTTATATATTTATGCTTAAATTCAAAAGTAATACAAATAGAAATTAGATTTTATTTACAGCAGAACTGATAAACATACTGTTAAGTGTGTTTATATAAGTACATGGCTTGATCTGAATTAAAAAAACGGTTGCATTGCTTCTGTTCTTTTTTAAATATAAGATTACCGTTGTATAATTCAATAAAACTATTCTTACATTTATTAATTTGTGGTACTTTTGAATAGAAGATATATGTTTTATTCGTTTGCATTCCCTGTCTTTTAAAGACATTTTAATTTTTATTAGGGACTACGAACAATATGAAGTCTATGCCAACTAAGTTTCGAGTGTAAACTCTCGTTGTCACCATCTCATGAAATAACATTTAAAATAATTTCGTTCCTCTGATCTCCGAACCGAAAGTCGATGCACTTTTACATACTTTTATACGTTTAACTTTTACTTAAAGAATAAAAATACATAATCTAACACCTTAACGTAAGGTTTTGCGTGTCTATCTATTGGGTTATTATGTGGGTTGTTATGTGTCTATCTATTGGGTTATTATACGTATAACGTAAAAATTAATATACAATTAAAGAATAAAACACAAAAACGTGAATTAAAATTGTATTTATTATGAAATCAATAACATATTATTTGATTGCAACAATATCTTCTGTAATTAGAGCCTATTACTTGGTGTCCATTTCAGAAAACACTAATCAAAAAATTCAAAATATATAACTGACATAAGTGACGTCATATGACATTGTTCCTCTTATATTTCAAAGTTTTTGTTTAGTGTTAAGGTTAATGCTTTTTAGGCCTTTAGGAGCTACCATTTTAAAATGCAACATTTTCTTCTATTAGTTTATTATGAAAATATTAATAAATATGTATATATGAAAATTAATATGGGAAGACTTTGTTCGGAACTGTTTTGGCAACTGTTCGATTTTAAATTTCGAGATGATAATTTCAAATATAAATACTTATTTTTATTTAATTAGTATATATTTTTTATACATACTTATATGTATTTTATTGCAAAAAATATATATGTTTATGATTAGTCATCTCAACATGAACGATATATTTTTTGTAATTTCGTTTATTTTTAAAAAAATAATTAAATTAACAGAAATATAAAATTGTGCGAAACGAGCATCAATATATAACATTATGCGTAATTTGAATTCGCGACTAAATTAAAAAAATACAGCCAAATCTATCCAAATGTTATCTGTATAAAAATATGATTAAAAATATATAAGTACATAATTCCATGAGATATTTCCGCGAACAATTATTACACTACACATTACAAAAACTAGTCTAAAATCTAGACACTAACATTTGCCACTGGATTTTTATTATAATAAAAAAATATGTTGGTCCAAAATATTGTACTTATACTTATAGGAAAATATAAAAAGAAGATACTTTGCAAAAAAAAGTAAAAAATTCTAAAACATCCTTACAATTGCACGCAGAGATACCAATTATCATTTAAGTAACATTAAATGGGTCAATTTTTTGATTAATGCTACTTAAGTAGTAATTGATGTCTCTGAGTAGACTAAAATATATTGTGATGTACAATTAATACTATAGTAGGAATGAATTAAAGCTGACAGAGTTGTAGTTGTATTGGCATCTAAATAAAATAGAAACATTATTAACAAAGCGAAAGAATGGTAATTTACAATATTCAGAAAAATATTTTGTCCCGTTCTTCACAGCCTTAGTGTTAGTTTGCTGGAAAAAAATATCTATATGCTGTATCTATAGAATAAATTATTTAAAATAAATCATAAAATACAAGATTACAATATTTACGTAAATTACAATAAAAATATTTTAAAAAAAGTTTTTAATAACACTTAAAAAAATATAAATAAAAAAAAATGAGAGATCACAGAAAATTGAAGATGCATTAGAAATTATTTTAACAGCTAAATTACGAATGAGTATGTGCTTATAATTACGTTAATTAATTTATTAATATTTAAATTCTAAAAAAAGTAAACTTTTACAAAAAAACAAATATTATGTATATTTTTACAGCTAAGTTTAGAATTAGGCTGAATGCGTTTGAGTCTTTGACATATTTTTAAATTCATGACTTTAATGAGTTATAATATAACTATATTGACACAGATTATGTATATATATTTTATATTCATTCTTAAACATAGCACTGGTTAAAATTATACAGCTACCATAATAATTTTAAAATTTCTAATTTTATTATTATATATATAAACAATGTCAACATTTAATGTGGTAATATAAGTGTTCAACATACGAGTACATATATTATGTTTATATGTTGTAAAAACTTTATAAAAAATTACAACCATTGGCACGAATTGAAATAATAAAAGTTTTTTTTTTAATATGAGCCATTCAGTGCACAAGTATTTAGCTATTCTTATTATTAATTTTATACTCCATTTGGTGAAATATATATTTGCATATAGTACAATAATTGAAAAAAATGAAAAAATAACAATACATTAATATATATGTATATGATATATATTTATTGTATGTATTACATATATAGTTCATTTGTTTATTTTATCTATTATCGTATGTACTTTATATATTGTTCACACCCCCAGCCCCTTTTCCTTCCTTTATTCCCTATGCCTTAAGGTTGCCTGGAAGAGATCGCTGTTATAGCGATAAGGTCGCCTTTCGCACAATATAATTATTTTTGTATCATGTTTCTTTTCTTTTGTAATCATTATGGGTGTACATATATAAAGGATATTATAATTATTATTATTACATTACTTCTTTAAATATGAACTTTTTGTTTTAGGGAGTTAATATATGCACTGAACGGTTCATATGTACCTAACTTCTGTCTAATCTCATTGTGGCAGAATATGGGAAACGTATAAATATTTAATGCATTATATTTATAACTAGCTTTAACCCGTGACTTCGCTTGCGTAGTCAACAAGACCCAAATTCGCTTTTCTTTCGAATTTCTAGAAGTTACTTACTGCTTCCCTACACTCCTCAAGGAGACTACATGCCAGATTTCAGCTTTCTATGGCCTGTATGTTGTCTGTCAGTCACATCGTAACACAAACGTTATATATATATATATATATCATCATTTATTAGTTAACACTTAATATTATATCTACTTAGGCCGTTCTATGGGATATATTACCCATTACACAGTTTAATATTAAAAAAATGTCTAGTTATTTAGTTGTAAACATTAATAATAATATGTAATTTAATCTATATATACAAATTTTATAATTATGAAAAAAGTTTAAAATTTCACTGAGTCAATGGTTGTGAATTCAAATACTAATTTAAGTATGTCTTAGGTATATTCTAAGTTACATTAGATATATTGCGGCGTTGAGTTCCGCTACGTATAAAATATTTTAATGATGAGCACAAAGACAAAAACAGAGTGTCACGTCACTATCAGTTTCACTTTTGGTAACAAAATAATTGTTGAATATTCCAAATTTTTTATAATTCGCAGGCCGTTTAAATTATAGCCATTGTAATGTTCTTATTTAGGTTACTTTTAAGTAAGTTATTTTATATATATATGAAGTAATATTATATGTATTAATAAAAAAGACTTATGAGGTAATGTTATAAGATTTAGACCGCATGTATTCTAAACTATATTTATACCGCGACTTGGTTTGCGGTGAATGATAATTAAAATCTTGTTTTTCCCGTTTGATATCGAAACATCCACCCTTAGCGCTCCCCTACACTTCCCAAGAAGCCTAGGTGCCGGTGACTTTCTATGGGTACTAATTTCGCCTGTACGTTGTCTGTCTGTAGATATCCTATAGATAATTTAAGTTTGCTTTTAGGAAATGGGCATTAGGCAAATTATGTAGAACGGATTGTCTTGGCACTTGAATAAAGACGTTGAAGTTACATTAAAAATGTCGTAAATATTTCGGGTTTTCTTTTAAAAAAAATAATTTGTATTCAAAAGACGCTACTCAAAGAAATAAATGAAAGGAGTAAAAATTTTGGCACCCAATAACAAAATTGGGACGAAAACGCTGCAAAAAAACATCGCATAAAGATTTTTAAAAACGTATCTACATAATATATTATTTTTTTTAAAAAATATTTCGAAAAAAATCCTTTTCAAATTTTTTTGAGTAGGTTATTACGTAATGCTGGTAACGAAATTGCATCGCTTAATTTAGAATTAAGTATTATTCATTTGAGGTAACTCTAACAACACTACTTATATAAGTAGTGCGGGTTCATCTCACACTGAGACAACAAAAGTTGTCGAAAAAAAAAACCAAACCAGTTTCTATTTTTTGCATAACATTAACAATTTACAATAATACATATATGTACTTTAGTCGAAAGTGAATTCAAATTACTTATTGATAGAAAAAGCTTATAAAAAATTACATTATCAGCCGTACTCAGAGATAGCAATACATATTTAACTGATACTAAATATTATATTTGTTCAAATATAATAAATTACAACCGCAAACGATTGTGAACACTACCACTAAGCCGTAGGAATGTTTATTTAATATAATGTTCCGTAATGATCCTTACACATTGATTCGCAATAAATCGTTAATTCATAGGAAGTACCCACATAACTCTTAAATAGGCCATTTAGTACCAGAATTGCGTATAAATGTGAAAAGGTCATCGTGTATAAGAGTTAATTATACATACATTATTTGTATAATGTAAATGCATTTAGACCGTCAACTAAATTATACAATAATACCTAACTAGAGCTGCGTCATGAGACATGACCGTTATAAAAACACAATCACTTTAAGTGTCACTTGATTTAGTGTCTATTTCATCGCACTTTGACGAGGAGCTTCCGCCAGCGCGTGCGCACGCCGCTCAGCCTCTTATCCTTTTTTCTAAACAGAAAAAAAAAACTTTATATTACAAATATATATAAATAAATTAAAAAATATATATACATAGCTTTACGCTGTGTCCTGCATATAGCAGAGTAGGCAGAGGGAACCTAGTGTAAAGACACTCCGTTCGACACTTTCCGCCGAGTTGAGTGCTACATTACATTGCGTGCTAAGTGGCGGAACTCAATGCCGCGCTTTGTTTGAACTTTAATTGCCGCCCTTGGTGCCAAACCCAGGAAATGAAAAATTCTATTTCCTGGAGTGGGAATCGAACTCACAACCTGTCGCGTTTACAGTCGCACGCTTGTGCCTCTGCGCCACGACAGACGTTAATAAACAATAATTATAATTATATAAGACTACCGGCGAAGTGGGAGGTACTCACAGTAACTCGTGATCGGCGTGATGTGTGAGAGACCAGGCAAACAGATGTGACAAGGAGTTAGTTAAATATCTCAAATGTAATCGTTATCGCATTAATGATTATGTTATCCAGTACTAAGTACAGTTATAAACGTGGCATGGAGGTAGAAGTTTAGCTGTTATGGAAAGAAGATGTAGTCGTGTGAATTATGTAGGGAGGAATTAGTTAGGTATTCACGGGCGAGGTTGGTGACCGTGGAAGCGTCGCCTGGTAAATGATGTGTCAGTTGAAGATGTGGTGAACAGTTTAATAATAAGGTTATCAAGTATCAGGTGAGTACGCGCGGGGAGGAGTTATTTATTTACTGTCGGACATGGTAGGCACAACATGGAGCAGAATAGCTAGAGAGAGAATAGAATGGAGTAGGTCGGAGGAGGCCTTTGCCAACTGGCAAACGGACTTGCAAAAAATAAGCAAGCAACAAATATACGAATAATTAGATTTAAAAAAAATTTACTTCCTTTTTTGCATAATAGTAAGGAAAGATATTGTATATTTTTTGTCCGAATAAAAGGCTTTATTATTATTATTATGGTAGGCACAGTTTTTACGTTGCGTTGGTGTTACCAAGTAGTAATTTGTGTATTGTATGAGGTACCAGGCGAGCACGCGCGGGAGGAGCTAGCTATGTACTCACGGTCAGCGCGGCTCGGGCGGCGCTGCGAGCGCGGTGGGCGTGGCGGGCGCGGCGGGCGTGGCGGCGGGCGTGGCGGGCGCGGGGTCCGCGTCGGCGTGCCTGGCGTCGTCGCTGGGGTGCGTGAGGTAGCGCGCGCCCACGCGGCGCTCGAGCGCGCGCAGGTCGCGGAAGGCCTGGCGCGTCTGCAGCCACGCGTGCGCCGCGCACTTGTCCACCGACAGCCGCTTACGCTGCTTCACTTGCAGCAGGTTGTTGATCAGGTCGATGGCTGCGTCACCAAACACCAACATTGTAGTGCTCAAATATATTATGTTATGAATACATGTTGTGCGGAAATATCTATATGTAGACAGATATATGACTTATATATATCAATTATCAATATCATTCTAATATTTTTTAAAAGCTAATCAACATCTATAAGTAGCTTCCGATTCCTTAGACGTTTATAATATAATATTTAGTATATTGAATTTTTATACTTATTTAAGCGAAATTGTAAATGTTGTAACATAGAGGAAAAATAATAAATTTTACAAAAATAATATCACTGAATTAATACAAAAAAAGCTGTAAAGCCTAAAGTTTTTCGTAATATTTTATAGTTCCAGCTAGTATTTTAAACATATGAATGCTGTGTATAAATAGTGTGTAGTAAATAAGTATATTAAGCACATTATAAAATCCACAAAAAAAAGAGAGAAAAGACAAAAAAAATCCAAATCCCCCACCATCAGCGGATATCTCCCTCCAGGGCGCGGGCGGGTACATGAAGGCGGCGTTCTGTATCTGCTCGTTGATGTCCTCGTCCTCGTTGAAGGGGAACGTGCCCGACAGCGACACGTACACGATCACGCCCACCGACCACATGTCCAGCGACCGGTTGTAGCCTTTGTTGCGGAGCACCTCCGGCGCTACACGAGAACCAAAGAAAATGTCAGTTACAAATAGGCAATGCCTTAATCTGACGGAAAGTGGGGAAAGGAATTGTTACGAGAACGAAGTGTCTGAATATTGGGTTTTCTGGTTCCCTCTGCCTACCCTGCTACGTGCAGGATACAGCGTAGAGCTTAAAAAAAATGAGCGTTCATACTTGTTTTAATCTTTGTGAGACCTTCGTGGCGCAGTGACACAGCATTTGACTGTAAACGCGATTGGAAGTAGATGTAAATTCGATTCCCACTCAGAATGATTATGTTAAATTATTTTCATTTTCTAACTTCCGCCATTTAACACACAATGTCTCTTATTCGGGCGGAAAACGACGAATGAGGTGTCTCAACACTAGGTTCCCTCTGAGTATACTGTTATGCGAAAAAAAGAGTGAAGCTGTTTTTTTTAAACGACTTAGAAAAAAGAGATTATCAGTTCGACTGTATTTTTTTAAGTTAGTTACCGCATAACCTTTTACTAAGTGACCTAAATTTTCTTTTTTTATATAAAAAAAACTGGCTAATGACCCCTTTTTCCATTTAGTTAGGATCTGACGAGTAGTTTTTGAGATATTCGTAATTCGTAAAAATAGTACTTCTTAGTGCGTTTCCTTTGGAATCAGTTTTATTTTTTGTTACAATATTATTTATTTACATTGTAGGTGCCTAGCTTGCCTTCACCACCTGTAACCGGCTGCATTTTATACTTAATAACATTTTTTATTTTTTATAATGTAAGCTGTGATAGTGATTTAAACATATAAATAAATTAATTAATAGGTAGCATATCACAGTACCGAGGTAGGCGGGGGTTCCCACAACTGATCTTCTGAAGGACTTCTCTCCTATAATCCTCGCAAATCCAAAATCACATAATTTTACTTGCGGGAATTCCTCGTCAGAGGAAAGTAAAACGTTTTCAGGTTTCAAGTCACAGTGCACAATGTTCTTCTCGTGAAGGTGCTTTAGGGCCACTAAAATCTGGTGAAGTAATATATAATTATTAACTTAAAACAAGTATTTTTTTTTAAGTAATGATATTGAATGGAAACTATTATAAGAAAACTACGTGGTGTTGAGTTGCGTCACTAAATACAATATCTCGATATGGATTAGGGCGAGAACGGAGTGTTTTGACATTACGTTATTACTGACTAGTTTGTTTCGCAAGAAAAAGCGTGAAACTGAAAAAAAAAGTCATTTAAATTATTTACATTTCTTCGTTCTGTTGAGTAGAAAATGAAAAACATAGTGTATTAACACTAACTCTTTCTGCCTACCTTACTATAGTAAAGATAGAAAAAGAAAAAATATACCTGTGCCACTAAAAACTTGGTGATCCTCTCGCTCAGCCTCCCTTTCTCATGAGATAGGATCATCTCCAGCATGTCTCCTTTTAATTTTTCCATCACTACAAATATTCTCTCCGGCGTCTCGAACATTCTCTCGAGGTTAACGACCCCTGGGTGGGAGAGATTTTGGAGGATGGCCACTTCGTTTTTAAGTTGTGCTTCTTGTTTGGTTGGGAAACGGAGCTTGTCGATTACCTGAGAGATTTAAATATTTTTTTTTGTGTTTATAAATAATATAATTTAATTGATTTTGTGTCTGTATGTATGTAATTAGCAATGTTTTTTTATTTTGAATATTTAATTGTGTTTTGCTTTTTACCCACATCGGTGTAGATTTTCCTCATAGCTATATACAATAAAAGTTAATTGACAGTGCTTAAATTAAAAATATATCTTAATTTTTAAAGATAGTGGCGTTGTTTTTTTTTATGTTTGGATGATTTTATTTTTCATGATTATATAAAGGATACAAATATAAGACACAAGAGTTTGGATAGCAGCGGCGAAAGAGAGGGCCCCTTAAGTCTACACTTGTGTCGCAAGATTGAGACACTCGAGCTCAATTACCTGCGACGCCACCAAACCACCATCACTATAGAACGTTAAGTAGAATATTTTCATAGTTACCTTGATAGCAACAGGCCTGGCGGTGGCGCGATGCATGCCTCCATACACAATACCGAACTGTCCGGAGCCGAGCACCTCGTCGGGGTGTATGCGGTACAGCTGCGCCATCTGCGCCGCGCGCTCCCCGCCCGCGCCGCCCGCACCGCCCTCACCGCCCTCGGGACTGCCCGCCCCTCCTGCACACATAGGTTACATAACAATAATTATATTCAAAACAAAACTAAATTTACTTTAAGTGTATATGATCAACTGTAATGGTTACTATTAAAAATATTTACTAAGAACTATCTTTAACAATGAAGATAAAAATTCTTATTGTAAGTGGAAGATTCACAGTATTATACAATACTGTGAATATTCCACTGACCTGGCTGAACCATCAAAATATTTTTCCCAACTTAATATTGATGGTTTCAATGAGTTCAGCTAATTACCTAGCAAATAGTGTCCTGCCCCTTCTTTATTTACAGTGGGTAGCTTGTACATCGCACGACAGCTATTTTTTTTATTATAATATAAATACCAGAGTCAAGTGGTGTGAGGAAGAATGGGTATAATACAATAAAGTAAGATACAATATTGTGTGCACGCGATAAGGTAAAAAACAACCTGATGATGATCGATAGAAGTGGAAAAAAAGTGTGGTTATTATTTTTATAAAGAAAGTAAAACTTGCAACATAGCAAATAACTAAACTTCAATAACAGCATTTCATTACTGATAAAACTAGATGATATTGCTATCCCCCTGTAGTCATTTATTTGCTTTAAAATACTATTTAGGTTACAAAAATCGCAATTAAAATGCGGATTTAGGTCGCACAGTTTTATAAAAAAAAATGTGTTAAAAAAATAGACAAAACAATAAACTAATCTAATATAACATAAAAAACTAATTCTACCAGAATGCGTATGAGGCATCAAAGCATGTCGTAGCGCGGTCTCCCACGACCTCGCCAGGTACGCGCCCACGCCTGAGTCGGGGGGCGGCAGGGGGCTGGGAGGGCCCCCACCGCTCGCACCCCCCGAGCTGCCCCCGGCGACCCCCCACGAGGGGTCAACTCCCACCAGGTAGTCCACGTTAGCGGTGCGCAACTCGAAACAGTGCATCACGTCTGTAAGTGTTTAATATGATAATATTAAAATAACTCAATTTCTTTAAAATATTAAATACTGCACTGAAACTGTAATAACAGTCGATAAACTTTTTTTGAACGATCTTTTTTCTGTAATTGAGTGTACTCAAAATCTTAAAAAACAGAAGAAAAAAAAATACAAATGAAAAGAAATATGAACCCTCCTGTATGAAAACTTCCATACGTTTCTAGAAAACATTATAGCACAGTGGCAATAGCCTCTAACTGTAAACGTATGTGATTGTGAATTCAATTCCCACTAAGGAAATAATTTATTAAAATTATTTTCATTTCCCCGCTTTAGAGATCGCATTTCTATGCGACTTATAGTTTAGCTACTCAAAAAGCGCAATATGTTAAATTTTGGCGAAAAGAGAATTGTACCGACACTAGGGTCACTATAAGAAACAAAAATAAAAAAAAAACAAAAATAATAAATAACATAACTCACCAGACTGCGGCGTACGCGCAGAATCCACAGCGAGTATTTCATTAAGTGGTACCTCCTTATAATACTTGGTTCCGTGTTCCGATGTGAACAATGTCACTGATTTACTGTCGAGACGCCAGTAGTGACGTTTGATCTGGAAAAAATGATTTTTTCAAATAATACTTTTCCAGATAGTTTTGTTTTAAATAACTCTTAGAAAACGCATAAAAAATTGAACGCAGCGAGACTCGAACCTGCGTCTTTTGTTTACTGTCCTCGAGCTCTGACCGCTAAGTCATACGTTCTACGATTCAGTTACGTCGAAATTCTTATGCGCTTATTACAATTTATTTATGTTGTTAGTATCTCTATAGAGAGATTTTTACAAATTTCTGTCTACCCAAAGATTATTTCTAAGAAGAATCGTTTTGCAAGAATACAATTAAAATTTTTACATTTCCTTATGTCATTTCCATATGTTTTTCATTTCCTCATATCATTAACACTCTAAACTATCACGAGCTTTAGAGGTTATTTATTAATCTATAAATTCTATCCTTTTTTTAATTGAAAGTATTTGAATTGCTTGAATTTTTTTATTCATCATCCACTTTATATAAATTGTATATGCAAGTCGATTAATCAACCTATTCACGCTGTTCCATACCTATTACTGCTTCATATAAACTCTTTGTTTAGTTAAGACTCATTTTTAAAAACGATGCACTTATGTATTATTTTGTTAACGTACAGTTTTATCCTTATTAGTAAAGTGGACGAGCCATCCCTCTTTGAGCCACTGTCCGTCTTTCTTCTTCGTATGCTTCACAGATTGCACTATCCTCATCAGCGGGATATTAGCACTTGGGGATGAGGAGGAGCTGTGGGATAGCAAGATCTTTATAAGTAAATGTAAATATCGCGGCGTTGAGTTCCGCCAGTCAACACGACGTCTCGATTTTGGGTGCCTATGTGGGAAAACCACAGTTTATTACAAGCAGACTCACAAGTCTGCTTGTAATAAAGCTAAATACGCAATGTTGTCGGTTCGATTTTCATTGAAAAAATAAATAAATTAAACATAATATTTTAATTTGCCTGGGCTTGTAAAGAGAAACGCGGCATTGATTACCGCCATTCAACTCGCAATGTTACTCATTCTCAACGCGTTAAAGCTAAAAAAAGTAACAAAACTATACTATATGCCTATAACTATAAAGTTACTTTCATAGTATAAATGATTTAAGTGCTTATTGTATATACCTGCTGGGTCTGCTGGCGGTGTGCTCGGAGATCACGTCGCGCTGAGGCTCCTCGTCCTCCTCGTGCTTGAGATTCGATTGCTAAACAAAACAATATTTATGTATTTAATATGTTAGAGAACATGACTAAAAAGTTCTTGTATTTACTGATTTGACATTTCATACACATATACGTTTTAATGGGTTATTCACGGTATTTTTAATAAACTACTGTGCAATACAAAATTGTGAATTAAGTATAGCGAAAACCTTCTATTTAGTATATTATAAAGCTAGTTGGTCTTTTGGCTAATTGTCGAAATATGTACGAGTTCTTTAAACATCAAGTTTTTTTATAGCAAGGTTTTATAATGGTTGTGGTCACCTCTTGGTCGTGTTCGTGGTCGTCGTCGGAGTCGTCGTCGATGGCGGCGCGCGGCTCCGACACCTCGCTGCTCGTACTACAACTGTCATGGTTCTCCCCTACAATGTATACGAATAACAATTTACGTACTTTGTTAAACTAATTAATATATAAGATATATAAAACATAGATATATAAAACATAGATATATAAAATATATAATGATAATATAGTGGCACAGTGGTATAACGTCTGATTACAGACTTGAGTAGTTGTGGGTTTGATTTTCGCTTGATAGAATAAATTTATTTAAACTATTTTCATTTCTTCGCTCTGGTATGATAAATCGTAGCTTTTTTCTTATTACATAATTTGTGGTGTAAAGTGGAGAACAGTGTCTTGTTAATAATGATAAAAAAATTTATTAATGTTTAATTAAAGAAATGAATAATTAATGGGTTTATAGATCATACCACCTTTTTATTTTTTTTAATTTAAGATAATATTTTTTTCTTGTTAGTTTTAGAAAATCTTTTATTTCAGAATGGGAAAAGGAATCAGAATCGATATAAACCACTAATAGTGACTTATAGACATTTAGTGTTTATAGATGGTGTGTTATCTGACCGTGGTGGTCGCGCAGGTCGGCGCCGCAGTCCCTGGGCACGGCGGGCAGGCACTTGCGGTGCGCGTTGTAGTGGCAGTCGCGGCACTGCAGGCCCTGCTTGAACAGGCCGCGCAGCAGGCGCTTGCACAGGCGGCACACCGTCGGCCGCGTGTACGTGTGCACCTGGAACGTGTGCGGGATGCCCGCGCGCACCCCCCCCAACGTGCTCGCCTGTTGGGGGTCACACCTTCATTATTCAATTACTTTTTGGAAAGCCAAACGCGAAAGAAGAAAAAAATAATAATGCTTAAACATCGACTTTTTACTTGAATATTACAGCTTCACACTTATTATCAAATATTAAATACTTATATAAAACGTTGAAATATCCATTACGTCTTTTTTTAGTTTCGTAACTGCCATTAGTGGACAACGACTATAATCAGTTTTGTTGTATTTTTTTTATTATTCGGGTTTTGATGACCATTGCCTCAATCTACCCATTGATATTCAGCCTCACACGATGTGCGTCCGTTTTAAGCTTGCCCCGGATAAAATTTTAAGTAATTTAGAAACCAAGAGATTAGGATAGCTTGCTAGACGTCGGACATATCGTATCGTGTGTTTCTCGATCTCTTCCTTTACGATTCGCATGTTGAGGTACTCGTGTATTTCGTTGGTACGGACAAACCAACGTGCATTAACAATCGTGCACAAGATGCGGTTTTGTGCTCTTTGTAGGCACATTATGTTGCTGTCGAACGATATTAATATCAGAATCTTTTTTTATAAAAAATAATTTTATTAGTTCCTTTTTTTTAAACATACTTCACATTTTTAAAAACTTTTATAAAAAATCTATTTTTTTTTCAATTTTCAATATTATTCATTATTTAAGAATATTGAAGAATATTACGTGATATTTCTATCATAGATATAGTACCTAAACATTGTGTGCTTTGTTATATTTATGTGTTTAAATTTGCCAGAACAGGAAAACGAATCATTCTTTTGTGTGGGGATCGAACCCACCACCATTTCAGTTTACAGTAAGACACTGGCCCACGATGTCGCCACAAAGATAACAATTGTACCTTATTTTTTTGTGCAAAAAACAAATTCAATAAAGCCACTGTAGCAGTGTGTTTGATTACAATGGTTGTAGTTTTAAATAACACTTTGATAAAGGTTTATATTTATAATTTCGTTAACGTTGACTATGAAACGAATAATCCTAAATATTATTTGTTTTAGTTTCCATAGAAATTTCGGAAAATCCTTTTTTACTGTTCCCCTACACTCCCTTAAGTATACCATACCAAATTTTAACTTTCTACGCCCGATCATTTCAGCTGTCAGTAACTCAGTAACACAAGCGTTTAAATTTCGCTGTTTTTATTCAAAAAGTATCATAAACCAAAATTATTATTACTATTTCACAGCAGTTCTAATAAAAATTATGAAAAAAAAATGTATGGCTTCAATTCAGTTAAAAAAATGATTGCGTTACTTGTATATAGCTTAAAATTAGAAATCGATGCGTATCTTTTTTAAATATAAAAATATAAGTGATTACAGTTTTATCTTTGCAATATTTTTTTTGTTTTTTTTTTTTGATTTGCTAGTTGTCTTGAAGTAAAGCAGTGATATATAGATTATAGGCCTTTCGTTTCTCATTATGTGATATTTTTATATTGAGTTATAAATCCAAAATAGTAATTCATTATATTTATCGTTATATTATGTCCAAATTACAAAAAAAATATATACGAGTAAATAATAGCTTATCTGTTATTGAGACGTACGAGTATAAACTACGTTAGACTAAGTTTCGTCATTCTCCGGTCAGTAGCTTTTGGATGAAAGAGTAATAAGCATCTATCTTTCTTTTAAGATTTTTAGAAAATGTATAAAAATTGAGCGCAGCGGGATTCGAACCCTCGCCTCTTGGAAACCGTCTAAGCGCTCTGACAATTAAGTCATGCGTATATCCGGCTGCGTCGAAATTATAGCGAGAAACTAGTGGTCAAAAAACTATCAAAAATATCTTTTTTTTTTCTCACAATTTTTTTTATTTATAATATTAATAGCATTATCATGGCGCTATGTATATTGAAAACAAAAACACTGACAACAATACACTATGAAATGACATAGATACAAAAAATACATTGTAAAATCATTTTAGAAGATTTTTTTTTAGATCCTTATATATTTTAAAGCACTGGATGATGGGTACCAAGGAATTTGAAATAAAAGTCCAAAAGTTACTATATAAAAAGTTTATTAACAAAAATATATAGAAGCGTTACAATGCTCCTGCTACCCACCACCCTTGTGCATTATTCATAATTAATATTTAAAAAAAAAACTTAAAAACTATAAATTGCATATGTATACTTTTTTATATCATTTTTTGCATACTAAAACTAAATTTAAGAAATCAAATATGTTATCTGTAATACGTCAATATCTAAAATCTATTTTTAATCTGTTGGAAAATAGTTTTAGTCACTTTTTTAATAAAAAAAAAACAATTTGTTATATAATACTTGTGTTAAAAAATGTTTACAAAATTTGAGTCAATAAACTCATAAAATAATATAAAAAAAAAATGGAATGTCTAAAGTGATACTTTAACTCATGTATATGAGCACTATATAAAATTATTATTAGAAAACAATTATAAAAAAAAATAGTTCATGCTTATGTGTAAATATAATCAATATATCTTATTTATATATTCTTATTGATATGTTAATTAATTCTTATATTATAATGAGATACATTATTATTCGATAAGTTGATTTCACTGTATATATTGAATTATTACTTATCTAAATTACCTTTTTTTTTTTTTAATTAAGGCTGTATATTGTTATTGTCTTCGTTTAATTTAAGATATTTAGAGAACTCTTTTACTTTTAGTCCTTGTTTTTTTTTAAATTTAGGTAATACAAGATAAAAAGAGAGACTTATTGAAGGACAGTTAGGGGTTTATCTCTAGTATATAAGTGAATATTTGTGTTCGCCTGCGAAACGAGTTTCTAAAATATTATTTTGAACATCAAATCATTATCAACTAGTAACATAATAAGACCAGTTAAGTATAATTTAAATTATTAATAGTATTGGAAAACGGATACCAAATATAGAATTTAAAAAACTTCACTGAAATATATTTATCTTTTTTTTTAAATCTACAGATAGCGATAACTATCAAAATTTGTCAAGGTAACACAAAATATTATTAAAATAATACATATATATTTTAATTTCCATTAACTTTAGCAAAAAAATCTAATCACAACAAAAAACTAAGCTGCATCATAAACATATTTAGTCATTCTAGGCTCCTTTAGGCGAATTCTTTAAGGGTCCCTATTGCCAGAAACAAGTAGTGCCAACTTCCTTACCAGCGAGTCGTCGTCGTGTGAAGAGCGTGAGGGGCTTCGCGGCGCGCCGCTCGGCCTCCGCCCCGAGCCCGCGGCGGAGGCCCCGGAGGCCCCCGAGGCTCCTGCGACTACGGGCGACTCGCAGTTGGATGGCACTTTTACTGCGCATCTCTTGTGGTAGTTTAGACCGCAACCTGTTTGAGTGAGTTGAATTTTAATAAGAATCAATGCCTGTCGAGGCGCAGAGGCACAAGCGTGCGACTGTAATCGCGACAGTTTGTGGGTTCGATTCCCACACCAGGAAATGTAAAAGTTTAGTATTTTCATTTCATTGGTTTGGTAACAAGGCAAAGCGCGGCGTTGAGTTCCGCCACTCAGCATGCGATGGCTCAATTCGGCGGAAAGTGGAGAACGGAGTGTCTTAACACTAGGTCCCTCTGCCTACCCTGCTTTATGCGGGATACAGCGTGAAGTAAAATAAAAATAATAATAAGAGTCAATATTTAAACTCTTACTTTTGCATTAGAAATAATGTAAGTTTTATTCGTGTCCTTCTTATATGAAAATCGTACCTAAATGTCAAATGTTATCTTTTTGTCACTCAGTAACGCACTTATAACTATTTATTACAGTCTATTTGTGAAAAAAGTTTTCTTACAGAACAATACTTGACCTTGTACTCCCTTAACCTTAAAAAAAACTAGTATTATAATTTTTCATTGTTAAATAATATAAATTTACATTGTAACTACGGTAACAAAAAATTGTAAATAAAAAATATTTTACTGCCGTATTTGGAAATACAGTTAAGAAAATCGAGATCTTCGATTCACACATTCATACATACATAGCTTCACGCTGTATCCCGCATATAGCAGGGAAGGCAGAGGGAACCTAGTGTTAAGACGCTCCGTTCCCCACTTTCCACCGAATTAAGGCATTGCGTGCTAAGTGGCGGAACTCAACGCCGCGTTTAGCCTTGTTATCAAACCTAGGAAATGAAAAACTCCATTTCCTGGATTGGGAATCGAGCCCACAACCTGTCGCGTTTACAGTCGCCCCTGCGCCACGACAGGCGTCTTCGATTCAGATTTTCCAAAATATATTTTTAAATACCAAATAAAAGGACATTAACCTAATTTGTTCTCACATAGGAGAGATAGATCAAAACAGACAACAATAATAACGCCTAACTCTAATAAATTAAAATTAAGAATTAGCCATTATAGTTACACTGGCTTTGCGTGAACATATTATAGAAAAGAGGAAACCGGAGAGAATCTCACCTCTCTCTCATCTTAAACCTACAAAAGACCCATAAATATATAATAACAACCTTCACACTTGAGTCCTTGACGCACCAACCCGAAAAGCATTTCCCCGCAGAAGTCGCAAAACGTGGGCGCCTTGTACGAGTGCACCGCCAGCGAGTGCGGGCGCGGCGCGGGGGGCTGCTCCACGCCATCGCAAAGTAGAGCTGAAATATACATAAAATAAAACATATTAATCTATCATTTTTCAAAGAGAGGAGTTATAAGTTTGAAGTAGATGTATGTGTGTCTGTCTGTCTGTGGAATCGTAGTTCTCAAACGGGTGGACCGATTTCGATGTGCTATTGCATTCGAAAGCCAGATATTGGTTCAACAGTTTGGGGACAAGGTTTTTAATTTCTTTAATGAAACCTTGTGATTTATAGTTATTTGAAGTTTTAATGAGATGGACAGCGGCACGGCTCGGCAATACATAAGTTTATTTAGCGTGTGGTTATAGGTTCCATCTCCAATTGGGTTAATTATTTTTATTTTCTCGCGTTGGTAACACAAAGCGAGGCGTTCCTACTCCCACCAGTCAACACGTAGTGTTCGGACAAAAAGTACACATAGAAGAAAACATTCGACTACTTTCAAAATATAATTTAGCAGATTATTGTTTTCGTATTTAATATATGTTTAATAAAATATCTCTCTCAAAGTCAAAGTAAAGTAATTTTATTCAAAATAAGAAGTTGCAACATGCTTTATTTTTGAACGTCAAATAATTTACCATGGGACTTTTTTTTTTCCTCATAATTAAATGCTTTACAAATATTTATTAGTGACAATGGTACCTTTGAAATAGACTGGAGCGAGCATTTCATTCCCAAGGCGTGTTATCATTTATAAAATCTCTAATTAGGTAATAACCTTTAACACACAAACGTCTTTTCACAATTTTTTTAAATTGTGAAATGGAAAATCCTCGGACTTTTTCTGGGATCCTATTGTAAAAGCATACACCCTGTCCCATAAAAGAATTGCGGACTCGATGCAATCGATTTATTTTTCTATATAATTTAAAATATGAAGTACATACGGTTAGCGGTAAGGACAATCTCAACAAGTGTCTCGTCAGTGACATCCGTGGCGGAGTTGATGAGCTGTAGTACGTTCGGCGAGCAGTAGTCGTGTCGGAACAGCAGGATGCGGTCTGACAGCCGGTTCAGACCGTTGTCTGGGATCTGGAAGTAATAACGATATTTTTTAACATCTTTACATCAAAATGTGTCGCATTTTGTTTAGTTGTTTTACGATTTATGTGCGTATGTTAAAAAAACGTTTGTATGAAAAGTAAGGTTTAAAATATTGGCTTGGTTTAACTATTCCTATAATTTTTGGCTAAAAAAAATACGCTAAATACGTGAAGCAAAAACTTTGTACCGCTTTTTACGAAAATTACGCGGACGGAGAGCATGAAATTTGTTACACTTATAGTTTATATAGAGAACGAATGCAGAATGCTAATATGTATTTTTTTAATAATGCGTAAAAAGTATATTAAATTAACAAAATAAATGTTACACACACTATCACCATGGTTTGAAATCCATGTTTATATAAAGTGACATATACATTCCTAAAGACAACACGTTGTTAACGCGTCAAGGGGGATAGTAGTTTAGGTAAATACTCGTAAGTCGCGTTTTCTTAAGGAAATCCGGTGGGAATCGTGTTATAAAGGCACTTTGCCACTCATTCGTTTCGCCCCGTATTAAATAGCAGAATTCAACTTCGCGTTTTATCTCACCAGAGCGTAGAAATACATACAATTTAAATATGGTTCTTTTGAGTGGGGAATCGAACCATAATGACAATCGTCGTATTTACAGTCAAAAGCAGCGCCACGACGGCGAATAATGTTGAATTGTGCAAAATTATTACTACAAATTCGCAATTCGTGATAAATATTTATTAATCTACTAGTGTCTACGTTGACGCGTTAACAACGCGTTGACTTTAGCAATGTATGTGTCACTTTATATCAATATGGATGTTGAGCCGTGGTAGTGTAATATTATTTTGTTAATTTATATATTTATATACTTTTTATGCATTATTTAAAAAAAATGTTACCATTCTGAACTTATCTATATAAACTATAAGTGTGCCAAATTTCATGCTCCTCCGTCTGCGTAATTTTCGTAAAAAGGGATATTAAGTTTTTACTTCATGTATTTATATATAGATTCTTAAAATATATATTTCTAAACAGTTCTTTTAGTTCCACAAAACTATCTTTGTATGCGTACCTTTTCATGTACAAACTTGACGGCAAGCTCCTTGAGGTGCGCGAGCGTGAGGCGGTGCGCGGGCGCGGACACGGCGTCGCGCAGCACGCCCAGCTGGAACAGGAACGTCACCTCGTCCTCCATCACTCTAGTCCACGATCGCTACCTGTACAAAACATTAAACATTTACTTTAATATGTTATGTAGTTTTATTTCAAATTACATAAATTTAGATATTTACTTAGATATATCTCTCACTTTACTCGTAATGTGTCAAATTTGGGTGAAAAGCGTTGAACGGAGTGTCTTAACACTGGGTTCACTTTGACTCTGGCTCTGACTACGTTGCAATGCGGGATAATGTGTTGAGTATTAATTATATTACTTTAGCATGACCGCGAATTATTAAATTATTATTATATATATTTCCAAGGTAACTGATATATTGTCCTTGTTATTCCATAATCTATAATATTTAACTTTATTCCGGATGAAACCTCAATACCTCAACATAATCTGCATAAATTTACAACGTAATACCGAATAAATTCATATGAACTGGGTGACCCGGATTTTAGTTATATAAACTTCAATTTTGGGGTGCAAGTGCAAGCAGTCTGAAGGTGAGCTCAATCTGTCGCCAGGTTAAACGGCCACTGCGTACTTGTGAAGCTAAGTTGATAAAATTTATAGGCGTATGAAAATAGCACTTTCTTCAATAACAATGATTATTTATTGGAATTATCAAATATATTTATATTATGGGTTGTGAGTTGTGTTTACTAGTAAAGATGATAAGATATGTACTTATTTACTATGGTGAAAACGGAGTGTCTTAACACTAGGCTCTTTCTAAGTAGAAAGAGCCTAGTGTTAAGACACTCCGTTCTCACTATAGTAAATAAGTACTATGCTGTGATAATTATAGTTACACTTATGTAAGTAATGTGAAAGTTGTATTCGGATCAAGAAGTGGTAATCAAAATAGAGTGCCTTTTTATAGTATAGGAGCTCAGAATGCTAAATTTGCAATTACTAAACCGTCGTGAGCTATTGGAATGAAAATTAGATTCTAAAACGTAAAACAACTTATACTACTAAATTTAATATCTATTATTTAGTCATTGTTAAATTTAGTACCAGAATATGCCTGCCTGCCGTGGCGTAGTGGCACAAGCGTGCGACTGTAAACGCGTCGGGTTGTGGGTTTGATTTCCACTCCAGGAAATGAAATATTTAGTATTTTCATTTTCTGGGTCTGGTAACAGGCAAAGCGAAAAGTAGAAATCGTAGGTGAGCTTTTTCAGTCTTCACTGACATTTCAATTTACATGTTGATACTGAAAATTTATCGTCTTGTGTATTGTATCAGTGAATCTAAGGAATGCTTTTTAATGAATCTAATGAAAGGAATTTCTTTTCGTTAAAATATAATACTATTTTATAGATATACTTTCAAGGTTCACGCTTTTTCTCACATATCATGGTAGTCAGAGAGATTAGTGTCAAAACACTCCGATCTTTGCTTTACACGTGAAATCGAGGGGATCTAAACAAATAATCACATTTACAAACAGATGCTATCTCACTGCATCACGATGATTTCTACTATTACTTTAATGAAAATAATAATTTTCCTATACGCAGACTCTTGTCTCTGGTCGCTTAACTTGTCTAAACGAAAGTTAAAATTGAACGTGCATTGCTTTTATCAGCCCATAAAAATTATCTACTGACATGGATACCCTTCAAAAATTTTCGTTAATTACGTAAAGTAATAATAACTAGATAAAAAAGCAAAAGAAGAAGCTTTTTCCCGCCTAGCAAAGTGTAGTCAAAAAGAATCAAATCAAATTATTCTTTATTCAAATAGGCTATTACAAGCACTTTTGAATCGTCAATTCACAAAAGATGTTAGGAGTGTCAGTACTAACGGAAGCTACCTCCGGCTCGGAAGGCAGCTCTGCTGAGAAGAGCCGGCAAGAAACTCAACAGTTGCTCTTTTCAAATAAAATCTTATAATAAATTTACAACAACGATAAGCCTCCCGAGCGAGTATCAACAGCATTTAATTCCACACATTAACATCTGTATAGTATTCTTGGACAGAATAATATACTTGCCTGCTTGCCTGCCTCAATTCGGCGGAAAGTGGGGAACGGAATTGTTAAAAGAGAATGGAGTGTCTTAACACTAGGTTCTCTGGTTCCCTCTGCTAACCCTGCTATATGCGGGTTACAGCGTGAAGTTAAAAAAAATAAATTAAAATAAAAAAAAGAAATAAATAATAGAATAATATACTTTCCTTATTAATATATTTTTAACCACGACTTTAAATTTTTCAAATGGCAGGTCTGTAATTACTTGTGGAATTTTGTCTTTTCAATTTAATTTTTTATACATACGTATACCTTGTGACATAAACGATTTATTCACCCTTTGAATTCAATATCAAGACACTTCGTTTTCCACTTTCCGGCCCGAAGTCGGGACAATGTATATTAAACGGCGTAACTTTACGGAGCGCATTGTTTTATTGATTCCTATGTCAAAAATGAATACATTTCTAGGGAGGTCATTAAAGTTTAAGTCTGATCTGTAAGTTTTATTTTAATACTTTTTACTAATAAAGTGTTTAATTTACTTGATTTTCAGTCATTATTTTTCCAATTTTTATTTCATGTTTTTTTAACTTCATTTTTAACTTCACGTTTTTTCCACGCATAGATAAGTAAGGTAGTCACAGAAAACAGTGTCTAAGACACTCCGTTCACGAATTCGAGTCTTTGCGTGTTAAGTTACGGAACTCAACGCCGCGCTTTGTTACATCAAAACACATTGTACTACGATGGCCTCTATATTAAATGATATTAGTAATTAATTATTAAATTATATATTTGGCCGAGTGAAATTTCCACCCAACATAATCGCTTTCATTGAGAATTATTCCAAATAAGCCTTGATGGGTTTCCGTTCATGTTTACATGGCATTCATATCAAATCTGAAACATAAAACCTTGCAGATTATGGCGTCGCGACTGTAACTTAAGCTACCGGTCTTCATTTCTGTGTTTATTATTTTTGATACATTATTGATTCCGGTCATCCATTATATGTATTCTGGGTTTTATTCCTATTCGGAGTCATAAAAATATTGACTGACTGACTACCTTGCTATGTTGAAAAATGCAAGAATATATAAAAAAAAATGTGTTAAAATACTTATATATTTTTGTTTCATAAAAGTATGTGTATTTTCATTAATGGGAATTAGGAGTATAAAAATGAGAATACGGATAGTTAATATTTTTGATGATAAAAAACTCGAAAAATATACATTAAACCATAAAATAGACATTACACACACTACCACGTGTTTGACACTTTTATTTCAATTGACATACACACTGTTACGCTTAAAATAGAAACCAAGCAAAAAGTAAAGAGGTATTATTTAGGCGTATTTATAGTTAACACCAAATCAATATTAATTTATTTTTTATAAAATTATTGACACAGAAATGCAGCAGAAATACCCAAGACGTATAATACAATAAAAGTTTACCCAAATAAGGCGATAAAGCAATAATTTATCTATATTGTGATTTAAAAAAAAAGGAATAAAATAATATAGGTCAAATGCTTTATACGATAAGTAAGTCATTGAGACTTGATCATTTATGTTCCGCCTCATTTTCCAATAAGACCTAATATAAAGAAATTAAATTGACCTCAAAATGTAGGGCACATACATAAATTCGATTAAAAAATAATCATAAAGTACTTGTTGACTTTAAATAAGAAAAATAAAAAGCTTTCCTTTTTAACACTTGTCGATTCCCATTCTACGAAATGGAATTTTTCATTTCCTGGTTTTGGTAACAAGGTAAAGCGCAGCGTTGAGTTCCGCCACTCAGCACGCAATGCCTTCATTCGGCGGAAAGTGTGCAACGGAGTGTCTTAACACTAGGTTCTCTCTACCTACCCTGGTATACGCGGGATTTTTTTATTTTTTCTTATGGATAACGAATGGAAGCAGAAGGACCACCTGATGGTAAGTGGTTACATTCGCCCATAGACATCTACAAGATCAGAGACGTTGTAGATGCGTTGCCAACCTAGAGGATATGTATGTATGTAAGAAAAAGTTCTTTCAGCGGCGTTGTGTTTAACACACAATATTTGAATTTCGGGCGGAAGGATGAACCAGAACAAGAAAGAACAGTGTCTTTACACTATGTTTTGAATTTATGAGGCATAACACGTGAAACTGCTATTTTTGCTTTTGTACTAAACGAAAAAACATAATATATATATATATATATATATATATATATATATATATATATATATAAATTTTTACTAATTTTGCTAAGTCGATATTTCCATATATTGAGGCCATCGTAGCGCAATGGGACAGTTTTTGATTGTAAGCACGATGGTTATGGGTTCTATCCACTCAGGGAATGATTATATAAAAACTATTGTCATATCTTGTACTAGCAATAAATGAAATTCGCGTGAAATATGTATTTCTGACGGAAAGCGAAAAGCGGACTATCTTACCAGTAAACTTTCTTTTTTCGATATTTATGTAAATAAGTAAACGTTTGTATATTATTAGTCCATATTACTATCACGTGATTAACGATTTACATTTATGTTTTACGTAAGTAAAGTGTTCAGATACTGTATGGAGTTCAATTTAGAATATATTGGTACTACAAAAATCGAACCCCATACCCCTAAATGGAAATGCAAATTTAGATTCAAAGTCATTGACCTCACCACGCGTTAAGTTTAGCAAGTGCTCACTCGGTCAAGCGTTAACCAGCAGAGATAAGTCAATAACCCAATATATGTCACGAGAAATTACAAACAAACTTTGCTTTTTTGATTGATAACATAAACTGTTGTGACGTCAGTATCGACATTAGAAAGACAATACAATATTATGTTTATATTTACTTTAACATAAGTGCGTATTAAAATATTAGATTTCTTGTAATTTTAAACTATTGTTTGGATTGTAAGATCACTGCTATTAAGAGCAATGAGCTCTTTATCGTTATTTTCGTAAAAAAACGATAACCTTAACGAAGTAAAACTCTGAGCTTTCACTTCTTTACTTGTAAATAAATTTCAGAATTATCTAAAGAACTTGGCATTCATTATATCAATTCTTTTATTAGTCATACCACAAAGTTTTAATGTCGAACTTGACTCTCATTTTCACATTTATATTTTTGATAGGATATATGTTACAGACATTTCCTTTATAGTCTGTATCTTATCAACTAAAGTGCTTTTTCATTAATTAATGCCTACATAGACAGATATTATTTAAAACTTTTTAGTGCCAGTAAATAAGTGGCCCGTTTATTCAAGTGAAACGCAACAGGATGTGGATTGGTTGCTTGTAACATCTTTAATTTAAATTTAATATAATACAATACATTATAAAATCGTCATAATATTACAAATGAGAAAGTTTGTTACTCTTTCACGCAAAAACTAAGCCGATCTGGATGAAACTTTATAATAATATAAGTTATAAATCAGAATAACTATTTATATCTATTTATATAATTAATTAAAATGGTTATTTTAATTTGTGATTTCATTTAATTTAAAATCCAATTCTTTCAATATTTCTGTCAATTACCATACAAAACCAAAAAAAATAACCAGGCCGTGAAAAACATTTACAATTTAAAAGAAATAACTTAAAATTAAAATTGGACACAACTTATTTATAGAAACACAACAAAAACTACACCTCGTGTTCATTTTTTAATTACAAAAAACCCAAGAACCATAAACTTAGCTTTACACCGGTAGAGACAGTGAGACGATGACCCCGAGTCATCGTGCATTGTCATACACGTGCCACCCGCCACCTTGACCCCGCGCTAATCCATACTAGTATTATAAATGCAAATGTTAATTTGTTTGTTACGCCAAAACTACTCAACCGATTTTCGTGAAACTTTGTACACATATTTTTATAAGTATTAAAAAGATATAAGATACCTTTTCTTAAAAAAAAATTAAAAAGTTTTGGCAGACATGGTTATTTGTCAAAAAGAAATTAAATCTAGCTATTTCAAAGTCTTCGAATTCAGGCATACAAGCAATGTACACTATATGTAGATATATAAGCAATATACATTATAGATATGCAATGGCGAGGGGTAAATTTATAAAGATAATCCGGTAGATTTAGGAAAGCCGGTATAGTTAGGGAAGCTGGTATGCATAGGGATGCGGGTATATTTAGGGAAGGCGGTATATATAGATGATCGTAAAGGATAACGAGCTCTTTGATTTTCGCGATTATTACACATGTTAAATGAAACTATTAAACAGGTAAACAGCCTACCCGTGACCACGGACTCCTGTAAAGTGTACGAAACGTCAGGTTTCCAAAAATGTACTTCCGAATACTAGAATATACGTGATTAATCCGGCTAAAATAGTTTAATTTAATGTAAGGTTAAGTTTTTTAGCAATTTCACTACCAAATTAGCGACCTTTTTTTTAAATTTTTACCAATGCAAATTCACTCTCATATTTTCCTGACGAAATTTCGTTTCCGTCTCATATTTTTGTTGAGCTTGTTTTTTTGCAAGATTATTTCCAAAATGGGTTTAAATTTTTTCCATAATCCATAATGGTTGTGTGTCAATTACAAAAGGTAACCCACTGGGAATCGCGCTATATGGACGCCTTGCCACTGGTATGTAATATGGCCATTAACCACGCGAGCGATGTCGCGGGTAACAACTAGTACAGCGATAAACAGTGTATATTTGTTTTGAAGATAAACAATTTTACAATGTGTTTAGATTTGTTAAGAGATCAACCTCTTATTTTAATGGCAATAATGTAAACATTGTATATATTAATAATGTATTATTGTATTATACGTCACTTTTCCTTATTTAGTGATTGTATATATTTTTTCTTAACTTTACGCTGTAACCCGCATACAGCAGGGTAGACAGAGGGAACCTAGTGTTAAGACACTCCGTTCCCTACTTTCCGCCGGATTTTTGGTATTGCGTGCTGAGTGGCGGAACTTAACGCCGCACTTTGCCTTTTTACCAAACCCAGGAAATGAAAAATTCCATTCGCTGGAGTGGGAATCGAACCCACCGATCGAACCAGTCGCGTTTACAGTCGCACGCTTGTGCCTCTGTGACGACAGGTGTTTAAAAAATATTTTATTATCATTTAAAACAGAAAGTGCCTAGAGGCAGATCACTCCACTCTCCGTTCTCCGCCCTAATAGACATTGCAAGTTTTACATTGCTACGTTTTCTCTAAAGAGAGACCGGTCGGAGGTCAAGACTATAAAGGTTTTCAATTGATATTTCTAGAAACATATAACCAAACTGCTTTGAACCAGAAGTAAATTTCGATTGTTTTAATCATACTAAAATTGATAAACGAAATCGAATTAGGTACACACAAGTTGACGATATTAATTGACGGAGGTCAGTCACCTCAGATGTCAGACGAAGTAGCTAGAACTTTACGAGATGCCTAAACACTCGGTATGTAATCATCTGGTGAATTAAGTGGTTGACGTCATTGTGACGCAGTGGGCATGTGCATTACGTAGCGGCTGTGGCTGTTCGAATTCATATGGGGGACATATTTTATGTTTCTATTATATTATATTATTATATAAAAATATAATTCGTGTAGGTAAGTATTTTTTATGTAATATAGTATTAGCTATTTATTGAAATAATTATTGTACAAATCATACGGTAGTTGATTTTTGTAATTTTATTTTTTCTTCCTTACAAGCCAGGGTTGGCAAGCGAAATCGCTTTTTGATTAGGTCCCTATAATTCTAAAGATGCAATATTGTCAGTTAACAAAGAACTAAATTACATGGCGTGAATTACATCCTCTGGTTACATCCTCTACTTGTTAAGTAAATTACGTTCTTCTATCCCAATTAAATAAATCACTGGCGGTATTTTTATAAAAAAACCTGTAAATTACCTACGCGTATAATCTAATTAAGGTCGATAGGGCAAATGCGACATGGATACTTAAAATTATAATTTGCAACCATTATACAGCATAATTTCATTTGAAATTGACAAAACCAAAATCAAATTATTTTTTTTCAAATAGACTACATCATTTATTCAAATGGGCCAGTCGTGGCACAGAGCTACAAGCGGAAACGCGACAGGTTGTGGGTTCGACTACCATTCTAAGAAGTGAAAATATTAAATATTGATAATAATATTTAGTATTTTCATTGCCTCTTCCTGGTAACAAGGTAAAGCGCGGCGTTTAGTTCCGCCACTCTGTACGTAATGGCTCAATTGCTCTGTACGTAACGGCGGTAAGTGGGGAACGGAAATGTTAAAAGAGAACGGAGTGTCTTAACACTAGGTTCTCTGGTTTCCTTTGCCTACTCTGTTAAGTGCGGGATACAGCGTAAAGCTTAAAAAATATTTAGTATTTTCATATTCTCGCACTGGTAACAGGGTAAAGCGCGGCGCTGAGTTTTGCCACTCTTCATGCAATGCCTAAATTTGGCGGAAAGTGGGGGACGGAATCCAGGTTTTCAGGTTCTCAGGTTTTCAGGTTGCCTCTGCCTACCCTGCTGTGTGCGGAATACAGCGTGAAGATAAAAAACTTACAGAAAAATGTCAGTATTGTCAGACCCACGGGAAGCAACGACCAGTTTGGAAAACAGTTCCATTGAGAAGAGTCAGCGAGAGTCTAAATAGAGAAAATATATATTATATATAGACTCGATTTTCGTCTTTCCGCCCGAATTCGGGCATGCATGCATTGCATGTTGAGTGTCAGAACTCAACGCCGCGCATTGTATTCCTAGAGCGTGGAAATAAAAATAATTTAAAAACAAACTCAGGCGCTGTTCCACTGCGCTTGGCCTATTTCAGAGTGAACATCAACAGAATATAATCCCACACATTGACATCAGTATAGTATTCTTGGCCAGAATAACATACTGACGTATGACTATTTAGACATACGTATTAATAAGTTCTCGATAGGTCACTGGCAGATTATGTTTATTTACTAAGCTTGGGGCGTGCGTGGTGTTTGTTATCAAGGAGAAGTACTTGTAGACTATGGGGTCAGTCAGTCACTGGGGTCAGGTTTAGATGCTATAAATGGAAAGTTAATTGGGATATTTAGCAGTATTTAGAACATCTTTGTTTATTTACTGTAGAACCATATAAAGTAAATAAGCAAGGGAGTAAACAATCATAAGTCTAGTATTGGCTATATGTTCCAATAAAAATATTACTGCACTGGAAAGAAAAACTGCGGCGTTGAGTCCAGACGCTCAACACGCAATGTCTAGATTTCGAACTGAAAATGGAGAACGTCTCTCATAGATAACCCATTGCGTGGAAAAGAGGGTAATCTTTTATTATACCTTTATTAAAATAACAAAATTTTCATAGAAATTTGTATAATTCGTTTCACTTCTTTAAGTGGATTTTGTTAAGAGGATATATTATGTTAGTTATTTTGTGTAAAAATCTTAACTTGTAATTTACAACTTTATTGTTTTATTTAAAAACGTATTCTTCTAATATTGCAATCTTTTAAACAGAAACTACTGAACTGATCCACATGAAACTTTACATGCAACTACAATGTATAAAGGGTTTTTTGTAATTTGGCTATAATACGAGTATAACGATAAGTATTATCTTTTTTGAGAGAGTTTTTGGGACAGCGCAGTGGGTTAACGTCTGGCTGTATACTCGCGTGGTTGTGGATTTGATTTCCAATTCGGATCGGAGGTACGAATATACTTAAATTATTTTCATTTCCCCGCTCTGGTAAGACGAAGCGTGGTGTTGAGTAGTGCATGTGTATAGCTACGAATTCGGGCGAGAAGAAGACAACCGACCTGTTAAGAAAAAAAAAGGAAAGGAAATATAACAACCTTTTTATATTTTAATAATTTTGATTGTTAATTGAATTTAATATGTGAGTTGTGACTTCAGTTTTCTCATAAATAAATACTCATCGTGTAAATAAGCGGTGTGTACGTGGCCACCACTCATGACCCTAACTGGTTCAATAATAACATGTTTTAGGTAAACAAGCGCGTTGCATTTAGAGATAAAATAATTGAGAAAGATTAAACTATTTATAACAAGAATTGCATAATTCAAATGACAAACTGAGAAACATGCTACTAGTGGTATAAATGCGAAAATTTGTAAGGATGGATGGATATTTTATTACACTTTTAGTATGAACGCCTGTCGTGGCGCATAGGGATAAGCGTGCGACTGTAAACGGGACAGGTTGTGGGTTCGATTCCTACTTCAGAAAATGTAAAGTTTAGTATTTTCATTTCTTGGGCGAGGTAACAAGGCCAAGCGCGGTGTTGATTTCCGCCACTCAACACGCAATGCCTCAATCCGGCGAAAAGTGAGGAAGGGAACTGTTGAAAGAGAATGGAGTGTCTTAACACTACGTTCTTAGGTTCCCTCTGCGTACCCTGCTATATGTGGGATACAGTGTGAAGTATATGCAGAAAAAGGCGTAAAACAGAGAAAAAAAAATGCAATAGGTTTCGGGATATAGTGACATCAATCTCGTTTTTACTTACTTAACGTAGTTCATTACGATGCGACACTACAATAATTTGTCACTGGCTCTCCTATAATGCAAAGAATACATAAAATCTGAAGTGTTCGGTAGTTAAAGAACATAAAAGCCTTAAGTGTCTCGACCAAGGCAGTGGAAAGCTATCGTCCGGTCAAGCACAGCATTAAGTGCTATATAATCGAGGCTTAGTACTAAACGACAAGGAGTAAGGCACAATGTTAGTAAATGCAAAAATATTTTAAACCCCTCAAAAAGTCACACATTAACTTTTGTAATGATTGGATTTTTTGCGTACGCTATTTACCTGGCATTAGAAGGATTTTCGAAATTGGTTAAGTAGAGAGAGGAGTTCGGACAGTCAAGGACATTAACCGTTCTTCTCAGATCAGTCTAAGGCATTTATTTTAGAGAATCCCTGCTAAGTCATTGATTTTTTTTTATGGATAATTGATGGCAAACGAGCAGAAGGACCACCTGATGGTAAGTGGTTACCTTCGCCCATGAACATCTACAACACCACTAACACAGATGTTGTAGAGGCGTTGCCAACTTAGAGGATACAAATGGAAAGGGGAGGACAATATAGTACTCCGCTATCGGAACCACCACATTTTGGGAAAAGGATGGGTGGGAAAGGGAAAAACCTGAAAAAAAAAAAGAATTTTGAATAAAAATATTTGACTTTAAACTCTTTCTTGCAAATTGTTATTACTTTCTTATTATAGTCAATACAATCCGGCCAATAGTAAGTTTACGTGGGCAGTCGGATGCTGAGTGGCCAGATCGTGACACGAGGCGCACGTTGAGCCACTTTGAGATGTGCATTTAGCTCTTTTGTCACGTAGGTGCAGAATTATTGACGCACTAACATTATACATAACACCTACGAGTGTGTATGTAACGCTCATTTTAATTTATTACGACAGAAAATATAGGTACAATCTATTTAATATATTTTAAATATATGTTTTAATCTACTTGAAATCTAAATAGTCTTCTTTACTTTTTATTATTTTTGCACATTCAATGCTATTAACGCTGATATAAGGTACAATTTTTATGCTTTATTCAAAATAATTCCATACTAGAGCAATACTTAGTTCAAAATGATAATGAATTTGGGTTTTTGGATAAACCTAACGATAAACGCAGCATCACACTTTTCTCACAGAGATGGGTAGACATATGATGGGATGGGTCCTCCGCTTTCCTTCTGCGTTGAGTTGAGTAAGCGAACTTAACGGTATATTTTGTTGAGACAAAAAGCTGCTGCTAGGGCAGAGCTTGGAAACGCATAAAGCTTCAAGCTTTTCCCACACAGCAAGTTATACAGAGCGAACCTAATGTTAAAGCTGTCTCCGCTTTGCGGCCGAAATTGAGACATTGTTAATAGAGCGAGTAAATACAAATACATAAATAAAAAATAATTAATATCTTGAATGAGGATGGCACCTGTCGTGGCGCATAAGCACAAGCGTGCGACTGTAAACGCACAGGTTGTGGGTTAGATCTCCGCTCCAGAAAATGGAAATTTTCATTTCCTAGGTTTGATAACAAGGCAAAGTACGGCGTTAAGTTCCGCCACTCAGCACGCAATGCCTCAATTCTGCGGAAAGTGGGGAACGAAGTTTCTTAACACTAGGTTCCCTCTGCCTACCCTGATATATGCGGTATCTGTATACCGCATATATCAGGGTAGGCGTGCATGTATATATGAGGATCGAACCCACCACCACCGCGTTTACAATCAGACATGCGAAGATGGTCTTAAAATTTGTAGTCATTAGAAATATTAGTTTAGATATTGTTATAGCCAAAACAAAAATATTTCTCATCTGTATAATGAAATTATTATACCTTCATAATTATAATGCAAGTTCTATAGTTACTTAGTTAAGTAACTAACAACTAGCAAACTCTTACTTTTATATGTTCATAAAGTGATTTATCTATTTATTCAGTAAAGTGGTATTTCACATAAAACTGTTAATTTTCCTAATAAAAAACACGAGGGGCGTACACGTGTACGTTCAATATTATTGCAGTCAATAACAGCCGTGACCTAGACTAGACTAAAACGTCAGAGAACAAACTGAATATTTTATTCACTTCATGTATAACACTAGCTGAACACTTGGTTCTGTCCGGGCATAAAATTTCAAAAAAATTCAAAAGCCGGCGTTGAGTTCCGCCACATAACACGCAACTCCTGAAATTCGGCCGACAATCGAATAAAGTGACTTGACACCAGGTTCTCTATAATCACTTGTTATTCAAGATAAGTCGTAAAATCTGCTAACTTATAGGTCCCAACTTATAGTGTAATGTACCAAGTATAATATTTTATAAACAAATAAAAACCCTAATAAACAATTTCCCGTTACTTGTCGTTTTGTTAAGTACATCATGTACATGCTATGAAAATATTGTGTTATCTAATCCGGACACGTGTGCTAATTTTCAAATCGAAAGGCAAGAAGTGGGCCAAAAATTCAAAACGCGTTTGCAATATTAACATATTTGTTTTCTAAATATAATTGTTGTTTCCTAAGTTTGTGATTAACACTTAAAAACTTAGATTATTAATAAATTAGCTGTATTCCTTCGTCTTCGTGAAAAACCTATAATGTCATTTTTTCCCGCATTCGTACGAGTTTCGAGAAATCCTCTCTTAGTGCTCCCCTACACTCCCCAAAGAGCCTACAAGCCAGATTTCATGTTTCTATGTGCAGTAGTTTCGCGTGTACGTTGTCTGTCAGTCACTCAGTGACGCAAGCGATTTAAAGAGATGAAGTAATATATTTGAATGCTACCATTGTAAATACAATTTACATATATAATTGATTCTAGTATGAATATATATTATAATAAGTCGTTTTCCCTAACGACAGTACGTTGTTATGGTGAATTATGTGTACTCTTGTGAATATCAATGTTATTTATTGTTACTTACCGTACAAAATTATGTTCTAACCGTGACTTTGGTTACGTGGGAAATAAGAATTAATATTTTTTTATATTATTTCATGGTAATCGTTAAGGAATGTTAATATTCTTTTTTTAATTACAGTTATTTTCATACTATATCTTTTCAATAAGGCATATGCTAATTATGCCACAATGACATGTGCTTTAAGGTACAAGTTAAAAAGTTATCAAAATCCGCTAACTACAATTTTTTACATATTTTTAGCGGCCTTGTTTCCGTACCGCAAGAAAGAAGCTAATGTAAAAAAACTTCTCCACTTTCCACCAGAAATCTTACCAGGGCGGAAAAATAAAAACAATTTAAATATGATCATCATCAAAGTGGATCGAACCCACAAACAATCGTGATACAACCAGACATTGTCCCACTGCGCCTCTATAGCCTTTTAATAGAATTTAAGGTGGTTAATCGTTTAGATATAAGTTAGGTATACAACAGAAATAGGCATTTAAAATTCACGTATATATATGTATATATATAATTTTGTTTTCATTTTCACGCTTTATCTCGCATAGTATTTTATATAGAAAGCACCTAGTATCAAAACAATCATTTCTCCTCTTTACGCCCGAATTTCAGATATTGCACATTGAGCTGCGGAATTCAACGCCGCGTTTTGTTCATACCAAAGCGATGATTTATTTATCTTTAAAATAAATGTACTGCATAATCCAAAAAAATCGCCAAGCGTAATAAGCCGAAAATATAACATAGATAGTATTTGCATTTATCAGGAGTTGATATCAGAGTAATGAAAACAGAAACGACCCCCACACCCCGCTCGATAACTTTATCTACGACATTTAATTTGTTCTACTTAGTGCTTGCTATGTATTTGGGGGTTCCGTGGGAGAGATTTAAAAATAAAAAATTTAGCAAATAAAAAAAATAAAAGCGTTTTCAAATAAAATGTACTAAAAAGTAAAATTATTACAAATAACTCAAAAATTACACTTCTCTAATTCTGATCTTAATTAAGTTTGTATGACCACATCATAAGCACTAGTTATCATAAAAAAAGGATCATCAAAATTGTTTCAGCCAGTAAAAAGTTATGTAGTATCACACAAAAACAATCGGATTGGGAAACTCATTTTTTCGAAGTCGGTTGAAAATGAATATGGCGTAAAACAGCTTTTTTTTAGTTTGTTGTATTTATCATACATAATTTTCATTACTTCTGCGACTTAAAAAATTATATCATCTTGGAATTATTATTTAAATATTGGATTATTTAAATACAGGCGTATTGGGACTGAGTATGCTTTTTTTATTGTTGATATAATCTATATTATAAAAAAACTGTAATTTTAGGGTACCGTACGCCAAAAAATAAACCTTTTTTTATTCCGCTTCACGTTTGGTTTCGCATATCAGGATAGTCACAAAGAACCTAGTGTCAAAATATTCCGTTCTCCACTTTCAGCCTGATTTTGAGACATTGCGTGATCACGCTGTATCCCATATATAGCAGGGTAGGCAGAGGGAACCTAGTGTTAAGACATTCCGTTCCCCACTTTCATTATATGTTACACACAATTATTATATTTTATTAATTTTCATTTTTACACTCCGATCGGACAGAGAATGGCGTTAAGTTCCGTTTATGATTACATAAATACATTTTAATAAAATATATAATATTTAAATGTCAAATAAAAAAAACACAAATAAAAAAAATTGATTGACAAACATCAAATGAATTACCGCTCCAACTTCACAACATTTTACATATCGTAAACAACCCAGAACGAAATGCAGCTATGCAGTTTGATTTATCTAAATTACGATAAGAAATTGTGGTATTATCATATATAATGTACATAGATATGTATGTAAGCGTGTCGCTTGCGTGGTAGTGGTGCAGGAACGTGTACAATGCTAATCAAAATAATAAAGGTGAAAGATGATTATCTTTATTATTAACTAATATTATAAATGCGAAAATTTGAGAGGTTTTGTTTGTAACTCTTTAACGCAAAATCTACTGAACGTATCGATATAAAACTTTACAGTACAAGCTATATTATACGCTAAATTAAATATACATACATACATAGCTCCATGCTGTATCCCGCATATAGCAGGGTAGGCAGAGGGAACCTAGTGTTAAGACACTCCGTTCCCCACTTTCTGCCGAATTGAGGCATTGCGTGCTGAGTGGCGGAACTCAACGCCGCGCTTTGCCTTTTTACCAAACTCAGGAGATGAAAAATTCCATTTCCTGGAGTGGGGATCGAACCCACAACCTGTCGCGTTTACAGTCGCACGCTTGTGCCTCTGCGCCACGACTGGCGTTATATATTATATGCTATATAGTGTAATTTGGTCATAATATAACGATAATACAATATGGCGGTAGTCAACGGCGTTGCCGAGGGACATTTGTTTAAAATATTTATATTCTATATATTTTTCAAAATGCAGAATGTAAAAAAATAACTACTATTCGTAAAAAGATTCAACGTGAGAATATTTAATTTAATCTAAACCATTTGAAAATATAATTACAATTTAAACATTGCTTGTCGAAAACGGTTATTATCGATATAATTCGAAGTTTCTATGTTAGAGAACATCTTCAGGTTTTATATGCACAAGAGACATGAAAATAATTGGATATAACCATTTCAAGTTCAAGTGTTGAATCTACAACCAACCGCCTTTACAGGCCGACGCTGACACCATGCACTATGCATACACCACTATACTGCACCATGATAGTCTCTATACAGTAGGAAAAATGCTTAAAACATTTTAAATAAAAATTAATTGTCAAATGAAGACCCAAGGAAATTGAAATATTACCATAAATTCCTTTTTTTAGAAATCGAACCCACGACATTCGGCCTCTTAATTTAGTATTTTAACAACTAAATTACGGCGAAACCTAAATTAGGCTCAATAATCGCTCTTGGCTTCAAAATGAATGCATAATTCCGTATGGATACAGGCGATAATCGGGTCACAAGTTCAGGTCAGGACTCAGACAGACGACACTGCACTGATATTATGCAGTCGATTACGAATTTTGTGTAAACTAAATTTGGCATATTTTAATATTATCTTATGTGATTCTATATAAGTTTTTTTTAGCTTCACGTTGTATCCCACATATAGTAGGATAGGCAGAGGGAACCAGAGAACCTAGTGTTAAGACACTCTGTTCCCCATTTTTCGCAGAATTGAGGCATTGCGTGCTGAGTGGCGGAACTCAACGCCGCGCCTTGTCTTGTTACGAAACCCAGGATATGAAAATACGAAACTCTTACACTTCCTGGAGTGGGAATCGAAGCCACAACCTGTCGCGTTTACAGTCGCACGCTTGAACCTTAGCGCCACGACAGGCGTTAGGTAGGTAGGTCTATACAAGTTAGTGGGAAAAATATGTTTTAAATTATTGCATTGCATTGCAGAGCAGTCAGGCAGAGTTTAGTGTTCTAACATTTAGAAGAAATTAATAAAAACTTTTAGTAGACTTTGAGTGTTGATTGGATTGTGCCATAGAGTGGAAAAATTAAAGTATTATATTTATTTGATAAATTGACTAATAAAATTTGTTCATTGCCTTCCTCGTAGCTCAGTGACACTTTGTTTGACACGACACAGAATGGTTGTGGTTGGGATTTCCATTTGGCGAAATAATTCTATTTATATATTTATAATAAATAATATTTAGTATTTTCATTTCCTCGCTCTGATAACAAGTCACCATGCAATGCGGCGGAAAGTGGTGAACTGAATTCTAAGAGAACGGAGCCTTAACACTAAGTTCTCAGTTTTCCTCTGCCTACTCTGCTATGTGCGGGAAGATTGCGTGAAGTTATTATATTTAAACTATTGTCAATGTCCTGGTCTAATAACTCACATCACATCGTTTAGCATCAGCTCAACACGCAATGTCTCGATTTGGGGCGAAAAGAAGAGTGTCTTAACACTGAGTTCCCTCTGACACTGCCCACATGAAGCATGAACATAAAAAAACTTTTCTTGGCAAGAACATGTCATATTTTTTCATTTTAGGTAAAAACTAAGAAAACAACAAAGCAATATATATTATTTAGAGAACATGTTTTAGATAAAGTATGCATGTTTGTACTCGGAGGATATTTAAAGAGACTCGTGTCGGCTATTAAATTTTATTACGTACAGTGGAAGAAACGCATCGGGAAATCATAATATTGTTACTAATCTTTGATCTGTTATTAAGTAAATTTGTTCAAATTAAGTTTCTTTAGTTTAAAACTGGCGACAAGACACCACGTAATCTAAATTCTAGTGATTTTGAAGAATTTATCAAAAGATATCTCATCTCTGTAGAAAGAGTTTTACAAATTTCTGCTACCCAAAGATCATTTCAAAGCACAACCATTTGGCAAGAGATGCTATTTATTAAATATTTTTGAAGTTTTTAAGTATTAATCACACACTTAGGAAACGAAAAATATATTTAGAAAACGTATAAAAATTTGAACGCAGCGGGACTCGAACCCGCGCCTCTTGGAAACCGTCCTAGCGCTCTGACATTCCCATGCCATGCCATGACAGCCATGCATTGAACGCATTTTTATATGTTTTCTAAATATATTTATCAAAAGAGTTTGATCCCCACTTGGAAAAATAATTATATTTAAATTCTTTCACCGCTCTCGTCAGACACTAAGCAATGTTGAGTTCCGTCACACGAAATGCAATGTGGTCACAATTTAAGGCAGAAAGCAAAAGGAGTGTTTCGACTCTAGGTTCTCTCTGTCCGCCTTGCTGATAAGGAAAAAACGTAAAGCTTTAAGCCTCGGCGGATGGTAAAATCGTGTGTACTTAGATTAAGCTTATTTTAAAACAAGATTATCTCTGCCTACGCCAAGATGCGTGATAAAAATAAATACTTGTAAAAGTAAAAATGGTTGTTTTTTTTAATAATATACATACATAACTTCACGCTGTATCCCGCATATAGCAGGGTAGGCAGAGGGAACCTAGTGTTAAGACACTCCGTTCCCCAATTTCCGTCGAATTGCGGCATTGCGTGCTGAGTGGCGGAGCTCGACGCCTTGACTTGTTACCAAACCCAGGAAATGAAAACACTAAATTTTACATTTTCTGGAGTAGGAATCGGACCCACAACCTGTCGCGTTTACAGTCGCACGCTTGTGCCTCTGCGCCACGACAGGCGATTAAATCAGTACAATTAAAGTATTTGTTTCTGAGTGCGGATGTTACACCCACAAGTCACAACGTATCACAATTAATAATAGACACTTTCATTACTGACACTCAATCACTTCTATGGTTTGAGAATCCGAATAAGTTAAGTGTTAATAATCCTATTTCATTTTTATCCAAATCTTAAAAAATAGATTTATATAGAAGCAGTCGGAGCGCAATGGTACAGTGTAACTGTAAACACCATTGGTTGTAGGTTCGATCCCCGCTCGGGGGAACGATTAAATATGAATTATTTTAATTCTCTGCTCTTGTGATACAATGCGCAGCATTGAATTGAATCTAGCCACTTAAAATGGAATTTTTCGTTTTCAGACGAAAAAGCGGCGAACGGAGGATCTTAACACTAAGTTTTTTCTGAGGGCCCTGCTATGCGGGATTAAACATGGAACTAAAAAGAAATAATAACCTCTTTTATTTTCGCGATTATTACATATATTAAATGAAACTATTTTAACCGGATTAATCGCGCATATTTTAGCCTACAAAGTGTTCGAAACGTAGGGTTTCCAAAAATGTATTTTCGAATACTAAAATATACGCGATCAATCCGGTTAAAATATTTTCATTTAATATCTAAAAAGAAATAGTTAAGATTCATCACTAAACAAGTAAGACGTAGGCAAAGATTATTCCTATGTACTGGTGCCTCGACTCTTTAGTAGGTTCCACGTAAAAAATGCGTTTATATTAAAAAAAAAAACTTAATTTACCATTTTAGGATTGCGTCAGATTTTTCAAAAGAATTTAAAAAATGTAATCAATTACATGAATAAATGAACGTGATTTTTTAATTTAGAAAAAAAAAACTAATTTTTGCATGACATAGACTATATAAGCGTGTAGATACAACAATAAGGTAGTATATTAACGAACTTAAAAATAAAAACGATTCTAAAGAAGTTTCTCTTCAAAAGCTTTCTTATATAATATTACAAGTCTTCATGCCTATGTATAAAAATGAGTCCAACCAATCTACACTATCTACGCCACCCAACATACACTCTCTTTAAAATGGACAATTAATACAGAGAGTGTAAACTTTTTGCCTATATTATATAAAACGGAATACGTATTTAGAAAATAATAGTTCACACACACAAGAATTATGTGAACAATTATTGATTTTTTCATTACAATATAAGCACATACATACATACATAGCTTCACGCTGTCTTTTATATTTTATTCTACATAATATATTATAGTATATTACGTCTAAAAAAAACACAATAAATGTACACTATCTCACTCATTCTTACTCTAAATCCTACAAACGTATATTTGTCTCTTTTCAGTGTCACTTTTTCGTTACTTCTAACCACAATGACTTCAAAAAACAAATAAATAATTAGCACTAATACTTGACAAATGAACCGCTGAGAGTCATTAGCACGTAGGCATAACATCAAGACGGACGTACTTTAGTCTTTACTCATTTATAAGGACGTGGAGCCTGTAACGGCGACAGTGCGTGGGCGATCGTTGACCATGTCGTGTGTATATATTGCTTTTTGGATGCTCTCCGCGGCGCTCGTTACGAACGGTGAGTAGCGAGATATAATAAAACAAATAAGTGAAATTATTATTTATAAGTGTTTTTTTTATTTATTTGTATGGTAGCGTGACAGTTTTTTTTTTCATATATATTGACATTGAAAGTTTAGGTATACGTCAAAATATTTTATTTTGAAGTTTAAACGTGCTGCTATTTCTAATTAAAAATATTAAATAAGCGTAACAGTGTATCAAATTAAATACGTAAATCGATTAAAATAACATTTATCAATAATAACAAGGATTTAGTAGCAAAATATTCGTTATAAATATATATTTTTCAAAATAATGCATTTACGAGTAACAGACAAAATAAAACGATCGAGGCAAGAGGTCCCATTCTCAGGTATATTTTAGCCAGTAAAGGACTAAAACAATGCCCGGTGCCCTACATTTAGATGCAGTCTGACTTACGGAGCTTTCTTGGGTTTTAAGCTGAATATTTCGCTATTACTTAAACTTCCTAGAACCTGTTTTTAATATTGTAATATTAACGTTTATCAAATTTTTAATTTATATTAAATTTAAATATACTTTATTTCCATGAAATAGATTGTATAATCTATCAATTCACTAAATTTTCGTTAAGAGTAATGTAGTTAATATTACGAATATATAAAACAAAATAGTTATTGTTATATAATGAACAAAATCAAAGCTATGTTACTGTGAAGTTTCATCTAAATACATGTAGTATGTAGTAGTTTATGCGTGAAAGTGTAACAAACATACATACACTTAAAGACTTATTTAATTTACACACTTGTGAAATGCTGAACAAATTAAGGTTTTAAGAAAACCGTCTTCAAATAAAATTATGCGATTCGTCACATCTTTATAAAATTTAATGAGAGCACGAGCTATAATATAAAAAAGAATCATCAAAATTGGCTAACCCTATAAAAAGTTAGGTGGTAACACACATAAAAAACAATCGAATTGAGAACCACCTCTTTTTTCGAAATTCGGTTAAAAAATAGTAATCACACTCAAAATCGGCGTCTAGGTATTTTTTTGCAAGTATAGGAAAAAAGTGTATCCTTTTCTGCAGCTACAATTTCTTTTCGGCGGCACAACACATTCATAATCTATTTTAAAGTTTAAAGTTCTTCGACACGTGTAAAGTCAAAGATCACAATTATCAGTAACCTAATGTTATTACTTGTTATAATGTAATTTATATCATATATATATTTTACCTTAATTAATATCGCTTAATTATACCGTGTCTAGAATATGTTTGTAGTAAAGTGTGTTTATTTTTAAAATAAAATAAGTAAGTGTTCATTACAAATTCATACACGGCAGAAGAGAAATTTCAGAAAAATAGCCTACGAGAGAATGACATGAAAATAGATTATTATTATTATTTACAATATTTTAATCAAATTAAAAAAATGATAGTTTAATGTATATATTTAATGTTATATATCTTTATATATAAAAATAAATATTTGTCTGTATCTCCTTTTTAGAATCGTAAATCATGCATTTGATTATGTGATGATCTTTAGCAAAGTTGTTATGCATGAACCGACAAAGGTTTTTGAGTCGGTACGACTCAAAAACCTTTGTCGGTTAAAAAAACCAAAACCTATGGCTCCACACATTTTTTTCTAAATTAACAATATTAATAAAATTACTTAAAATGATTAGAATATTTGTATATAACGTCTTTCCTTAAAATTTATTTTTGGTGGCGTAGCAACGCGCGCAGGGTACAGCTAGTAACTTATATTTAAGATATAGTATATTACAACGCCTGTCGTGGTGCAGAGGCACAAGCGTGCGACTTTAAACGCGACAGGTTGTGGGTTCGATTCCCACTCCAGGAAATGGGATTTTTCATTTCCTGGGTTTGGTAACAAAGCAAAGCGCGGTGTTGAGTTTCTTTCAGCGGAAAGTGGGGAACGGAGTGTCTTAACACTAGGTTCCCTCTGCCTACACTGCTATATGCGGGATACAGCGTGAAGCTTTGTATGTATGTATGTAGTATATTACATATTATTCAATTCTCAAATTTTCACTTTGAACAAATGAATATCGTGTAATGTATTTTCTATCTCATTCTCTTGCCGATTTAATCCAAACATATATGTATATGTTTGTTTCTTTATCGTGACGCATTTTCGCTACAAATCAACATACTGAAGCAGTTGAACTTCCAAAAAAAAGTGTGTATAAATAAATCGATATTGATGAGACTGTTAGATTATGTGACTTTGGAAAGGTTATCTTGATATGAGATATCAAAAAAATCAAAATCCGTATTGCTTCGATATGACTTCAATAATTACTTTTTTGATTACATGGACTTAAAATATTTAGTCATTCATTATCTATGTATGTGTAATATTTATATTTTCTTCAGAATCAAGCTAAAGTGAAAATTGGCTACTGTACCAAGTGCAAAGGTTTGCGTAGATGGATGAATGTTTGTTACTCTTTCAAGCAAAAATCACTGAACAACACAGAAAAACACAGTTCGATATATTAAGTGTGTAATTTGGCCATAACATAATGAAAATGTCTAGTATATAATAAAAATAAATACTCATATATTGCAATAACGATGTAATTGTTATATAAGTTTGAATTTTTAAGTAACTAAAACAATAGTTTTGAAATATTAACATATTATTGTTCACATCGGTTTTTTGCCTACACCAAGTACTGTATATGGCAACCATCGTGGCGTAGCGGAAACGTTTTTAACTAATAGTTTTGGTTCGGAGTTCAAATGTCACTCTAGAAAAAGTTTATAATAAAAATAATTTTTACCTATCGCTTCTAAATGTTAAGAAATTGAAAAACGATTTGACGTACCATCAATTTAAATCTATACTGCAAAAAACACTATATATTTGCATCGTAGGCGATATCGTTAGCGTCCGTCTGTATAAGCGATTAGCCAGGGGTTCGAATCCCACATGGTGATATGATTACGTTTAAATTAATTCCACTTCTACGCGCTGTAAGGCCAAAGCGAGGCATTAAGGTTCCACCTTAGCACGAAATGTTTCGGGTTTTAGGAAAGCGGGAAACAGAGTGTCTTGACACTTTATTCTACTAAAAGGGTTAAAACGTGAAGTTGAAAATTAAAACAATTACGATTTTTGCACGTTGTGAGATTCGAATCTGCATATTACTTAAACACCTAAGAAGCCTACCTTTACTGCATTCTCACATCCGTGTCCAGTGCAATTGCAAAGTTTTTACAATAATACGTCATCCAAACAAATAGGTGCCAGACAAAACAAACAGGTCATTAATGTACATCCGCTTGCAATATTTATTTTAAAGAAGATTTCTAAATTGAGTATAGTAAAAAGCGTAAGAACGTATAAAAAAAGACACTGATTTAACTCAGCGCAATTTATAAAAAATATTTTCTTTTCTGTAGACATTTATTGAATAGAAATAGTGAAGTAATGTGAAATTGCTCATTCTTAACTTCATGTGTACATAAACGCGTTAGCTGTGCTTGATAATAAGTTTAATAAAGCAAAGCGTGGCGTTCAGATCCACTGCTCAACATGCAATGTCTTGATTTCGGGTGGACCATAGAAGGCGGACTGTCTTCATGTCACGTTAGCATGGTAGTTAGAGACCTTGCTATCCTTCTGGGGAAAAACGTGAAGATACATAGTATAGTAGTTTACCACAGCGACGGCATATTAGAAATCTTATAATTGCATGTCTTCAAAATCTTCATAACAAACCTAAATCAAAGACGGTTTTAAGAAGTAATACAGTATTTAGTTTAATATTCCCGCTTATACCGCTTTAACGCTTAAGGGACGTTTTCGGAACTGTTCCTGAGTAAATCGTAATAAGCGATCATAACTGTATATAAATCGATACCTCCCACGTAAACTATTGTATGATATAAAGACTCCGTTGTGAAAACAACAACCTACGTAAGAGTAACACATATTTATACCAAACAAACAATACGAGATATATTTATACTTATGTCTAACATAGGCACGAAAGTAAATAAGGGATTTTTGTCTAATTTTATTGTAGCATTAAAAAAACATCTTTACGCATTATAGCAGAGTAATCAGAGTGCACCTAGTGTCGAGACGTCATATAATCATACCCCTAATTGGGAATAGAACCCACAACCAAAAGCGTTTACACGCTGTCCCACTGCTCCGCGATGGCCTCATAATATTAATATTGAATATAAGATACATATCTCGATGATGTTCAGAGATGTAGTAAGTCATAAGTACGATTGTCTATTGCATAGCTACGTGACATTTTGGTCACTTACTCAAAAATTGCATAAACCGTAAAAAATTGTCATGGCAATGTAAATCATTACCAATTTTTAAAAACTATATACGTACGTAATTGAGTGTAAAAAAAGAAACATTTCTATAAAAACATTGGTGTAAGATCATAATACTATGCGAAATACTTGTTTCATTCAAAAAATTAGTACGTTCGTAGTTTATATTCAGAAACATATAAAATTATTCATAGAATGTATATAATCTTAGAAAAACTTGATTCATAAGTTAAGTTTTTTGTACAATTTATTACATAATATAACAATTATTTTTAGGCAAAGAAATAAAATTATTTTGCGCAGTTTTTTGGTGGACCTTGGTTACAAAATATGTTTTTCTTTGAAATTTGAGGAAAAATACAAAACACGTGTAACGTATGACATAGTCGTGATTTGTACTCACAAAAAGAAGAAGTGACAATATCTTACTAATATTACAAACACAAGAGTTTGTGTGGATGGAAGGGTGTTTATTGCTCTTTCACGCAAAACTTACTGAACGTATCAAAATAAATCTTTACAGTAATATAGCTAATTTATCAGAAAAAACATATATATTATAATTTATAAATACAACTCAATATTTGGTTATAAAATAACAATAAAATTTCTACAGTTTCGTATTAAAAAAAGGTTTTAATTGAGTGTGTGATGAATTGTTTTAATCGTCTTAATTATACTTACATAACTGCATCTACACTTGAAGATATGGTAGACGCTATAAAGTAATTAATTTAGAGGTCTATAGTGGCATTGTGGGACAGCATTTGAGTATAAGCGTGATTGATTTTGGGTTCAATCCCCGCCTGAAGAATGATTATATTAACTTATTGTCATTTCTCCCATGTAGTGAGACCAAGTATGGCGTTAAATATATTCACTCAACATTAATGTAAGAAATGTTACGATTTCAGCCGAAAAGTGGAGAACGGAGAGTCTTGACACTGAGATTTCAATGACTATCTTGGTGAAGCCTCTTTTTATATATTTAATTTGATTAACATGACTTAAAGTGTAGGACAGAGATAAATCGCGTTACGTATCGACATTAAACTCCCCAATTTACACCAAAATAAATGTCCCCAACCGAGATTCAAACTCGCAACTCACCTGGAATCAAATCCTATCACCACTATAACACTGCGTATAAATATAAAAATAACTATTTATATATAAGTCTATTAATAACATAATTAGATTATAAAAGATAAGTATAAATTTTATTGTTCCATACTTATCTCCCTTCGCTCGTAGTTGTATAGAGTTGGTAGGTAATGTTAAAACGTCCACGTGTACTATAAAATAAGTTTATTATGACAAGTCACCGGTTCATTTTTTGTTAGTGCTATTAAGATAAAGGCGTTTAGATAAACTGAAATGTATTTTATATTGCATATAGGTTAAAGAGTAGATTGAAGCAAATGTAATATTAGGTACGTCATATAGGATTGATTGTAGATAATTAATATTTTAATAAAAAAAAAAAATCGACAACATAAAATGTACTAACTTGTTGTTACTTGGTTTGGTAACAAGGCAAAGCGAGGCGTTGAGTTCCGCCACTCAACACGCAATACCTCAACTCGGCGGAAAGTGGGGAACGGAATTGTTGGAAGAGAATGGAGTGTCTTAACACTAGATTCTCAGGTTCCCTCTGCCTACCCTGCTATATGCGGGTTACAGCGTAAAGTTAAATAAAAATATACTAGAAAGTAAAGTTATTACGAAAAATTCAAAAACCACTCGTCAGGTTTTAACTGAATTTAAATGAGTCCACATGAGAAAGACTATCACTCATATAAGAAAAATCATCAAATATGTTTCCTGCTATAACTATGACTTGAATGTAAGAACTCGGCTTGTCTAAAATTATCATGGGGTCATATCTAGAACAAATCTTAAAGACTGCATTAGTAGGATCTTTTCAAAATTGGATTAGTAGAGTGTGGAGAGCGGATAGTGGAGGCAAGCGTTTATGCGCATTTCAAAGGGCCCTAAACCTACACCTGTGTCGCAAGTTTCAGACCCTACATTGAACTTCCCTTTTTCACAGCAAATACATGGAATGCTAAGAAATTTCTTATCTTCTGTACAATTAACAACACTACTTACATTAAACAATCTCATTAAAACAAAAAAAAAAACATTAAGCAACAGTTATCATCGATATCGAACGAAATTAAAATATTTATTTATTATAATAAAACAATGACAAAGCAATCACGTTTGACCTACATCACTGTATAGTTAAATTAAAAAAAATAAAATATTCGCTAACTTCACATAGGGGCTCCCTATAAGGAGCCTCAACTGCACGCAGTCTGCATTTCAATTTCGTAGCATTTGCTACGACCCGCTACGATTGTCTACGCAGTATTTATAGACAGAACTATGTCACTTAACGCCATAGTGGCACAATGAGTCATCTGGATGGTAATTTTAGGTTCGATTCAGTTAAAGCGTCACGCTTTTTGCCGCATAGTAGGGTAGGCAGAGAGAACTTGCGTCAAAACAATCCGTTCTCCTCTTTCGGCTCGGATTTTAGACATTGCGTATTTATTAAGTGACCAAATTTAACCCAAATTTTAACAGAGAAAGAAAAATAATTTAATAAACGATCGACGATCACAAAAAAATATATTTTCTACAGTATTGCTCCAAAAAAATATTTCTTTATCCTGAATTGAGGTTTGTATAAGGTGCGGTGTTGTGTGACATACTATGCAGAGAAGCTGTATAATATGGGACATGTGTGACAATAAAAAGAAACGATATTTGATTAAGACAAGAAATTAATTGTAAGGAAAAATTCATAGATTATTTTTCGTAAAGCAAAAAAATCTTTGCATCTATAATAACAATAAATTAAATTTTATTAACAGCACAAGACAGTTCGCGATTTTTAAAAGAAGGATCAAAATGTGATGTGCGGGTTCGTCTACAAGAAGGATGGGTGTGCGGAATTCATGGTTTGGCAGAGAATCGTACTCATTTTGCCAGCTTTTTGGGTTTGCCTTATGCTGAACAGCCTCTGGGCGAACGTCGGTTTAGCGTGAGTATATCTTAGTACATACTTTTTCTGACATACATACTCCTGCTTAAGTAAATATGATCATGTATAAATAATTTACTTTATGTATTTTGAGTTTTTTCAAATATACATTTGTTGCTAAAAGAAAAATTTTGCTCATTTAAATTCCAAATACCAAAAACTGGTTTCGCTATTGTTAATGCGCAACTTGTGTTAATTCATGATTTATATATTATGATTTGGTAACTATAATACAACAAGGCTAAGTGGGAGGTGTTTGATTGAACAATGACAGTGGGTTCCAACAATCTCCTTGATGAAAATTGTTTTCTATTAAATATTTTTATTATTTCACTGATATGATTAGACAGAGAGGCAATTGGTTCCAACATTCTATTATATTTTCAAATTAATGATCCTGAGGATAGAGTGATTCTGCTTCGTCAGCAATAATATGAAAGATCCCCAAAAATTATAAAACGTAGTTAAAGTTCAATTAATATATTATAATAACATAATTTTTCATCCAATTTCAGGAACTAGAACCAGTAGAACCGTGGGATTGTTTGTACGACGCATCCTTCGAAGGACCTGCGTGTCCTCAACATAACGTTTTCTACGGTCCATTGCTTGGCTCGTCCAACATGAGTGAGGCCTGCATCTACGCAAACGTTCACGTGCCTTTGCACGCATTACCCGAATACAAAGTACTAAGGCCTGCTAGATATTTGCAACCACCATATGAGACTGGTCTGGCGGATGGTGCAGATGACGGTTTGCCCATCTTAGTGTTCATTCATGGAGGAGGCTTCGCTTTTGGTTCCGGGTCTACTGGGCTTTATGGTCCTGAATATCTGATCCAAAAAGATATGATTGTCATTACTTTTAATTATAGGTAAGTTTTAATTACGTTATTAGTTAACAAATACAGATAAGGTGGTTGTTGAGGTCTTTTTGTATCTTTTGCATCTCGCGAGATACGTACATTATGATAAAAGATCATTCTAAATGCGTCACAAATTAATTGTGCTATTATGATAACATATGAAAAATAATGAAACGAGGAAGCAAATAATATTATAATTATTATAAATTTTACCTTATATAAAAAAATCTTGTTAGAATATTCCGGTTCTAGATTAAGTGGACGTTTACGCGCAACCTTGACTAATATAATTGCCTGTAGTTCCGCATTTAAATAACTGATTTAAGATATTTGGTTATGATTTAGTATAAGATATTCTTATATTGTATCACCTATATAATTTATTAATATATATAATATACTAATAGGCGAAAGAAAAATTTCGTGTCCCTTTTTATAAAAATTGCGCGGACATAAGGAGTACAAAATTCGGCATACTTAAAGTTTATATAGCGAAGTAGTACATAAAGTTAACATTTTTAAATAATGCATTCGTTTGACATATTTACATATAAAATGGAACACTTACACGTTGCTAAGGCAACGCATTGTAACCGCGTCACTAGGGTTTCTAGTCTATGTAAAGAACTGTTATATGAAACGTGTTTATCTATATGTTAATACGTGAAGCAAAAAGTTTGGGACACATTTTTACGAAAATTACGCGGACGGAGGAGCATGAAACTTGGCACACTTATAGTTTATATATAAGTTGCTAGGACGTGTTATTAACGCGTCAACGGGGACAATAGTATAAGAAAATATAAAACAGAGGCCCAACTAAACTTTACTGCTAGTATTAGTAAAATATAATATGTTTACACTATATGGGTACAGTGGGAAAAAACCCGCGACCTTCAATAAGGGTCTTTTAATAAACCAGTATCAAAATAATAGATTAAGCAATAATTGTTATTATATTGATAATGAGATGAAAGGGCAGAATAAAATCGGTCAAGACAAAGTTATTCATAAACAATCAAGTAAAACACGTGTTCGAGTCACCAAGGATGTTGTTTACAGTTGAATTTTACACGATCACATCTATGAAGGATAATTAACTAAACTAGGGTTGCTTTATACTTTTTATATTTCATACTAACTAAACCTCGCGTTCTCGTTTATGTGTATATTTCAACAGGAATTATAAAACCTATATCCCATTTCTTACGGATTTCTTGGAAATTTCGGGAAATCTCTCTTAATGCTCCCATACACTTTTCAAGGAGCCTATATGCCAAGTCGCAGCCTTCTACGGGTGACGTCTTTCAGTCGCGGTTGCGTTTTGTTTAATAAACGTAAGGAATTTATAATTTAAGTCTATTGACTATTGACTTAAAGCGGCAAGTATATGGCGTATGAAAAGTCGTATACAGATAAGATATGAATTGTCACTTGAATTTTATTAATACTAATTTTACAAAACGTCCATTAGGTAATAACAATTTTAAGCCACGTCCTTAACTTACGATCTGTTGCCGGCAGAAAAAAATACATAAAATGACATCAACTAGACGTCAATACATCCATAACTGCCAAAATGTCAAACATAGAAGTGGTATATTGTATGACTATTATAGTAGGCACGTTCGAAGAGCCATAATTAAAGAACTGATCTGAACTGACCATTATAGTAACAATCACATAAGTTTCTAAAAAAAACATTTATGTACATCACAATTTTTCAAATTATAAATGTGACAACGAGATTTAATTTTTTTCATATTTAGGTTTTAAGATAGTAGCTTGTAGTTCTTAATTATAGTATCTTATTATAAGTAAAGAATAAAAACATAACAATATAATATATGGTGTCGTGGCGCAGTTAAAAGTGTCTGATTGTACACACGATAGTTGTTTTCGACTCTACTCGAGGGAAGGATGGTCTCGAATTAAGGTGGAAAGTGGAGAACGGAGTGTCTTAATACTAGGTTTTCTTTATCAACTCTGCATAGATGAGCATAAAAAAAATATTATCTTAATCTTACCATACTCTTGCGATTAGGTTTTCATGCCTTTATAAAAATATTTCAAAATATGAATTTCAGGATAAATGTCTTCGGATTTCTTTCCCTAAACTCTTCGAGCATTCCTGGTAACAACGGATTAAGAGACGTTATAACTTTATTGAAATGGGTACAAACTAATGCGAAGGCTTTTGGTGGTAACCCAAATGATGTGACACTGGGAGGACAAAGCGCCGGAGCTAGTTCTGCACATCTTTTGTCTATGTCTCCTGCAGCTGAAGGACTCTTTAAAAGGTATTATATATGTATATTAATTTATCGAATGAATTATAAATTGTTACTATTATACTCGTATTCCTAAACATCTTAAACATAATATTTCTGTTTTTTTTTTCAGAGTTATACTAATGAGTGGGACTGGCATTCCTTCTTTCTACACAACTTCTCCAGCATATGCAGAATTTGTGGCAAACATTCTCTTATCTAGTTTAGGCATTAATTCCACGAATCCTCAAGATATTCACAAGCAATTGATAGCAATGCCTCTCGAAGATATAATGGAGGCTAATAAACAACTTCAAGATAAAATTGGGCTGGTAGCATTTTTACCAGTCGTCGAAAGCTCATTTCCAGGTTTTACAACTGTATTAGATAACGATCCCGAAATACTTATATCTAAAGGTTATGGAAAGAATATACCTCTTATGATTGGATTTACGGATGCCGAATGTGAGTCATTCAGGACCACATTTGAAAAAATAGATATCTTAGGTCAACTTAAAGAAAACCCTCTTTTGATCTTATCACCAAACGTAATTTATAAGCTCCCTCTAAAAATGGCATTAGAAGCAGCTTTAAGAGTGGAAAACAGATATTTTAACGGAGAACCGACAATGGATAAATATGTCAAAAGTTGTTCTGAAACATTTTATATTTACCCTGCGATGAAATTAGCTGAGAAGAGGGCGATGATGGATGGAGCTCCAGTATTTTTGTATCAGTATTCTTACGAGGCAGACTTTAGTGTTATTAAAGAATCAAAAGGGTTACGCTACGATGGTGCTGGTCACGTAGAAGACCAAACATTTATTTTTAAAGCAAACGCAATGGAAGGTGTAAAAGGATTTTCGCCTCCAACTCGCAAAGATCAACTTATGATAGAGTGGATGACCATGTTCGTTAGAAACTTTATAGATTGCAAGTAGGTCTTACTTTTTCTACAAATTAGATTTTTAACCTAGATATATATAAAAAAACTTCACAGTGGGAAAATGAAAATAATTTAAATATAATCATTACCAGATCCATGCCCCTATTCGCATGTAGCTTTTCTTGTAATTTAATCAAATATGCCGTAAATTCACTAAATAATAGGGGAGCTAAAATATATTAATAGAATATTTTTAGAACATTTTACTAAAATAACTTTAATCTTATTCATTTCGACAATAGTTAAGTTAGTTAGTTAAATTTAGTGAATAGTTTCTGCATTGAATTATACTTTTTAATATAAAATTTATATCATTCTAGTGACCCCACATGCAACCAGAGACAATTATCGACATGGCCTGCTGCCAGCGAGAGCCTGCCAACAAACTACCAGTACATTGAGACACCCATGGTATACCGCTACATGGAACCCACGAAAGAACAACAAGAAATGATTAGATTCTTCGATAGTTTGCAAAATATGACTAGTTAAGCTTTGTTTGCGTGTTTTTCACATACAGTAGAAACTTTACGTTCTTTTTACCAGAATATGTGCTCCCAAGTTCAGTCTAATTTTACGCTTCAGTTAAAATTTGAATGATGTATGCTTCGTAGAATTAATAGTAATTTATTATAATTATCTTTAAGTATGTTAAGCCACAGCCGTCCACAATAATGGCCTGACGACCTGACGTCTCAAAATTTAGGTAACTTAGTCTACTTTTCCGATAACGTCAGTTGATATATGCATTTAACTATGAGAAACATAGGATGGAGATTACTGTTAATATTCTGCTAGATTTTACTTACCTTTGCAATACAATTATTTGAGATTATATGAACCGATATTTACTTTAAATAAAAAAAATGAACATTGATCTCTGTATTGAACACAAGGGATTATATTTATATAAATCTTGTCTTAGATTAGTTATAAATAATAATGTGTGTGTGTGATATTTGTGCTATTTATATTTCTTTCATATTTGCATTATAATAAAAGCAAAATATTTAGTGTTGTAAAATTATATTAGCATAGTGATAAGGAGTTATAAAAAAGTGGCTTCGGGCTTTTTCCTGCATAGCAGGGTAGTCAGACAGCCTAGTGTCAAAACTTTCCGTTCTCTAGTTTCCGCCCGAATTCCGGACATTACGTATTGTATGGCGGATTGGTATTCATCCTTTGTATTACCAGAAATGAAAATAATTTAAATATGATCATTTCTTTAAGTGAAAATCGAACCTACAACGCTACGATGACCTCGTAAATTACTGAAGGTATCGAAATACAGAACAATTTTGCTCTCTTCCCATGAAGTTTTCTTTGTTTTTAGTGAAAATAGTTAATTTAATAAAAAATATGTATTCTATTATCATTATTTATATGACACGACAAACCCACACGCCCATCCATCAAGTCAGACAGGAAACTATATAGAATCGTTTTCATGTACTAGAATTAAGTTAATTTACCCGCTAAATTTATTAAATCAGATATTCGTAAATATAAATATCATGACAGTTTTTAAATCTACTGTGTTATTATTTTTTTTTATTATGGATTCCCATGCATGTAACAGTGCAGTCGGTATTATTAAGATAAGAGGAAATTATAATTTTGTTCGTCGTTTCTTCGTAGTTTAGGATAATACACATCCAGGCGAGAATAGATTGATAACTCTGATTGCATATACATTTTTTCTAATATTAAAAGGCATCAGTGGTGAGCCGTCCATATAACACGATTCCTACCGACTTCGTTTTGTAAATGATAATATTTTTTTTGGAAAAATTTGGGAGCGACTTTGTAAAAAAAACAATTAGGAAACCTAAAAAAAAGGTCGGTCGCCAGGAAAATGTGGAGCATAAATTGTCCGGTCATAAGCAAAATTCAATAGTGAAATTACTAAATAACTGTATATCCTATACCGGCCTCCCTAAATATATACCGGCTTCCTAAATTTACCTTACTTTTGTAAAAGTTTTACCCCTCGTCACTGATAGGCATTAGGATTGCCATCGGGTAACGCAATTAAATAAAATCTTTTTAGGTAAAAAAATAATTTAAATTTAAATATTTATAGGTAAACTCAACTCAACAAGTACGCATTTCATATTTATCAATGTATTGACATCTGGCACGGATATATGCTTCATTGTACATATTGTCAGTTATGTAAATCATATAGTTATAATTAGAGGATGAACTTTTTGCACACTTATTGTTTATACAGCGAAGAAGTCCAGAATGACAATATCTTTTTAAAATAATGCATAAAAAATATATTAAATTAATAAAATAAATGTTTACACACACTACCATAGTTTGACATCCATGTTGATATAAAGTGACATATACATACGTTGCTAGGACGCCTTATTAACGCGTAAATAGGAATACTAGTTTTTATAATTAAGCTAGTTCTAACTTAGTCTCCGCAATATGTTTATGTATATTTTACTTAAAGTTGTATTCTTTTTGTGTCTTACTAGTGTAATACATTTATGTATTCTTTCACGCAAAAACGACTGAATGGATTTAGATGAAACTTTAGTATAGTGACAATAATGAGTATAAATTTCATAGTAAAACATTTGCTACATAGATTTTGTGCAAATTTTCTATTTTATACCGACATGTATGTAATAACGTAATGAAATAAGAATTTCAAGTTATCGCATAGAAAATTGTATAATATATGTAAGTTTAATAAGTTATGAGCACAGCGATTTTGATGTTCGAAGATTGATGTTTTGCTGACAATGTACTTACGACATTAACTTGTATGATTTGTTATTTTTGTACAATTTTTAAATATAAATAAGTATTTAATCTTTTTTCCTGGTTTTACTTAATCCATTTAAAAAACTCTTCCAGTATAGTAGGTGTTTGTGATTTACCGAAGTACTTGAAATCCAAAAGTTTGATAATCTCAGTCATATTTTTTTTTAAGTAGCTCTTCTATTCTAGGCAGAGAGAACCCAATGTCAGGACAGCATGTTCTCCGCTTTCCATTCGAATTCGATTCTTGTAGTGAAACTCAATTCTTTGTCTTACCAGAGGGCAAATGAAAAAAATTAAATAATATCATTAAATGATAACATAACACCTGTCGTGGCGCAAAGGCACAAGCGTGCGACTGTAAACGCAACAGATTGTAGGTTCGATTCACACTCCAGGAAACGTAATGTATAGTATTTTCAATTCCTGGGTTTGGTATCAAAGTAAAGCGCGGCGTTGATTCCCGCCAGTCAGCACGCAGTGCCTCAATTCGGCGGACAGTGGGGAACGGAGTGTCTTAACACTAGGTTCTCAGGTTGCCTCAGCCTACCCTGCTATATGCGGGATACAGAGTGGAGCTAAAAAAAAAAATCATCGCCCATTTGTAAGTTGTTGTAAAATGTTTTAAGCTTAAAGTAATAATAAAAAAGTATTTGATAACTATAACAAAAATCAATTTTGCAATCACAAAGCATAAAGAGTTGTAAATGATTAACATTTATACAACCAGCCTACTAAATAGAAATAAATTAGCAGATTAATATCAGATTTATTCATTTGAAGTGAATGTAGAAATATGGACAGTAAAAGTTCATTGTACTCGCTACACGGAAGTAGAATGTGGTAATAAGTACCTACGTTTGACTGTCATTCGATTAAGATGGATATTTTTTACCTACATTAAAAAAAGGAGGTTCGACTGTATTTTTTTGTGTGTTACTACATAACTTTTCACTAAGTGAAAACCAACTTTAGTCATTCTTTCTGATGTGGTAACATATAAATTTAGTTAAGATCTGACGAGTAGTTTTTAAGTTATTCGTAATAATTTTCCAGATTCAGATTTTCCTATTTAGTGCATTTTATTTAAAGTCAGTTTCATTTTTTTGTTAAAATTTCAATAATAATAGACTGTAGAAAGATTTCGCTGTATGTAAATAATTGTTTTCCGACATATACCTCAGAACATAAGACAGTCTCAGACAGAAGACTCAAAAGAGGAGTAAAAATAATAGCACTTTTTCAAATACGCCTAGCTTGTATTTAAATTGCCCTGTTATTTTATTTATTTATTTGTTAAGATAAAATTTAGTAATGGAAATTTGACTCACTTCCTGTTGAGAGATTGATTTGATATTTGGTACACACCAGTACGCGTAGTTCTGATGTCAATATTCGTGTAATGTAATACATTCTATATCATTGTACATATTTTTGTATATAGTGATGAAAAGAATTGTTGTAAGAGAACGGAATGTCTTAACACTAGGTTCTCACGTTACCTCTGCCTACCCTGCTATATGCGGGATACAGCGTGAAGTAAAAAAAAAATTGTGTAATCCCCAATATGAGTATAAAACGAAAAGGTTTAACTTATAAAATATTATACATAGCTATTTTACAATGCATGTAAACCCAAACATCGCGTTTATAATCAGATACCTAACTACTGATCCACGATGATGATAAGATAGATATGTCTTGAGGAAAAACTTTGTATTACATATTTAGTTTTTGTTTCATATTTCAAAGTATACAAAAAAGTTGTTCAATATGCGAGTAAAAGCTTCAAAGCGCAAAAGCTGCTTTTATTTTAAAAGGCTTACTAAAAAACGACAAGCTACAAGTAACAAATGAACGAAACTTTTAATGCTCAACTGCATATTTTGAATTTTTCGAATATTCTAGAGCAATTTTTAAAGGATATTACAAAATAGGGTATTCGGTAGTTCAATACAAATTTTAGGTTTTTATTAAGTATAATTACATAACAAAAGCGCAGCTAACTACAAAACATAGAGATAAATACATAGAGATACTAAGCTATATGAAACTTATAAACGAAAATATAAAACAAAATATATATAAACATATTCGCATGATAATAAAAAGAAAACAGTAGAATTCCACGGAAAGAATTATAATGATTGTCTATTTATTTTATACATAGCTTCACGCTGTATCCCGCATATAGCAGGGTAGGCAGAGGGAACCTGAGAACCTAGTGCTAAGACGTTCCCTACTTTCCGCCGAATTGAAGCATTGCGTGCTGAGTGGCGGAACTCAACGCCACCCTTTGCCTTGTTACCAAACCCAGAAAAATTCCATTTCCTGAAGTGGGAATCGAACCCACGACCTGTCGCGTTTACAGTCGCACGCTATTTTTTATATTTTATTTTTACTAGTAGTGGCAAACACTAGATAAATGTCATTCTTTATTCTCATTCTTTCCTAAAGACTCGTGTTTGTATCTTTTTTGTGTTGCTTTTTCGTTACATAACCACTTCAAATATATTACTTGAAATATGTAAGGTAAACCAAATTACCAGTATATTTTGCAAATCCACGTAATTTCATCGTAAGTACTCGCAAACTTGCTCGAACGTAACGAAAACCGTTGATATCAACGACACGAGATTGATACTTCACATTCGTTACGCGTTATTATTTTTATAATCATCAAATAACACCGACTACTTGTATATTCGCTAAAAAATATTTTCGCTAATAATTCATATTAAAAAAATATATCTCTCTATTGTTTATTTTAATATTTTTAAGAACTACCGAAATATTTAGAATAAAAAGTTTATTTATAAAAACGGAGTGTTAACACTAGGTTATATTTGCCTATAATCTAGTAAGCTGGTGAAGCTGAAAACATTTAGATGCTTCGAACCCGTACTTCTCAGGTAAAAAGCGTACCGCTTTTTTGGTTAGAGCGCTTGGACGGGTTCGAATCCTATTACATTTAAAAGTGTATACCTATTCTAAAACATTATATTATTTATCATATTTTTAATTTATTACTTTTATTATATTATTTAGTTATGAAGTTAAAAATTACAATAGTAATAATAACTTTATACGTCCAAACAAGTGCTCAAAATGTGATAAGTATAGCTCAAGGTAAAATACGTGGTATTCCTAGGGACGGCTTTATTTTCTATGGGGGAATCCCTTATACTTCCATTAACGGCCCTACTGGGAGATTTAGGGTGAGTAGCAAAGCATAAAGTTAATTACTGTAATATAAATATATCCTTACCAGGCGTCAATATGTTAATAATTTGAAAATGCACATTTTTTAGAGCAGGATTTTTAACGCCTGTCGTGGCGCAGAGGCACAAGCGTGCGACTGTAAACGCGACAGACTGTGTGTTCGATTCCCAGTCCAGGAAATAGAATTTTTCATTTTCCTAGATTTGGTAATAAGGCAAAGCGCGGCGTTGAGTTCCGCCACTCAGCACGCAATGCCACAATTCGGCGGAAAATGGGGAACACAGTGTTTTAACATTCAAGTTCCCTCTGCCTACCCTGCTATATGCGGAATACAGCGTGAAGGTATGTATGTATGTATGTAGATTTTCAATGTTTAAAATTGTCTATAAAAAAGAGATATTATATATTGATAGCAGTATGCCTGTAAGGAAATAAAAAATATAACGCAATTCAAATAAAAACTTTTATTATGTTCTTGTACTAGTTATATTTACAAAAACATATTTTTTTAAAAGGTGCTATTATTATGTTTGTTTATATTTTGTTATCTATGTGGTTTCAGCGCGGTGGCATAGCGCCTACATGGAAGAACATTAGAGAATCTCGCGATACGCATTGTTATCCGAGCTCTCCGTTAGAGGAGTGCTTACAGTTGGACGTCAGTGTCCCCTCTGGCAAATCCCTGTCAGTTTTAGTGTGGGTCGTAGGAGGTATCGGCCAGTATAATCCCACGAAATTAGTCAAAGAAGGAGTTATTGTGGTTACAGTCCGACATAGGTGAGTAAAGAGTAGCTTTGCGCTTTATCCCGCATATTTATTACATAAGCTAGTTGTGAAATGACTCTTTATGATGTTTATTGGATTTGAATTTTGCTCTTAAATTAGCGTAAAATATCGTAAAGAAATTTGAACGTTCCTGATAATAAAAAAATAACTGATTATTAATATTTGGATGTGGATAGATTAAGCTAGAGACTAGCTAGGCAAAGATAGCCCCAGGGCTACGGTGAGTTCCCATCACGTGTATAAGTTAGTGAAAGAACAAAATAAGAAGAGTCAAGATAAATTATAATATAGCTTGTGATGGATTTTTCTCCGGTAAATACTAAATGTAACTACGAAGTATCATCAATTTTTTAATAGTTTAACTATGCCTTTTAATAGTTTAATATTATATTATCTTTTTCACTTTCAAAGGCTAGGACCAGCTGGCTTTTTATGTTCGAATGAAGACAAAATCCCAGGCAATGCAGGATTGAAAGATGTGGTAATGGCGTTAAGATGGGTAAGAGATAACATAGCCGCTTTTCATGGGAATCCAAATAAAGTTGTGATCGCCGGACAGAGTTTTGGAGCTGCCATGGTAGAATCATTAGTGATAACATCTGCAGCAAAAGGTTTGTTTCATGGAGCAATACTGCAAAGTGGGACTGTACTGGCTCCATGGGCTTTCAACTTCGACGCAGAAGATCGAGCAAAATTTTTAAGAATGCAATTTAATGCTAGTAGAGCTATTGCTACACTAGCTAAAGCTGGTATAGCCGATATGGCGACCAAGGCTGAAGAACTGAATCTGCCTTATTTCTCGTTTGGTATATGTATGGAAAATGCTTTAAAGAGTGAAGAAATGGTTGTGTCTGAGCCTCCTTTGGATTTAATATCCAAAAGTTCGTCAAACGTTCCCATTATGATAGGATACACCAATAATGAGGCTTACGTATTTTCATCTATGCTTAAAGACAAAAATGTTGTGAATAAAATGTCACAGGAAATGGATTTTCTAATTCCTATAGAGTTGCAAACTGATAGACGAGAGGTATTGCAGATGATAAAGAAAATGAAAGAAATGTACTTCGAGGATAATATGACAATGCCATCCGTACTATCCTACCACAGGTATTTATTCGGATTATTGTGTAAGAAAATATTGTTATTATTATGTGTAACCTAACGAGTATTTTATGTTTCACAGAGACGCCTACTTTTTAAGCCATATATACAGAAGTTCACTACTCCACGCGTCGTGTGGTCGTCCAGTTTATTATTACCAATTTTCATATGTAGGAAATGTGGGAGTGGATGAGGAGCTTGATGTTCCAAAGCTCGGTGCCGCTCACTCTGATGAGTTAGCATATTTATTTTCAGATAAAGGTCGGGATCTAAACGGGGACGACGGGATTGTACAAAATCATTTAATTAGTTTGTGGGCTAATTTTGTGAAACATTTGTAAGTCTAAATTATATTTAATAAAAATAAAATTCGTCTATCATATCATTTAAAATACTTTTTTCTTGATCTAATTAAAAGTACTGTAGTTTCGGTAATAAGTTGGCAGTTTAGATAGAAACTGCTTAAGGTATTCATTTCTTGGAAAATATCTTTATCGTGTCCAATGTAGCGTAAAGGGTCAGCGTATAACGTTAAGCGAGAGTAGTTGTAGGTTTGTTTTTTTTGGAGGGTTTTAAATTATTTTAATTTCTCCGCTCTGGGTAAAGTTACATGGCGGCGTTAAGTTATGCCACTCAACACGCAACATGACAACCAGTAGGTTCTTACTGACACCCCTGTTTAGCATGCTGCTGAACAAAAGTTCAAGAAATTTCAAAGTTTTACCACACTACTTAATACTTGATTAATACTTGATGTTACCATTGAACAACAATACTTCATGAATATAATAAATATTAAAATTTTTCTTCCTTACAGAAATCCAAGTGGTGCGAATAAGCAATTTATGTGGGAGCCGGTAAACGTACACGACCCTAAGGTGTTGGATATCAATATGGAATTAGATTTTATTGAATTTCCTTACAAGAAGGAAGCGCACATGTGGGAGGACATTTACGACAAATATTACTTTGAAAGGAGACGAATTTGAACTATTTGTATTACAACGTTAAGTATCTTTATGGAAATTAACGTTCAAATTTATTTGATTGATTATTAAAATTCAAATTATTACTTACGTATTTAAAATTTTAAGATACTATTTTTCTAAAGTAGCAAGTTAATATATTATCATTATATTAACACGTTCACGCTGGCGTGTACCATCGGTGGCCCGCGCTTGATTGTGCCATCGGTCGGCGTGTACCACCGGTGGCTCGCGCTAGACCGCCTCATCGGGTGTCGTGTACTACCGGTGTTTCGCATTCGATTGTGCTATTAGACACTAATAATTTAACGTACATATATAAAAACTTTTGTTTTTATATATGTACGTTAATTTGTGTTATTTGTTAAAACATTTCAAGCAAAGCGAAAGTAGCGCGCCGCCAGATGAAGCGCGACATTGTTTTACGCGCTGCCTGGTGGTGCATCAAATGAAAAAATGCGCCGGCGGGAACGTGTTAATACGTGAAGGATAAACTTTGTACTCCATTCAACGAAAATTGTGCGGGCGGAGTACGAAAACTGGCACAGTTTAAATTTATATGGAGGAGTGAAGAAAGTTAATATTTTTTTATACGAACATACATAACTTCACGCTGTATCCCACATATAAGGAAAGTATCAGAAATACATTAAATTAATAAAATAAATATTACACACACTCCCATATGTTTGGTATATATTTTTGTATAAAGCGTAACAACGTGTTGCTAAGGCAACGCGTAATTTACGCGTTATCGGGGCATCTAGTATTGATAGATAGGTGATAGATCTTAAATATATTCTACAAAGACATAAGCACCTACCTTCATTAGCTTCTCTTATTGAAATTCTTTCGCCTTACCTGCAACATAAAGTTTTAAAATGTTTAGTAAACAAATATAACATAACTTCAATTGACTATCTACCTAGGTAGGTAGGTAGGTACCTAACTTCACGCTTTATCCCTAGCGGGGCAGTCGGGGTTCCGGAGCGCTAAACGCTACGGTCCCTGCATACCTCTTTCGCCTCGTCCACAGTCATTATGACTTATGACTTATGTAATTAATACATATATTACATACGGGACATACAGACGTGACGTTAGGTAATCACACTATAAGTGTATATGCATATTATGTACATACAGAGATAGCAAAGTAAAAAGCCCTTTGTAACACAAAAACGTGTAAAACCCCGCGTGACGTGTACATCTGTAAAAACTTTTGGAAATTTCTTTCAAGAGCTAAAATTCTTGCATATATCCGTAGCAGGCGTGAATAAATTTTTAAGTCATAATTACATACTTTCCAGGACACTTACAGGTTTAGTTTTATTTTAAAATTATTTTTATGATAATTAAATACTTTTTTACGTAAAAGTGTTTGAAATGCTTGACTTTTTAAATTATGTATTTATTTATACTATTTCAAACAATCCTACTAATTAATATTAAAAGAATTGCATACGTAAGTTAATTAATCAACGTACTAACGCCCGGCAAGTATACAGTATACAGTAGTTTCTACCTACCTATGTACACGTTATAGCTCAATCAAGAGTAGTGTTCTTGGTGTACAATGTTTCATATTACCCAATCGACAGAGACAAAAAGTAAACAGACAAAAAGCTGTGTGTTTATGACAATCTCGAGTGGAGTGATAATATTTGATAAGGATGCTTATTGCCGATAATAAATTAAGTTTGTATCATCGAGACAAAATTACATTGTGAAATATAACAAAGCTTTAGAAAAGTACTTAAAAAATGGTAAATATAAAAAATATCTAGTTGAAAACAAATTATGTACCAGAATTTGAACTCGTGACCCTTGGATCCGTCTTAGAACCTATGGGATACGACAATACTAAGTATTTCTTCTCCTATAGACATTTACAACACCAGAGGAGTTGTAAATACGTTGCGTGTTCAGATGGGAGAGGTAGGAAATAATTTAGTGGCCGCAGCAATTCGCTATCGGAATCACCTCATTCTGGGTAAAGGATGGCTGAGAATAGAGAAAACCTCGAACACATCATTAGATACTTGGAGGTTCGTCCTTGCCATGATAGTGGTCGCGAGCCAGTCGGAGGACGAACCTCTTACCACCAAACTACTGGGATACCCGCTTCTTCCGGGAAGCTACCCAGCGGCGGAGGGTAATTTTATTCTAACACCGTCCTCTCACAGGGAGATGCTTACGTGTTATTCCGATACAAAAGCTATATTACTGTAAAGTTTCGTCAATCCATTCAGTAGTTTTTGTGAAAGTAACGTTTGTTACTTGTATGATGTATGTTCATACATCGTCACAAATTTTCGTATTTATCATATTAGTAGGATATTTAATTGAAGTATTTGTTATTATTATACAAATACAAGGAAATCGATAAGAAAACTTCTTAGAAACAATATCTAGTTTTATTTGACACGTGGAGTTTAGTAAAATAAATAAGTATTTCGCAGCATATGCAACTAACTAATCATCAAAAACGAAATACAATAACAATCAGAACACGTGTAGTTATTTTTGTGTGTTTTAAGTAAGTTATTATCAATATGATGATCCATGTGTACATCAGGTTAAATTACGGATGCATCAATTTATTTATAGGTGGTAGCGGTAAGGAGTTTGTCTAGCATTAGTAGCCAGTTCAAATCTTAGAAGATGAAAATTCAGTGATAAATTCCAAACAAGGTTAAACTTGATCTAGTTACCTTTGAAGTGTATTGTCTTACATACAGAAACAAAGTATACACGCTTGTTATAACGCTTTTTATTAATAATATAGTAAAACCCGTGTAAGACGATTTGATGGGAGCTCAACATCTTAAATGTGGAAATATTTTGTACAGAGAGCAAAGTTATCATCATAGTACAGTATCACAACATCTGATAGTTCGCGCGCTTATTCGTGAGATTGAATCCCACTCGGGGATATGATTATATTTAAATTAATTTTATTTTCCCGCTCATGTCACACAACGTACGGCAATATGTTTTTCTTACTGTGCATTTTCTCGATTTCGGGGGAAAGTGGAGAACAGAGTCTTTTGACATTATGCTCTGACTATAAGTTACAAAAAAGGCATATTATGCCAAACGTATGAATCGTAATAAACGGGTTTTATGTCGGTAACATTGACTGGAGTACGAGCATCTACGTAAATATCTTTATGATAGAAAATTTAATTAAAACCGTTGAACCGTTCCCAATTGAATAACGTAAACATGAGCACTACTGACGACATTCACGTAACAGACAAAAAATTAATTGCCTCTTTTTATACAAGTGTTTTTCATTACGAAAATATGAAATATTTCCATTCAATTTTGAAAAACGGCTTTTATAATAATTCGGATTAAATTGTTTAATAAAACAATTGAGATTTAAAAAAAAAGAAAATCGATTTCAGATAAAACGCACTAAATGTTACTGACATTATTACGAATAACTCAAAAACTACACGACAGATCTTAACCAACTTAAATGGAACCCCTTGAGAAGCCCTATCTTCCATACAAAAAAAGAATAAAATAATCAAAATTAGTTATGCGGTAACAAGTTATGCACTAAAACATCAAAAAATTCAGTCGAGTTGAGAATCGCCTCCTTTTTAGAAGTCAATTAGTTTTTTATTTCTTTATTCATCATATATTGAATTATATTTACATTTATAATAAAATAAGAGTGATTGTGAGTACAATACTTATTCTGAGGAATGATTATAAGATAAATTATTATTTAAGGTCCTTTTTTCCAAATTTCATACAATTTTGTCAAATTATTTTATAGATTGTTCTATATATGTATGTTATATTGTAGCTTTATATTTCGTTTATAACTTGTGTACTCGATAGTACTCGGGGTGATCGATCAGTATTCGCTTTGAGTGGTTTTCGCATGAACCAGTTTTGGGCATAGTATTAGGCGCGAGGCTCGTCACCATGACATCGATATAGGCAGCTTATTACATTCACTATATTCTAATAACGACAGACAAAAATGTGGCAGGTTTTGTTCCTTGTAGCCAGTGTCACTAGTAATAATAATGTTAGAGACGTCGACGAGAAGAACGTGTTTGCAACTGAACATGGTCCTGTGAGAGGATATGACAATAATGGGGTTTTGCAAACTTTTGATATACCGTATGGAGCATTTAATGCGGAAAGGCCGTTTCAAGTATAGTTTCTTTGTTTATCTAAATTACCTGCAATTAATTAATAGGAATATTTCTTAAGCAATATTTTTTTTCAGGATCCATCGAAACCAGCGTCATGGGAAATAATACGAGAAAAAACAGAGCATACATCTCGATGTCCACAGATTAACGATGAAAACGCGTACGTAGGAACTATTGAATGCTTAACTTTAAGCATATTTAAACCTTTGGACGCGGAAGATGCCGATGTTTTATTCCATATCCACGACAGTCAATTCAATAGTGGAAGCGGCGACCCTCTGACGTATATACCAAAACGACTAGTTTCCGAAGATATAATTGTAGTGTTACCTAACTACAGATTGGGACCGCTGGGGTTTTTGTGTCTTCAGAACGAGGTAGCCCCTGGTAATGCTGGCCTTAAGGATCTGGCTTTAGCTTTAGAGTGGACCTTTAACAATGTGAAGACATTCGGTGGAAAGCCATCTAATATTGTAGTGAGTGGGTCAGGAGCAGCCGGCGCGCTAGTTGAGTACTTATTACTTTCAGAAAAATCTAATAAATTTATATCTAAAGCTATTACTGAAAGTGGTTTCACTCTATCTCCGTGGGCGCTAGACAGGAACCCATTGACTACAGCACAGACGTTAATGACTAAATTAAATATTAGTCAAAATATTAATGCATCTAGTACATTCGAACAGGTAGATATAGAAGTTGTAACGAGACTTTCGAATGATATTGATTTTCGACCATGCATTGAATCGGGAGAAGGATTCCTTAATCAAACACCTTGGACACTTTTCAAAGATGAAAAAATAGAAAAACCATACATGCTGGGATCAGCAAGTCAAGCAGCTATGGACAAAGCTTTACAGTATACAGAAGAAAGTTTATTAGAACTTAATAATAATATAACGTTATTGTTACCACATGATCTTAAATTTAGTAGCGGCACAGAAAAAGAAACTATTGGAACACAAGTAAAAAAATTGTATTTCGGTGACAATAACATAACAATAAATAATTTGGAAAAGCTTTCGCAGTGTCTGAGCGATAGTAAATATATTTATCCCGGAATTCGAGGGGCAAGATTATTTTTAAATTGTAGCGCCAAAGTGTATTTCTATGAATATTCGTATGGACGGGTGAGTCCCATTGCTGGAGCCAAGCGAGGTGATTACGTAAGCCATGTGTTTAGCAGACCGGAAGATACACTTGAAAATGTTTCAACTATGTCAAATAAAATATTAAAGTTGTGGTCCAGCTTTATTAAAAGTGGGTAAGTTTTATGTTTATTTACTGTTAAAACTATTAGTAAGAGAAAAGCATTGTTAATACTTTTTACTTACTGTAAGAATTTACAAAATAACAAAAGTAGCGTTTTTATTTTTTTTTTTCAGCTTCATGCTTTCTTCTGCATAGTAGGGCAGCTACAGAAAAACCTAGTCAAAACATTTCGTTCTCCACTTTTGTTTGAATTTAGACATTGCGTGTTGACGTGGCGGAACTCAACGCTGCGATTTTTTCGCTAGAGCAAGGAAATGATAATATTTAAGTATGGAATCGAACCCACAACCAGTCGCATTTACAGTGAGACACTGTCCCACTGGGCCACGATGGTCTCAAGTAGATATTTTAACAATTTAAAGATCAAATAAAAAGTGTTTATTTCTGTTGCAGTGATCCATCTATAGAAGGTGTGCAATGGACTAATATGACTGTTGGAGCAAACACGGAGGAAGAATGGCTGTCCATAGGCGATGTGGTTCGCACGCAGAAGGGATACCACATAGAGAGGATGAAGCTTTGGGACGACATATACGAGAAGCACTACGTCGAGCTTAACCTGGGCTTCGAACTCAAACCCTCCTTTTATATTACTATATGTTGTCTGATATTGTTATTGGACTGTCGCAAAAACTTCCTGACATAAATATAAATACATATTGAAAAAAAAAAAACGACTAAAGCGTGAAAAACGGTACTTCTATAAGTATTATTTACACAACTATATGCCATGAAGTTATTTTTTTATTATAAGTGGTAAATATTACACAGTAAAATATTACTTATTGCTATTGCATTATTCATTTCATATTTAGGCAGAAAAACCTTGATGAATACCCAAACACGTCGTAAACTGATTTAATAAGGATATGGCTCCGTGCGTAATAATACAATAACATAAACACAGAATGGATGTTTAGGCTGGACGGTGTATTGTTTTGATAACACTACGCGAATACTTCAATTACTTAAATGAATTTGACTTACGTAAATCGGGTTTCCATTAGCGCGCCACTTTTGGAAATTTCCAATGGTCACTAGCAAGTGGTGTAGGATAACCTTAGTGGTCATCCACCTGTTGTCGACTGTGGGCACTACCCCGGCACATCGGGTCGTGGTGACAACGCAGGGCGCAGTGAGGGGGTCCCTGGCCCCCCGTCCGCCTCACTACGCTTTCCTCGGCCTGCCCTACGCCCGCCCGCCCACGCGACACGATAGGTTTAAGGTCAGCATCGTTTGTTGATACGAATCTAATTTGCAACGTTGTTACGATAATCAGGGACGTTGGAAATATATATTTTTTTGTTGTTTATTTGATTCATCTTCATGATTAAAATGAGGTTAGTGTTGAGTTTTTTTTTTAAATAATATAAAGTAACAATAGATATTTGGGAAATGAATAAGAGCAAAGGTATTTAAATGAACAAATAGAATATTACAAATTGGTTGACATAGAATTTTGCAGGCTTTTCGTCTTATATTATAAATGCGAAACTTTGTAGGGATGATGATGATGATGATGAGATAAGTTACCCTTTCAAGTAAAACTGAACGCATATAGATGAAACTTTTCAGTAATATAGCTTATACATCAGAATTAAACATAGGCTACAAATTTCAAAAGATTCTGTATAATTTGGGAATAATATAACGATAGTTAGTATTGTCATAAATATATAAAGTATAATAAAGAAAAAAAATATTGCGTAAACTAAGTTAAGCAATACTTCGACATTTACCTTCACTAATAAGATAAATCTAACTAACTAACTAAGATAAATCAGTTCGAGACTTTTATACTCGGGGGAATAATTATACTTGCCCGAGTGAGACAAAAAGCAGCATTTCGTCACTCACAACGCAATGCCTCAAATTCGGGCAGAAAGTAGAGAACAGAGAGTCTCGACACTAAGTTCTGTCTGGTTACCTTTCTATGCGATAAAAATCATGAATCTGCTAAAATACATAGTATGCCAAATCTAATTTGACAAAGTTATCGTTGGTTCGACACGATATTATAGATTAAGTTCTCATGAATCGCCAGACAAACCTCATAGTATAAAAGCTAAAATTTTCTCTGTGAGTGTATCTGATAGAGGTAAGAACGATCAGCAAGTATGGCATTTGGGGTGTGGTTGCTTCAGGAGATAATAGATAAATAGTAAAAGTGCATAAAATAATACCTCAATTACCTCATAGTATAAAGCTCAATTTTTTCATATTTTCTTCGTAATAATATTAGAAATCACGTCACTTATTGCCAACTTTACAAAAATCATTAAAATTTTGTTACATCATAAAAGCTGGCTGCGAAAATAACGTCTTCTTATTAATTAAGGTACTATTTTATGCACCTTTACTATTATTTCCTGAAGCAACCACACCCCAAATTCCATACTTGCTGATCGTTCTTACCTCTGTCAAATACACTCACAGAAATTTTCAGCTTTTATACTATGAGGTAAGTCGGTTTATGGGCTCTTAATCTATTACGTCTTGACTCACAACTATACTTCAATAGACACAATATGAGAACAGAGTAATTAATCCCCAAGTTTTCACTGTTTATCCCCCAAAATATAAAAAAAACATCATAACAAAAAGTACTCTCCCATTTTAACGATGTGGGCGGTGCCAGTTATTGTGTGTTCATATAATTAATACAGTATTAATATAAGCTCTTAATTTAATGACAATATACCGCAAATAGTACTCCACCGCGCACGCAAAGTACAATAAGCTTTCACAATCAATTAGCGCTCCGTGCTATTACGCGTCACGCCATCGACCTCACATTATGTTGTGTCTGTTATCATCAATCTCTTCACCGGAAATTGCCCGCCGTGACAAACATAATAGCTTATAATCATTTTTGAAATGTATGCCATCGAGATTAATTTTTGTAATGGTAATGGCTACTCTTTAGCCTAGACCATAGATAAAAAGCTCGCATAGCAGGGTAGTCAGAGAGAAAATAGTGTAAAAAGACTTCTTCCTCCATATTCTGCCCGATATGGCGACATTGCGTGTTTGGCAGAGGATTTCAATGCCACGTTATATTTTACCATAGAGGGAAAAAAAAAATTTAAATATATTGCAATCATTTCCCTAAGTGGGTACTTTAGAGGTATTTAAATCTACAATAACGTTTAATTAGCTAAATATTTAGAATATCATGATGATATAAATATTAGGCATAAAATCTAACATTTTCCGTGCCTACTCATAAAGTTATAACTAAAAAAATAGGCACCAAAACCTCCCGAACCTTGGACCGGAATTTTCGAAGCTATACACCGCATCAAGTGTCCACAACCAGATGGTTCAGGAGAAGAGAACTGCTTAATACTAAATGTGTTTACGCCAGTAAACGCTGCATCCTTGCCAGTTATTGTGCACTTTCATGATGGAGGGTTCCAAAAAGGGTAAGTTTCTACATTCCATTTAAATAGGTTAAATGTATCTATGAAAAATTTTGGCAGTATTTTAGTAAAATTGGGAAGCCTGACTATAGTGACAACTACAAAGAATATGTCAAAGAAAATGTTTTATTAGCGTTCTGCTACTTCAGCTTGTTAATGATTTGGTATGCCGATAACTACGGCTCTTTGTTAAATCGTCTTACTCACATTTGATCTATTATAGTCCTATATTCTCTACGCATATCTTTGCTGTGTGACCTGAAACTGGTGATCCAGTCACTGTCAGTTTCAAAAAAAATTAGAAAATATTATAGTGAACAGCTTATAAAACTACAATAATAAAACAACTCTCATTTCTTGGTTCAAGATAAAAGATTGAGTTTTACATAACGCATGTGCCACGTTAGAATTATCTGAAGATGCAAAAATAATACGTATTACCTATACATATTATTTTTACATCTAGCATAATAATGTAGGCCTAATTATATAAGCATTTCTCTTAAAGCAGACAGTTCATATAATAACTACCAATTAGTTGAGTATTAAAAATAAATAATATGGCTGGCTAAAAATAATATATATTTGCAAACAATAAAAAGAATTAAACAGTAAAATGAAAACAAATAAATATAAGATTTGCTCCACAAAAAGGCTGACGAGTAAAGTGATATCCGTGGGTGGTATCGCGATCGCGCTATTAATTAGCTGTCATTGTGCCCACTGCAGACAACTGCCGCTTGCCAAAACCTTCATACTCGTATAAGATTATATCATATCTGTTTTTCTTAAACAATATTCTTATAGACTATATATATTAAGTTGATTATATTTTTTGAGAACGTAATCACTCTGCTTGCGGCGTTAAGTTCCGCCATTCAGTACGCAATGTCATCAATTCGGCAGAAAGTGGGCAACGGAAATGTTAAGAAAGAACGGAGTATCTTAACACTAGGTGCTCTGGTTCCCTTTGCCTAGTCTGCTATGTGCGGGATACAGCGTGAAGCTAAAAAAAAAAGAAAAAGAATGGCCGGACTTAACGCCAGAACTCTGAAATGACAATAATGAAAACAATCATAAAAATAATCCCACAATGAGAGTCGCACCCACAACCACTCGCGCTTACAGTCACACTGTATCCTTTGCCTTGATTGCCTTTAACAAGATAATATACTCGTATTATCACCTACATAAATATTAGTTATTTATTACACATTACAAATTTTGCAGGTGGGGCAGCTTTAAAGGTCCCGAAAGGTTACTCGATCAAGGTTTTGTAATAGTCACTTTCAATTATCGTCTTGGCGTATTGGGTTTTCTATGCTTAGGTTTAGAAGAAGTGCCCGGAAACGCTGGCCTGAAGGACCAAGTAGCCGCTCTTTATTGGGTTAAGAGGAACATCGTGAAGTTTGGTGGAAATTCCTCGGACATTACAGTTTATGGTACAGGATCAGGGGCAGCTTCGATAGATATTTTACTTTTCTCTGGACAAACTATGGGACTTATTCATAAGGTCATTTTGGAGTCAGGATCTGCGTTATCGCCATCGTCTATTGGTCATGATCCAGGTTCAGATGCTTTTGATGTAGCTAGCTATTTAGGGTATGAGGGTAAAGATGACCCAAAAAGTTTAACTGCTTTTTATTATGAGCTTTCAGTAAAAAAAATAACGAACACATCCAAAAACTTGTTGCCATGTGTGGAAAAAAATTACTATTCCACACATAGTTTACTAAATATGGATCTTAGAGATATACTGAGAGGTGGTAAATACCACCACATGCCTATGATGGTAGTGTATTCAAATGCTGAACAGGTTTCAATAATCACAGAAAATGTTGATATGTTTAAGAAGTTACCTGAAAATTTTGAAAATTTACTTCCAAACAACTTGATTTACAGTAGCTTTGAAGTAGAGAATAGAATTGCTAAGCTAGTAAAAGATTATTATTTTAACGAGGTAGATTTACCAGAAAATATTGTACAAAGCTATGTGGATTATGTAAATGATATATTTTTGGCATACCCTTTAATAAAATCAATAACACATCATGCGAGAGAAAAACCAGTGTTTTTAATGAAATTTATTTATAAAGGGAAATTGAGTAGTAATAATTTTAGTGTTCTTGGTGCTGCTCATGGTGACTTATATAGATATATCACATCAAATAGGAACTCGGAAGATCCAGATGAAGTAATTGTGGAGACACTAGTGGCTTTGTGGACTAACTTTATAAAATTAAGGTACAATTAGATTATAAATAATCCTTAGAAAATTTTATCTGCTATACTAAAGTATAGGAAAAAGTGTCTATTATTAAGTAATCTTTTTTAAAAAGATTAAAGTATAACTTGACTACAGTCAAATTACACAAAATCTTTATAAATTGTTGTTGTGTAATTGTGTGTTGTAAATGTATGTCAGAATTGCAATTCTGATGTAGATGTATTACTGTAGTTCTATCTAAAAATAATAGAATAAACATTCACAAAATTTCACATTTAATATTTCAACACTTCCATTTACCTAAGTATTAGAAATGCATAAATATGTAACTATTAATGAATTTTATAAATATATGAAGGGATTTTTAATTTTATATACTCATAAAACTATTAGACATCTTTGTACAATATTATTACATTTAATAAATTTACTGAATTTACATTATATTTCTAATTATTTTCAGGGACCCAACACCTTTAACAACAGAGTTGGTAACAGAAATTTGGGAGCCAATCACTCCACATGAGGTTAACGGCAAAGTCATTCTGAATAACATTCCTTGTTTAATGTTTGGTAAATCTATGAGAAATGAAGAATTATCAGGACAACAATTTATATTTTGGGATCAAGTTTATGAAAAGTTTTACATAAACTCAACAGAATAATAACTTTTTTTAATGTAACTTTATAATATAAACATAAATAAGTTACTATATGTATGTCTCGCTGTAAAAATAATACAGAGTTTTTAGAAACTAATCTCAAATTAAAGTAAGTAAAATCAAAATATATTTTTATTTAGTTTGAGGTAAATGTAGTACAATTGTAAATATAAAGATAAGATCAAATGTAGAGGGTACTCACAAAATAAATAAAAAATTAAGAAATATATTAATGGAATTTTATTACTAATATTTTATTAAAACTTAAAAGTTAACAAGCACTTTATTTTAAGTTATCTCAATACGTATATGGTTTTTCTATGTTTTGTGACGAATGTGCGAACAACGTGCATCCGTGTTGTTGCTGTCGTAATCGAGACGGATCTTTGACTAAAATGACTTCAGATTATCTATATTTATAACTCTATACAATAAATACATAAGAAATAGATTAATAAAAGTGTTAAGATAATATTTTACAACGTATAATAAAATACTTGTAAGCAAAACTTCTAATTGACGTACCCAAAAACAAATACCGTTACCTGATCAATCAGCCGGAGATGTGAAACAGGTCCAGTGCAGCATCCACTTGTAGCACTATATCATAATTATATACTTAATTCTGAGTGTATTTACTCGTTCGTCATTAGATTTAATTAATAAAATCAACAAGTATTTAATATACAAAAGACAAAACACGGGCCGCCCGTCACATTTCACTCCACTGACATAACATGACGTAGGGACGTTCGGAAATATCGTTCCAATAAGAGACAGATGACGCAATGTCTGTGAAACGGTTTTTAGACGTTCATTTATTTTTTATCTATATTTTATTATGCGAAGAGAAAATTTGCGAGACCTTTTCTTTAATATTAAGCGGTCGTAGATATATCTAATTTGACAAAATTTATTTTTATATAGAGAAGAACTGTACAGTCTATATTATAAATAAACAGTGTGTTTGTCAAATTATGCTTAAATAGTGGATTTTATTGTATTACATATAATTTTTATATGAATACATACAAATTTACAAATTTTGCAAATGTGAAAGTATCTTTCTGTGACTGCATCTCTCTTACTCTTCACTACTACATTGCCACAATATTGCTAAACAAATCTTCTCTGTAGTTACCGCAGACATGTAAACAGGGCATAATTGCTATTTTTATATTTTCCTAATTTTAAAATTCAAATCACTAATTAACTCAAATTGCAAAAAAATATTAGCTATGCTTAGTTTAGACTATATTGCTATTTTTGTTTGCTGGTCAGGAATTGAATAAACGTGTATGTATTCAAAGTTTTCCAAACTGCGTCACTATAGCAAGTATGTGTAGACAAGTAGATTTTTCTAGACAAACGTACTTCATCGTAGACCGCATTAATACTTACCATCAGGCTTGATGCGGTCAAACGTTAGCCTATCAATCATAAAAAAAACAAAATCCTATTCTTTAACATAGGTATAAAGTACTCAAAATGTCTATAAATTTTAATGCATTGTTCATTATTTTAGTTAGGTATTATTAAAAGAAATAAATTAACAAAAAAGTTACATAATACATACGAAATTAAATGAAGCATATGTTAAAATAATTTTCTCGCTCGCTTACCGTCAGCTTAATACTACAAAAATATTGTATTGTTATCAATTTCAAACACCTACAAAAAATTTCAAGCAAATCGGATAACAAGAAGGGTGTTGTGGATAGATATTAAACAAATAGATAGACGTCAAGTCGGAATAAGGCCATGACAACAAGAAGAAACAAGAGTAATTTCAAATTAATTATTGTATTTCTGTTATAAATTTAAGATGGGTTTCTACTATAAAGTTATGATACAAAAAAAAGAATAGGAGATGTATATAAATCAAATATTATCGATCCCAGAGAAATCGAACCATATAATAATTTCCCCGAAATTGAACCGACAACCAATCGCGCCGACAGTCAAAAGACCGTACCACTGCGCTGCGATGACCTTACATATAATTTATCATAGAAATTAATCAAATTATTTAACGAATCACAACTTCTTAATACTTACTTGACAACAGCAGCTCCTCCACAAGCTCCCTTAGTACCACATTCGTTTTTAGTAATATTAACTTGTGAGTCCCCGGTGGCGGTGGTGGCTCGCGCATGGAGGGCCTCTCTGTAGTACTTGAGGCCCTCGTAAATGGCACCGGCGAGGAAGATGGCTATCGCTGAACCGAACAGCTCTAATGCGGTATGCGTCTCCCATCCTCGGAACAGGATCTCTTGGTGGACGCTGGCGTGGAACTGAAATTTTTGAAAATATTTATTTTAGTTATAAGTGTAATAACACTGTTGTGGCGTATAAGTATACCATTTTTGAATTCATGCAGAAAGTGGAGAAAGGAGTGTCCTGACACTATGATCTCTCTGACTAGGATTTGTCCAATTGAATATTAGTTAATTCATGAAATACGGCCATATCATGAAATAGTTAATTCACGAAGTTACCACGACATACTCGTATACATTTGTATCTATTAATGATAGCAAAATATTTGTCTCTTTATCTTTAACTTTTCCGGTTATAAGACGAAATAGAAAACTATTTTCTAAAACAAAATTATTATTACTTTTTAAATATAGATATTCTTTACAGACAAAACCCGGCGTTGAGTTCCGCAAAAGAACACGCAATGTAACGAAATTCGAGCTCAAAATGTGGAATGATGTGTTTCCATACTAGGCTCTCTATAATATAAGATAATGCATAATAAGCTAAAATAAATCTTTCTAGCGACATAAAAATATTTCAAATCGATATATATACGTGAAGCAAAAAGTTTTACAAAAATTACGCGAACGGACGAGCATGAAACTTGGCATACTTATAGTTTATATAGCGAAGGATGCATCCTTCTAATGATAATATCTTTTTAAAATAATGCATAAAAAATTTATTAAATAAATAAAATTAATTTTACTGTCATGGTTTGACATCCATTTTTATATAAAGTGACATGTACGTTGCTAGGCAATGCTTTATTAACGCGTCAACCGGGACATTAGTACATACATAATAATAGAATCAATAATTACTACTTTATAATTACTGTGTATGACCAACCGCACTACAATGTGTGTTGTGATAACTATAGGAAAAGAGCAAGCCGACTTGCGAAATACCTATTTTTGTCCTCTATGTATACAAGTATATCATTGTACTAATACGTGAAGGAAAAACTTTGGATCTCTTTTTATGAAAACTATGTGGACAGAGTTTGAAAATTGGCATACATATAGTTTACATAAAGAAGAAGTGTACAAAAAATAATATTTGTTACAATAATGTGTAACATACATACACACATACACAGCTTCACGCTGTATCCCACGTATAGCAGGGTAGGCAGAGGTATATATCATAAGGATAATAATTATTTAATCAGGAAAACATAGGCTATAATTTATAGAGATTTCAGCCCAAATTCGAGACGTAATGTGGCGGAACAAAGGAAAATTCGTACAAAAGAAAATTAAATATTCTGCCGAGTGGGCATCGAATCCAGAATCACTTACGTTTACAATCCACTGTGCCACTGCGCCACAACGGTTTCTGACCTAATATAAATATTTTAATAGAAATACAAAAAAATAGTATTTTCTTCATTTATTTTTTTATTCTATGGGAAACTTTAACAATTGTTTGACACGCTTATCGTAAGTAATGTCAGTACAGCGCTACAGCTATCTGTGGTCAGTGGGGAAATACGGTGGGTCGCAATCGAGTTGCGGTCGCTGATAACGTTGTTATCACACATCACTTGCTATTAAAATTAATAATGATTTCCAAATAGTATTGACTACTGTGACGTATTCAAGACATGTGTTTTTTTTTATTGTTTTGACCTATTTACCTAAATAAGCTAAAACCCTAACCTAAACATAATAACCGGGGTGTTCTCATGCTTTTACTGTAACCTTTCTCCAGTATCATTGATACTGCTTTCTCGAAAATCAACCGAGGTCTCTGCCTACCTCTCTTGCCGCTCACCTTTTCTTCGTTTATCATTCTTACCACTCATTCATTCATTAATTTCCTCACTCAACCTCTCATGCCCAGTTCACTTGAGTAAGTTCTTATTTAATCTTATTATAACTCTCTCCATTACGCCTTTTTCTAAACAGTCAAGAAGAGGACCTCAAGATCAAAATCTTGTTAGAAGATTCATGTGATGGGGTGTGTCAGCCAACTTTTCCATCTCAGGAAGTGATTAAGTATATTTAAATCATTATGATTTCCCCGCTCTAGTAAGACAAATCTAAACAGTATCCCCAGATTTCCCCATCTCGTATTGGAGTGAAAAGTGAGGAACGGAGTGTTTGAACACTAAGTTCTCTCTGCCTTCCATGCTATGGATATAGCGTGAAGTTAAAAAAAATGACTTACCACCATAGCGTGTCCTCCGCAGTGGCCGTCATCGCCATGATCGCCGTGATCGTGGGCGGCTACGATGGCCTCAGTCATATGGTGCGAGTGGTCTCCGTGGTCCATTGCTGGAATCATAAAATTAAAATCATTACAAATACATATTAAAAAATATTATTAATTTTTTTTTATAGTTTCACGCTTTTCCCGCGTATCAGGGTAGTCAGAGTGAAAATAATGTCAAGCCAGTCCGTTCTGTAATTTGATAATTTGAAAAATTGCACACCAAGCTCTTACCAGAGTGTAGAAATAGAGATAATTTTAATATACCTAATCATTCCCCGGAATGGGAATTGAACCCACAACATTCAACCGATCAATTTATGATATTGATAAGTAAAAACCTTTTTAGATATAGCTTTTCAATTCACCAAAGACACATTCATAATGAGAATTAATTTATACTAAGTATAATAATAAAAGAATAAATGACAAGAAACAATGAGAGATTCATTCTCATAATCATGTAATTATAATCAATAAATAATTGTATTTAACTAACTAATATTGAAGTTACTTATTTAGAATCGTTAATTAATACTTTAGACTAAATATTACTATCTATTTATATAAATTGTGATAATGAATGACTGATACACATGGTAAAGAAAAACGAAATTACAGGCGAAAGAAATAAATAGGGCTTCAGCATTTCAGCTCCACGGGGAGTATAAGGAAGCACTGAAAGAGTATTTTTTGATATTCCTGTGATAATGGAGAAAGACATGGAATTTTAGGATTATAGTCACCATGATTATACTCACCCAAACGATGTCGCGGGATACAACTAGTTAACTACTTGTTTCCATATGAGATTTTTAGTATTTTGTTTTACTATATTAACGTTATATATCTAAGTTATGTAAAATTCTATAACCTTATTTATTTAATACTTATATATAAGTATAATCAATTACAGTAGCTCGTAAGCATACACTATAAGAGCGGGTTTAGCGCAAAGCTCTACTAAGATCTACTTTCACTGAGCCCGCGCAGGGTTTTACACAATTCTGTCGGAGTCAGCTAGTTACGAAATATGACGTTTATGGTAAAGTTTATTTGTTTTGCAGCTTCAAGCTTTTTGTTGTATCGTAGGATAGCTATAGAGATACTAGTGTTAGGAAACTCTGCTCTCTACTTCCCGTCGGTAGTCGTGATATTGTTTCTTAAGTAGATCAATGTTGCGTTTTGCGTTACTAGAGTGGAGAAACGATAATAATTGTAATATAATTATTCTCCTAAGTGGAAATCGAACCCACCTATCGCGTTTATAGTAAGACTGTACCACTGCGCCACGATGGCCTAATTTTATTTATTGGTGCATTTTAAAGTTGGCTTATTTTATAATAAATATTTATATAAATGTTATTTACTTTATCCATGAAAACTTAATAAATATGGGAAATATACATAGGCCTATTGTGGCGCCGAAGCATAAGCGTGCGACTGTAAGCGCGACAGATTGTGAGTTCAATTCCCACTCCAGGAGACGAAAAGTTTAGTAATTTCAGTTGCTCTGGCAATAAGGAAAGAGCGGCGTTGAGTTGTGCCACTCAGCACGCAATGTCTAAAACCGGCGGGAAGTGGGGAACGGAAATCTTGATAGAACGCAGTGTCTTGAAGTGTCAACCTGAAGGGAACCTGAGAACCTCACTAGGTTCTCAGGTTCCCTCTGCCTAACCTGCTATGTGTGGGATACAGCGTGAAGTTATACGTTATTATTTGTATGCATATAGAAGCATAACATGGGTTTGAATGTCTTATACCGTTCACTTGTAATTAAGGTTTTTTCAAGTACAAGTAAACGCTATGTGGTTCACCTTGACTGTGCGAGATGCTTGCGTTTCTCATACGGACGTAGTACGTACATATCTATATGTTTATACTTCGAGATATGAACATATGTCATGTTTAATTATTAGTTGTATTATGAAATACTCGTATAGCCAATTTAGTTATTTTGAAATTTGTTCGTTTTTATATCCATGTATATTCAATTGTTATTTATTGAAGTTTGCATTTATAAACTTCTTTCTGTTAATTAACCTTGTATATCTAACTCATAATATTATAAATGCGAAAGTTTGTGAGGATGGATTAATGTTAACGGGTAACGGATCAAAATCCTTATAAATAGTATCATTCACAAAATCGGTATAATTTGTAGCTTATGTGTTTTTTTGATGTATAACGCTTTATCCCTAGCGAGGTAGTCAGAGAGAACGGAGCGCCAAACGCTACGGTCCCTGCATACCTCTTCGCCTCGTCCACAGTCGTTAACCTCTTCATGCATATCCTCAGGGGGTCCTCATACTTTATACATGACCTTCCTCCAGTATCATTGATACTGTGTTCTCGAAGGTCAACTGAGGTCACCTTTGCTTCATGTAAATTTTTCACCTATATCATTTCAGTAGTTTTTGCGTGAAAAGCTAACAAACATTCATTCACCTTCACCTACTGTTGCATTTACTTATAGAACTAACAAAAATAAAAGTACCAAATAACCTCAACCTATAGATAAATAAGTATGCAAATAGGTATTTTTTGCTGTTCACGCTTTTTTCCGCATTCCAAAGTAGACAGAATCTTGTCTCAATACATTTCGTTCTCTACTTTCCGCCCGAAATCGAAATATTTTTGTATATTTACAACTTCAATAAATAATTTAAATGATAAAGGAAAATAAAGTTACAATTGTTCAATTTTGAATACGTCAATAAACCTGCGTTTAACCTGCGTTTACGCAGGAAGTGATACAACAAGAACAATGGCGAATGCTTAGGGGTGTGTCACTCTTAACTTACAGAATTGAATGATTTAGTTGAAGCAATTGGGTATATATGTATATGATACCTTATCGGATCTTAACAGGGCAGGCAGAGAGAACTTAGTGTCTTGAACACTCTGTTCTCTATTTCAATTTAACTTAAAAAGATGGATGTTGTGTGTCTGCACTCAACTGGTGGTTTTTTGTACCATAGCGAAAATTAAAAAAATCGAGTCGAATCGAGTGAGGATCGAACCTATGACTATCGCATTTATAGTGAAAAAACTGAATGCTTGCTAAAGTTTCTAACAACGATTGCTACCGACAGTTCTTCCATTATGATTATCAGTTCTTAGTTTACTTAATTCTTAATAAGGAACTTTTTAAATCTAATTTAGTAACTTAGGTTTTTATATACCTAAGTTTTTTTCATATATATTTGTTATTCTGTTTTTACGTTTCAACCAAGCAATACGCTTATTACTGACATTTAAAGTGACATTGAGAAAATGAATTGTTCTCAAATAGGTAGCATGCATTAGAGATAATAACAAAAATAAATATATATTCAAAGACGCTATTATGTAGGTGTAAGGTGCCTTGCCTTACAATTATTCGTGCATCTTGACACAGTGAGTTAATTTTGTAAAGACGGTGGCAGGTTCGATGCCATATTGAGGAATGTTAATCACATTTGACTAAATTCCGTTTAGCTTTGTTTTATCTAATATTTACATATTAGACAAAGTTTTTTTTTACTGTATTTGGACTCTATGACGCTCTCCTCTCCATTGTCTCAATCTAGAAACATTGCATGTTAAGTGGAGTAACTTAACGCCGCCAGGGGCATGAAAATTATTTAAATAGGTATAATCAGTAACACTGAGCAGGAATTGAATTCATAAACTTCATGTATTCTAACTAACTTTAAACTATCAGGTAGGCTATAATAGCTTAACAAATAAAACATATGTTATCCTCTTAAATACTATAGGGTGTCCCAAAATTAACGCAAGATTTGAATTAAATAGAAAATGCCATTTTAGTCTTTTAATAGCGAATGAATAATGAATATAATAGCAAATGGCGGCAAAGTCAAATCTTGCGTTAATTTTGGGACACCTTTATAAAGTTTTATTTGAGTTTTCAGTAGTTTTAACGTGAGAAAGAAAACATTGGGATGTGTATCACAAATGTTCGCATATATAGCACCAATAGAATTGTACAGTTTTGCTGATATGTTTACATATGCAAGTGATGCAGCCCTAACGGTCACTCAGCTCGCAGTGTCAAGGCGACGCGACGTCCACAGAAAAACACGTTATATCCGGCGATCGATATGATCGGCTTATTTACGATAAATACATATATATGTATATTATTACTTCTATTCACTATTAATTTGAAAAATATATATTGTACTAGATGTATGCTGCGACATCGATTGTGTGGACTATAAAATCTCGATTTTCCCTGTTTACGTAGAAATTTTGAAAAATCGTCTTTAAATGCTCCTCTATACTCGCCAAGGTACTAGACATGTTAAATTTCAGCTTTCTATGGACAGTAAAATCGCTTACGTTTATTCAAGTCCTGTCGGTCGCTCAGTAACACAAACGTTTCATAAAACTATACAGATTATTGTATGTTCATATGTATAGGAATAATTTATAAACGATTCAACATTATCTTTGCTACGACACTAGCAAGTAATTTAAGTTGTTTTAAAAATTTTAAGAACATTATGTAAATTTCAATAAAGTAGCCAAAATAAAAAAAAATTAAAATCGTGAGTGATAAATCACTCTTCACTTCATAATTAAGCTACGATTATTTTGATCATTTTGGAGGTGCGGTTACCTAATCTATAATACTATATTTTTTTCTGGTTACTTGACTAGGCTTAGGGACTAAGATATAATTATGTACACTTTAGTAATTCTCATTGCTGACTTTTGATTCAAACATTATATTTATTTCATCACAAATTTGACACGATAATAAAAATACATCGTAGGTATATTATTCTTTCATATTCAGAAGCGTAAAAAATTGTTCGTTCCAACAAAATTGTAATTGTATACATTATTGCTATTTAAACGGCTGACTCATAAACGTATTAACAAAACATTAGGCAGCTGGAAAGTGGCACAAATTGGAAACATAACCCCTATACTTTTAGTACTAGGTATTTAAATTATTAATTATTGATAAAAAGGCAATTAAAATAGATATTGCCTGTCGAGTGACGGAACTCTAGCGTTCTCTGCTCTTCTGCTCTTCTCACGTTTTGTCTCGTCAGAGCGGAGAAACGAACATCCATACAAACAAAAAGAAGCCACCTACATTATCAATATAAAGATGTTGATGAACGCCAATCGTGGCGTAGAGGCACAAGCGTGCAACTATAACGCGACAGGTTGTGGGTTCGATTCTCACTCCAGGAAATGGAATTTTTCATTTCCTGGGTTTGGTAACAACGCAAAGCGCGGTGTTGAGTTCCGCCACTCAGCACGCAATGCCTCAATTCGTTGGAAAGTGGGGAACGGAGTGTCTTAACACTAGGTGCCCTCTGCCTCCCATGCTATATGCGGGATATAGCGTGAAGCTACGTATGTATGTAGATGTTTTACTAACGAGTTATTTATATAACACTGCAGCTTATTTAAAAAAAATAACTTTATTAAAATAAATAAAACATACATACATTTATAATGTATTTCTAATTCATCTGTATATGTTACAATATAACTGAAAATCGTCAGAGATATCTACCATACTTTTAAAAGTAGCTTCACGCTGTTTGGCAGGGTAGTGATAGGAAGAGAGAGTTAAAAAAGCCTAGTGTTAAGACAAGTGATAATAAATCAAATATAATCATTCCCCCGAGTGGGAATTGAACCCAAAACCAATAGCGTTTGCAGTTTACAGGCAGCTGGACACAGCTGCCTACCCTAGTGGGTAGGGCTGTTAGTACAGCCTCAATTATTATATTATGCGCTTTATATAATAAACAATATATACATAACTAAATATTTTGTTATGTGTGTTTAATATATCTGTGCAAATACAATGTAACTGCAAGTCGTAGGAGATACGTACTTTTTCTGTAAATAATTGGCTGGCAATGAGACAATGGCTTTCATCCGCAATGAAATTGAACTACAATTGAGGATCTGCTTGTGATGTGGGGAACCCAAGTAATCTTATAGAATACGCACTTCTACGAGTATATCAGCTTACTACAAGAAGAATATTTTAGAACTGACTTCAGAGGCTATCGTGGCGCAGGAGGACAGAGAGAGACTATGTTGGATCTCCGCCCGAGAAATGATAATATTTAAGTATTTTAATTTATTTTCTGATAACGAATTTCTGGAGAAAAGTGAAGAACGTAGTGTCTCGACACCAGGTTGTCCCTAACTACCTAGCTCCCTGACTACGTTGCTTACGGGATAAAAAGCAAAGCTGCAAAATAGAAATTCTTCTTGAACAGTTATGGGTTTAAATGATTAATCTTACAGATAATTGTAGATGATTATAATGTTCAGATTATTGACATGATGTTAACCACCTCTCCTGGGTGAATGACCACTGCAAAAGAGTCTTACACCGATGTAGAGTGCTTTAACATGAGCTTTCACATTTTAATTGTATAGCGGAAATGAAATTACGGACGTTACTTTTTGCCTCCATAAAATTATTATGACCAAAATTATTCAAATTTCTAAGAGAGTGTTTATAATATATATTAATACAATGTCAAATTTAAGTTTTAATCTAATTTATAAATACATAGATATAGTTATTTAAGTTTCTATTATATATTATATTCTTTTTTTAGCTTTACGCTGTATCCCGCAAATAGGAGGGTAGGCAGAGGGAACCTGAGAACCTAGTTTTAAAACACTCCATTCCCCACTTTCTGTTGAACACAACGCCGCGCTTCGCCTTCTTACCAAATGAAGGAAATGAAAATACTACATTTTCTGGAGTGGGGATCGAACTCACAACTTGTCGTGTTTACAGTCGCACGCTTGTGCCTCTGCGCCACGACAGGCGATTATTATTATATATATGTATATTATATATATGTTAGTGTTTACAGTGATACGGGGTGGGAAGAGGGTCAGACCCTACGTCGTCACTGCTTGAGAGGTATCGCCAGTTGCAAGGGCGTCCTCTGCGGGACTCGAATCACGACTTGCGATCAGCGAGCGGGCAGTAGCATTATTTTCTAAATACGTGGGACAAAGTTATAGTTTAAGTTTACAGTATTTTATGATATTGGGCTACGATATAAAATCTAAAACTGCCTAAATATGTTTATTTGTGAGGGAAATATAGGTTTCTAGGAGTACTAGAGTGTTAAATGACGGCCACTTAGCACATTTCGTCTCTGTATTGACAGAAAGTCGAGAACTAAATGAATTGTCTCAATATATTATCATGAAACGTGTTGAAAAATATTATGAATACTGATTTGATTTTGATGGATGTATTGAGTTCTTTGAAAATTGTGCCCCATTGTAACTTAACACATTCGCGCCCGGCTATTTTTCTACGTTTCTAATTCTGAGTACGGTAAATGTAATGATATTCTGAAGCTGGTTGCCGCAAACTTGTATCATCAAGGGGAGGATAAAAAGTATAAAATTTGTTTTGAATATCAATGTGGAAAATATAATATAATAACTTGAAGTGACGAGAATTCACATCAGCGCCAACCAGGAATAGAATTTTAAATGACATGAATTCACGTCAGCGGTCGCGAATGTATATTGTAATTTAAGTCCGAAAGCCGAACCCGACACTATGTAATTTTTTTTAAACTTCACGCTATTTTCCTATATAGCAGAGTAGATAGATAACCTAGTGTTAAGACACTCCGTCTGTCTGTCGCCTGTCGTGGCGCAGAGGCACAAACTGCGACTGTGAACGCGAAAGGTTGTGGGTTCGATTCCCACTCCAGGAAATGTAAAAATTAGTATTTTCATTTCTTGGGTTTGGTAACAAGGCAAAGCGCGGTGTTAAGTTCCGCCACTTAACACGCATTGCTTCAATTCACCGGAAAGTGGGGAACGAAAAAGTTGAAAGAGAATGGAGGGTATTAACACTAGATTCTCTGGTTCCCTCTGCCTACCCTACTATATACGGGATACAGCGTGAAGTTAAAAAAAAATTACACTCCGTTTTCCTCTTTTCGCCCGTATTCGAGACAATATATTTTTTCAGAAAATATACAATTCATTAAATTAATACATATTAAAGCATAGAAAGCGATCTAAGAACCCACGAAGATTTCATAAATTACTTAAACTTTACAGTTCTATGTAATACACATGTATATTACAATTAGCGATACAAATAAATTAATGTCAAAGTCAAAGTCAAAGTCAAAATATTTTTATTCCATAAAAATGCTTAACATTTACTTGGACATGTCATGAAAGTAGAAAAAAAAATGCAAAACAAAATAACCAAAAAAAATGTGCAATTTTGACTTGTTATTTATTAATCATCAATTATTTGACGTTCGGAAAATGAAGCATGTAACTTCTTACTTTGAATAAAATTATTTGATTTTGAATATCGTATAAAAATACTACTTAACCTTTGTTTTACAAGAAACACTTTTATTTTGCGATTTTTAACGAAGTTGAAATAGGTAATAAAATAAGTACACACTAAGTTTCTTTATATTTTTATTATAGTTATAATAATAATAATAATATAATAATAATAAAGCCTTTATTAACAATCTAAAATTTACATACAATATATATATAGTTTTAAATTTTTGACACCGGTAAAGATTGTTTTGCCTTAGCATAGGCCTCCCCCAAACCTTTCCACAAGACCCGATCGTGGGTTTTCCTCATCCACAGCGTGCCCGCGGCCGCTTTAATGTCCTCCTCCCATCTTTTCTGTGGTCTTCCTCTCTTTCTCTTTCCCTCTCTAGGGTACCATTCTACCACCTGTTTTGCCCATTTGTTCATTTTACTTCTAATAAGATGTCCTGCCCATTTAAATTTTAGCTTCCTGACAGTGTATGATACTTCTACAGTATTTGTTTTTTGACGAATAACATTTAGGTTAACTTTATCTTTTCTTTTTATATTAAGCATACTTCTTTCCATGCTGTGTTGACAGACTTGTAATTTCTTTATATTTTGTACAGTTAAGGCCCATGTCTGGCAGCCATAAGTCATGGTAGGAAGTATGCATGTGTTAAATACTTTGCTTTTTAAATTAATGGGTATTAACTGGCTTTTCGTTATCTCTTTTAAGGCCCAGTATCGTATATTTTATTATAGTTATAATATTTTAAATGATTAGGATTTCACTCCACAATCATCGTAATTGTCAGGTTCATCTCATCTGCGTCACGACAACATTATAACCACGATACGAGGCACAAAATACAATATAATTGTTTTTAATCAAGCTAATTCTTACATATATTTAAAGTGTTACGCGAGCTCGTTCTGAATTACCGAAGCGATTATTTTAATTGCTCTATAAAATATTAGTTTGGTTTTTTTGATTGAATTGGATTGATAACAAATATTTACTATTTTTTGCTATAGAAATACGTTATTTGGAACTTAAATAAATAAAAGTCACTTTTTTGGCCAATTTTGAGATATTACGTGTTGAATTGCGGAATTTAACACCGCGCTTTGTATTACCAGAGCGAAAAATTGGGAAATGATAATATTTTAAACATAATCATTCCCCTTTAATTAAAATCGAACCCATAACCATTCGCTTTTACAGTCGGGTGAAGAATAAATAAGTGCGTGTCATTCATTGTAGAGTCTAAAATCAGTCCCGAGTTTTATAAGTTAAGCCAGCTTTCATTACTAGTTGTAAACATAAAACCAATAAAGAATTTACTGTAAATTATTTCAAATTATGTTTTTTTTACAATAAAAAAACGTTACTTTTTGATAAGAGAAAAAAACATTAAATTTTCCAGTTTTTAAAATTTTTTATCCATTTCTTTGCTACCTCACGCTATAACCATAATCAAAGAAAACCGAGAGTCAAGACACTCCGTCCTTTTTCCATTCGAAATCGAAACATTGCATATAGAGTAGCGTAACTCAACGCCGCATTTTATCTTACTGGAGTAAGGAAATTCATCCCGCACATGGCAGGATAGACAGAGGGGAACTTAGTGTTAAGACACTCCATTCTCTCAAGATAGACGTTCCCCACTTTTCTTTTTCCAATTTTATAACAATTTTAAGTAATATAGTTTGTTTTAACTAACACGTTTGTCCAGGTTTCCGTGTCACTGTTATTTGGTAAACTGCTCAACACTTTAGTAGACAATACTATGCGGATGTTTTGCTTTGTACACTTGTACTACGATAGATCTATGCCTGAATTTAAACGGTTAGTAATAAAAAATTGTGTGTGTGTACGTTTTATAAAATGACACTTGGCAAAAGTGTAATTTTGAAAAAGTAGGTACGAAGAAATGAGATAAAAATAGAGTTAGATAAGTATCTGTTAGGATAGTTGTAAGGTTTATTATAGTTAAACTTTTTTACAAACATACATACATAGCTTCACGCTGTATCCTGCATATAGCAGGGTAGGCAGAGAGAACCTAGTGTTAAGACAATCCGTTCACCACTTTCCACCGAATTGAGGCATTCAATTTAACGTTCTAAATTGATTTCTTAATATTAAGTAAGAATTGACAAAAATTTATCAGGTTTCCCTTAATAAAACTACATGACAAAACATGATATGTAGTATTGGTGTTAATAATGATTGATGATATTGGATGTAATGATAATGATATCGTAACACCAGTAGTCATTGTCATTGTGAGGCCTGTCGTGGCGCAGAGGCACATACGTGCGACTGTAACGCGACAGGCTGTGGGTTCGACTCCCACTGCAGGAAATGAATAATATTAAATAATATTTAGCATTTTCATTTCTTCGGTAAGCAGGCAAATCGCAGCGTTGAATTCCTCCAGCAAGTGTTAAAAGAGAACAAAATGTTTTAACACTAGGATATCTGGTTCTCTCTGCCTACCCTGTTACGTGCGGGATACACCGTGAAGTTAAAAAAAGTAGTCATTGTTTTTTTTAGCTTCACGCTGAGAACCTATAACCTAACCTAACCAGAGAATCTAGTTAGTGTTAAGACACTCTGTTCTCTTTTAACATTTCCCTTCCCCACTTTCCATCGAATTGTATTTTATATTTAAAATATTTTTATTTCAGTGCGGCGTTGAGTTCCGACTTTCGCTGCTCAACACGCAATGTCTCTATTTTGAACAGAGAGTGGAAAACGTAGTGTTTTGACACTAAATTTTCGTTGATTATCCTGCTATGCGGGAAAAAGTATGAATCTGAAGTAATCATTGCAGTGAGACAACCTTAATAAGTGATTAAAATAATAGAATTAAACATATCTGTGTTCTTATCGGTTATCTTCTGACACGTTAGATAATGTAATATATATTTAGGGGTTTAATTGAATGTTTAATACAAATTTAATTGGTTTTTATGAAACATCACAATATTTATACGATAAATATATATTTTTAATTAATAAATTTAGGTGTGTCCATTGTGGCGCAATGAGTAGCTCGGACTTTAAGCGCCATGATTGTAGGTTCGATTGTCACTCTGATTAATTATGTTTAAATTATTTTAATTACTTCTTGGTAAGGCAAAATCGTCGCTCTCCTACATGCAATGCTTTGAATTCAGAAGGAAAGTGGAGAACGTTTTGACTCTATGGTCTCTCTGACAACCTTCTCCCCTCTACTATGTGAGGAAAAGCGTGATCGCGTCATCTGTTACATAGCTATTATGGTATTATGGTATGGCTTAGCCATTTTTATAAAATATTTGTTAAAAACAGTACTTAAATGTTTAAGCAAATTTTTTGAATATTATTTTCTATCTAACAAAAAAGGTAACAATTTTATTTGACGTATATTTTTTTCCTTTAGTATATTTTTAAAAAAGATAAATATATATGTTTAATATTACTTAAATCATTTTTATCTATAAGTCTAAAGCCCAATTCCAATGTAGATTTCAAAATTATAAATACGGTCACTATTTTTTATATAAAAAAATTATTTAAATATTAATTTCAATTTTTATTTTTTCCTCTGAAAACTAGACCATGTTACTACCACAGATTATAACAAGATAATATTAGCGATGGTCGAATTCTCACGGTTCCAACTCAAAAATATATAAATTAAAAAATATATATATTTTCTTTCCATTTAATATATTTTTTTAGTATTTTCTAGAAAGCGTGAAAGTTAAAAATGATAAAATATGAGAACACGCATGTATATTAGTATTTAGAAACGTTGGCACCTTGTCGTTTAGTCACGGTCTAGGTCAGTCTCAATGTACTGAAAAATTTCACATATTATCATATATTGTTTTATAAATATATGTCAATTGTAGAAAGCGTATAGAGAATGTATTTGTTTCTTGTAAAACAAACGTTAAGGATAACTGATGATATTATTAATAACATTTTTAATTTATTAGAGGAGATGCGGAACTCAACGCTGCGCTTAGTTTTGTTAACTTATCATTAAATGTGGATTGACATAGTTTTCATTAACTGTGCAATCTACAATTACTAAAGAATAAATATAGATACACATACGAGTATGCAAAAGTAAGGTAAGCTGAATTGGATCCGCTAGGATGACCAAGTAGAGCTAAAAAAATTATATTATATTTTTAATTTTAATTTCATATAAAAACCGCCGACTACGTTTGGTTTTTTCTGTTTTTCTAGGAATTTCGAAAAGTCATATCTCTTTCTCCTTTGTATTCTTCAGGGAGATGACATTCCAAATTTCATGTTTCTTGGCATATCATTGGCAGTAATTTCGCCTGTACGTTGTCTGTCAGTCACTCAGTAAAGCAAGCGTTTTATATATAAATAGATATTAAACAACTAGCAGAAATAACAAGTCTTACAAATTACTATTATGTATGAGAGCACGACTAGTGAGGATCGCGTGATGATGATAATCTTGAACCTGTTAAATTGCACGAAGGACGCGTTAAACGACTGTACAAGTACTATAACTAATTTATTTATAATTTTATATGAGGCCATCATGGTGCAGTGGGTCTGACTGACTAACTGACTGTAAACGTGAGTGGTTGTGGGTGCGATTCTCACTCGAAGGAGCTTTAATTTTATTCCGCGCTCATATAAAACAAAACGCGGCTCTGAATTTTGACATTCGACACGCAATGTCTGGAATTTCAGCGGAAAGTGGAAAACGATGTGTCTTGAAAATAGTCTCTTGTTGTGCGTGTGAAAGAAGCTTTAATTTTTTTTAATCTATTGATAGTACGTACATGTCTCTATATGAAAGAATATGTGGGAAATGCAGTAACTTTTAAATTAAATATTCGTTTTACATATTATCGTAATTTTAACAACACTGTCTGTTGTGTAATTAATTATAATTAACAATGGTACGTCGCCCTTTCTTATTTACATATATACCTAGTTCATATGTATGTAGGCACGGTATTATATCTGTTTGTACACAAAGATGATAAAAGCAAATAAGCTGATAAAGCAAATAGTTGTTGATAGAAATATAAATATACTAATAACTAAAAAAAATAATAGAATTATAGATTAAAGAATGAACTTCAATATTAATATAAAAATAAAGAAATTAAAACTTACATGAGTTTAGTACTAAATACATCTTTGGGAAATATAACATCAATATTCTTTCGAGTTCCTACGATTTCTGTAGGATACTTTCATTACATTACACTACTAAAATGGTATCAAAACATTGAAAATATATCACTTTGAACCAAAAAAAATGTCTCAAATTGATTAGGACATGATAGACTTCTGAGGAAATAAACAAAAAAATACATATTTTTCTGTTTTTTTATATACCTACTGGAGTTTAAATTTCAACTTTCAAGGTTAACTGGAAGTGGGTGAAGGTTTTAATCTATACGTCAGTGGACAAAATGTAGCTTTTTATAAGTTAATCTCAATATCTTTTAAGCCCTTATCTATGAAATTCTAGTTAATCAAAGGGATTTTAATACATAAATCAAGTTTCAAATTTATGTGCTAAATAAAATTAGTAATTAAGGATTCAAAATGGGTACAAAAGATTCGTGTATTATTATACTAGGCTACTGCATCGCAAGTTGAACTTGACTGTATCCGCTACCGTATGCATAAATTTATGCATAACTTTAAACATTTTAAATAACTTTGGTAAAATAAGTAATATTATGTTAAAAAATATAAAGAGTACAGAAAAAATACTAAAGTACTTTTAGTACTATTGTGGTCATAACTCTTTTTTTTTTAACTTCACACAGTGTCCCGCACATAGCAGGGTAGGCAGAGGGAACCTGAGAATCGACGTGTTAAGACACTACGTTCTCTTGCAACAATTCCGTTCCCCACTTTGAGGCATTGTGTGTTGAGTGGCGGAACTCAACGCCGTGCTTTGCGTTCTTACCAAACCCAGGAAACGAAAATAGTAACATTTCCTGGAGTGGGAATCGAACCCACAACCTGTCGCGTTTACCAGTCGCGCCACGACAGTTAATATTAAATATTAAAACATGGAATTACCTTATTGCTATATATCATCGATTTAAAGGCCATTCACCGCAGTAGTTAAAATGACTTGTTTCTCGTCAGGGTTTGTGAAAGTGTGGTTCGCTATTTCATCACAATTTTGCAATACATATTTTATTGATATAAAAAATAGAAATATTAATTATAAAAATTTGTTGACTTCACTATTAGTGTTAGTTTTTTGTCGATAAGTGCGTGTCTCAAAGAGATAGTTGTGGGTTCGACACAGGAGTGGTTATAAAGGACAAGAACTGGAAAAACAATGAGTTATTTTTAATTCTTCTAGGTTATTCCTGAGAAGACATTTATTTTCTAACATAGTTTATATGAAAGAATATTTTATGTATGTACGTATAGTATATATTAGGTTAGTAAAAACTTGGAAATAAAAAAAACATTTTGAATTTTGAAGGGCCTAGGGGACAAGTTTGAGCGGTTCTGGCCCCTGTGACTGTACGTGACTTAAAACACGTATTTTTACTCAAAAAACGATTGTTATAATGAATCATGTCTTAAACATCCAATGTTCCATCCTGACTTTGTTTTGGTCTAAATACAATTAAATAAACTGGTGAATACAGTCTATATAACTGATTATTCGCGTTTATTATGGTATTTGAAAATATATGTTAGAAAATCCGACTTTTCGGAGGCTGCGGTACTGTAAGTGGTCCGTGGTCAAATGTAATAGTAGGTAGGTGTATCGATAGGAAATGTCTGTTTTTATGAAGCAATTTTGATGATCCATTTTTATATGACAGCTAGTGCTTTTAATTTGGTCCCATTAAAATTTAGTTAAGATTTGACTGAGGGAGAAAATAAAAATAATTTCATTTTTTTTTTTAAGTTTACGTGGTATCCCGCATATAGCAGGGTAGGCAGAGGGAACCAGAGAACCTAATGTTAAGACACTCCATTCTCTTTCAACAATTCCGTTCCCCATTTTCCGCCGAATTGAGGCATTGCGCGTTGAGTGGCGGAACTCAACGCCGCGCTTCGCCTTGTTACCAAACCCAAGAAATGAAAATATTAAATTTTACATTTCTTGGAGTGGGAATCGAACCCACAACCTGTCGCGTTTACAGTCACACGCTTGTGCCTCTGAGCCACGACAGGCGTTCATAATTTCATGTATAATACATTACCCGTAATGGATATCGAACCCACAACAATAACTTTTGTAGTCAAACACTGACCCACTGGCCTATATTTGATCATAAAAATAAATATTTTTTCTATTTCCAAACCACAATCTAATAAGAAACTAAATGAATTGTAACTATTTTGCTCAACCGTTTAATAAGCGCAAAGTGTTGTATATAAACTAGTCGTGCCCGCGGCTTCGACCGTGGTAAAATTAATTATTATTAGTTAACCATAAGATATATGTACATATATGTATATAGAAGCTTGTCGTGGCGCAGAGGCACATGCGTGTGAATAAAACGTGACGTGTAAACGCGACTGGTTGTGGGTTCAGTTTCCACGCCAGGAAATGGCAAAGCGCGCGTTGAGTTCCGCTACTCAGCACGCACCACCTCAATTCGGTGGAAAATGGGGAACAGAAATATTAAGAGAGAACGGAGAGTCTTAGATCTATGTTCTCAGATTCCCTATGCCTTTCCTGATCTATGCGGGATATAGCGTGAAGGTAAAAAAAAATATATAAATAAGAGACAGAGACATGCTATAATGTACTTTTTTGTAGTATTTTTGTATATCTAGAACTGTTTAATACAATAATTTAGTGTATCTCTTTGTATAACTACGCGACCTCTTGAACAGCAATCGTTATATTTTAATCAATTTACATTAAACGTAACGTACTAATAATGTAAATTTTCTCAAGAACTGTATCTTTTAACAAAAAATAAACCAAAATCTGTTAGATTTTGAGAAAATCGATGACATACAGACAGACAGCTTTTAGGTATTTTGTTTTATATATATAGACGTAGTTAGTAAAGTGTCGCAAAGGTGGTCGCCCTACAAGTACGGGCGCGCAATCTCGCCGACTCGAGGCCGAGTTACAACACCGGAGATAAACAAACTGATTGACTATCGAAATTACGACGGACGGACAATTACTAAATACAGGTTGCTTTAAGATTATGCACTTCATTTTAATCGATTTTAAAAAGGATGGACTCAATTCGACTGAACTGTACTGTTTTTTTAAAAGATCAACACACACATAAAAAGTATATTTTTTTTAACTTCACGCTGTAACCCGCTTATAGCAGGGTAGACAGAGGGAACATGAGAACCCAGTGTTAAGATACTCCGTTCTCTTACAACAATTTTGTTCCCCACTTTCCGCCGAATTGAGGCATTGCGTGCTGAGTGGCGGAACTCAACACCGCGCTTTGCAAGAAAAAGTAAATACAATTTTTTAATCGACTTTCGTATTTTTTTATGTATGTTACTGCGTAACGTTATACTGGGTGAATTTTGATTATTCTTTTTTATGTGATAGTAATTAGTTGAGATCTGACGAGCAGTTTTTGAGTTATCCGTAATAATTATACATTATAGTGCATACATACATAGCTCCACGCTGTGTCCCGCATATAGCAGAATGAAAAATTACATTTCCTGGAGTGGGAATCGAACCCACAACCTGTCGCGTTTACAGTCGCACGCTTGTGCCTCTGCGGCGCGAGAGGTGTTATTATAGTGCATTTTATTTAAAATCCTTTCAAAAGTTTCCTTTTTTTAATCTTAATAATTGATTATTGATGTTCAGTTCAATTTTTTACGTGAATATTGTAGTAGTAGTAGTAGTAATTGGAGACATCTTATGTAACATAATTGATATCATGAATTAAATTAATTGCCTCTAGTTTTAGACTAGTTGCGATTTGAAATTGAATGTAACGAAAACGCGTCACGATAATGTTAATTCAACGAGAGAATGAGACAGATTTTTTATCTACGTGTATTGCACATATATATAGTAATAAGATACAAATTTTGTGATATTTTTATCTCCTGAGATTAAGATAGGAATCACAATATTGTCAATGGCGACCTTTGGAAGTCAATAGGTATTTATAGAAGATGTAATCTGATAAAGAAAAAATGTTTGGGAAAAATGTGGTTACTCAAGAATTGGGTTAGTGATGAAATTTGTAAAGAAGTGTATACACCTTTATTAAATATAAAGATTTCTCTATGTTTAGTGTCAAGAAATAAAATGTGTGGCAAGTAGCGGGACTCGACGTATAGGGCGGTGTCTTAAGGGAGCAATAAAAAAGTAATTAAAATATACTAGTGTCCCCGTAAATGCGTTAATAACGCATTGCGTAGTGACGTATATGTCACTTTATATAAATATGTATGTCAAACCATGGTAGTGTGTGTAACATTTATTTTATTAATTTAATATACTTTTTAGGCGTTATTTAAAAAAAATATTAGCATTCTGCACTCCTTCTCTATATAATCTATAAGTGTGCCAAGTTTCATGTTCCTCCGTCCGCGTAATTTTCATAAAAAGGGGTCCAAAAGTTTTTGGTTCACGTATTTATATATAGATAATCATTCCCCCGAGCGGGGTTGGAACCGACACCCAATGGAACAGCGTCTGCTTGCAGTCTTATACTGTCTCTCTGCGCCACGATGACCTCATATATTATAGAATAAAATTAAACGTTTGAGTTACTTACTATATGTAAATAATAGGTGTATGGATTGGTAATTCTGACTACAAAGTTGGAGTTAGCAGGTTCAATATCGATAGACCAAGAGAAGAATGATCTAATATATCCTTTTTTTAAACTTTACGCTGTATACCGCACATAGCAGGATAGGCAGGGGGAACCTGAGAACCGATGTGTTAAGACACTCTGTTCTCTTCTGATCCAGTGCCCAGTTTTCGTCGAAACGAGGCATTGCGTGCTGAGTGGCGGAACTCAATACCGCGTTTTGGTTTGTTGCCAGAGCGAGGAAATGGAAAATATTATTTTTTATAAATATTTTATTATTTTCATTCTCTGGAGTGGGAATCGAACCCACAACCTGTCACGTTTACAGTCACACGCTTGTGCCTCTGCGCCACGAATGGCTTCTATATATACACTGTACACATATTTTGTTGTTACTATTGCAATTAGAAATATTATTTCTCTTTTTTTGTAATGTTTAAAAATATGCTTACTTTCACTAAAATAAATGTTGAGTCAATTGAAGATAAAATATTTTTATCATTTGACAGCGGGGCGTGTGACCGTCTGTTATCCTAGACGAATGTGATATGAGGCATGTATATCTAATAGTAATCTATTTTAAATATTTATATTGAAATATTTATATAGAGGTCATCGTGGCGCAGTGGGATAACGTGTGACTGTAATTACGATTGGTTGTAGGTTCGATTCCCACTCGGGTGACTTATTATCCTTATACATCTATATAGCAGCGTGGAATTCCTTAACACACAGTTTATCAAATTCCGACAAAAAGTTTGCTCTGACTACACTGCTAGGAATATAGCGAAATAAAGTGAAAAAAAAATATAATTATATAATAATAATAAATAACATGTACATATCAGTGGCGAGGGGTAAAAATTTTAAAAAAGTAATGCGGTAAGTTTAGGGAAGCCGGTATGTATTTAGACAAGCCTGTATATTTTTAGGGAAGCCAGTATATTTTGAGAGAAACGGATATATTTAGGGAAGCCGAAATATATAGTAATCGGTATATATAAGATATTTAGAAATTTCACTATCGAATTTTGTCGATGACCTTTTTCTTTTAGATGGTTTTAGATGTCAGAGCTTGTTTTATTGCAACGTTTTTTTTTAGGTCTCATAATTGTTATTTTCGTCGCTCCCAATTTTTTCTAAAAAAATATACACATACGCAGTTTTTTTATAAATATACATACACATAACACAAGTAATTCTTAGAAGTATTTATTATACTTTATTGAATAAGGAAATAAAATAATCACCCTATTGTTCTAGAGACTGACAAACAAGTAAATATACGATTTTTCATACAAATAAAATATCATAAGAAGGATAATTCAGTTCCAATACAAAATAGTATGTAGTTGAACTAAAGTTCACTAAAATGTTACCGCACGAGGAAATAGTGCATTGATACAACTAGTTTCGCAAACCGGTATCACATCCCAGGGACCAACCTGACCTGAATGCAGCTTGAAGCACAAAACCTAGCCTTAACTTAGCTTTCAAAATGTATAACTACGATAATTTCATTATGTTTTATTAATATACTTTTTTTTTTTTAAATGCGTGTTTAAATTATCATTATATTAGTGCCAGGCGTGGATAAATGATAAATCCAAAATGCATACTTTTTGAGGCATGTTTTTTAAGTTTAAGCTTTGTTTTTGTTATATAATTGTTTTTATTTGATTAAGTCATTTATTTATTCTATAAGTAAAATAATGCTATTGTCTTTTAATATTTTCAAAATTACATAAATCTTATAGTTCGGTTATGTGGTTAAATTTGATTTTTAGAGTATTAATATATTGGTTCTTATATCTTTCTTTTCTTTTTCATAGCAAAATGAAAAATCATATAGTTCTATTTTTCGCAAAGTTTTGCTTTGTGACGAAACTAAACGCGACGTTTACCTTAACGAAGTATATATAAATATTTTAAATATGAACCTATTGAGAATGACATTGAGTCGTAAAAATTACTATTTATATTAAGTACAATAATATCGTGGCACAGTGAAATAACGTCGGACTGTAAACACATGTTACTTATGGGTTTGGTTCCCAGTCAGAGGAATAATTTTATTTACATACACATAGCTTCACGCTATATCCCGCATATAGTAGGGTAGGCAGAGGGAACCTAGTGTTAAGACTCTCCGTTCCCCACTTTCCGCCGAATTGAGGCATTGCGTGCTCAGTGGCGGAACTCAACGCCGCGCTTGGCCTTGTTACCAAATCTAGGAAATGAAAGTACTAAACTTTACATTTCCTGGAAATCGAACCCACAAACTGTCGCGTATACAGTCGCACGCTTGTGCCTCTACGCCACGACAGGCGTTCAATTTATTTAAATTACTTAACGGAGAGTTTTTTCATTCGGATCTCTCAGATTATTAATATACGGAAAAAAAACTGAAGCTGTATAATTATAATCAAAACGCTATATAAAGCGTCATTTTCTATAGAAAATGACAGGAAAGCTAACACACCACAACAACAAACAGATAAACGAGGAAAACGTTGTTTTAAGGTAAATTACACATTGTTATGTACCATTAATTAATTAATGACATTTTAAATTAGCTTGAAATATCGCTTAAGGATATTTATATTTACAGTTTAGCTGATTTTCACTGTCTGATGACTGAGTGCGGATAAAGAAACAAATATAAATTACCCAAAAAGGGGGAAATGGTACATGTAATTCGTAAGTCCGTAATGATTTTGATGATCCATAACTTTTTCGTGGAAGTATCATCAAAATTAACTAAATTCAGTTCAATATGAGCGTTAAAGTATAGATAAAATTGAATTCGTCTTTCATTTTGTTTTGCGTGAACCTAAAAAATATGCTTTCCACTCGGAGGCTATTACATTTAAATATATTTTCTTTATCTGGTCTGGTTGAACAAAGCACAGTGTTAAGTTACGTTACCTAACAACTCAAATAGAAAAACTAATAAGAAAATGTAAAGACATTTTCTTCGGTCTAAAGAGACCGTATGGAAAATGCAAAAAGAAAAGACTTAATTTTCTCTCTGCTCTGCAAAAATGCATGAAAAAAGATACAGATGTAGTTGTAAATATCTAGGTATATAATACCAAGTATTTTTTTATAAAGACAAAGTAGTATAGTACGGCTTATTTGATGTAATTTAAAACAATAAAGATCCCGTCCGAAGTGGGACAGATTTGCAGTTTGCAGTGTTAGAGGATATCTGTCATTATGTTTTATTACTCATACCGCATACGCTGCAAAGTGGGCTGGGTACTTTAGACTTATTTAAGTACTAGTTTTTATATGGAAATATTTAAAATATTAAATATATATAGCTTCATTCTTAGGTAGAGAGGACCTAGTGGCTAGACTCTGTGTTCTCTACTTTCTGCATGAAATTAATTCTTTGCATGTTGAGTGCCCGAAGTTCCCTAGTGGGAATTGAACCCAATACCATGTTTACAGTAAGACGCTGTCCTACTTCGTCACTATTTTTACGTTGTATTTATATCTCATCATGTGGGGTAGACAGAAGCAGCCCGGTATCTAGGTTTGAAACCAACTAAACTATGAAAGTTTAGTTGGTTTCAAACCTAGATATCCGATGCCGATCGAAGAATGATTGCTAGATAGCGAAACCGAACGCCGCTTTCCGGAGACCAAAAATATATTTTTAAAATAATAACTTTCTACCAATTGAAAATCGAACCCACATCTTATAAAATCTGTTATAATTTGTAAAATTTCAAGCAAAAATGAGTGAAAGTACAATACTTTAAATGAGTATAAAAATAATGTTTATATTTAAAATAAAATAATTAATATGTATCAGCTTCATAATTATTGTTATCATCAAACGTTTTGTTGGTAAATTACTTTTTACTAAGGAAAATGTTTCCGTTACCACTAAAGTACGAGTATAGTGTGAAGATAAGCGAGGAAGGAAAGTATTGTTTATACATGGGAAATTTTATTTTGATTCGCTAATTTTAGCTTTTGAAAATTATTATTTTTAAGTCATTAATTAACGCCTGTCGTGACGCAGACAACGCGACAGGTTGCGGGTTCGATTACCGCTCCAGGAAATGTAAAAGTTTAGTATTTTGTTGCCTGGGTTTGGTAACAAGGCATTGAGTTCCACCACTCAGCACGCAATGTCTCAATTCGGCTGAAAATGGGGGACGGTCTTAACACTAGATTCTGAGGTTTCCTCTGCATATTCTGCTATATGCGGGATACAGCGTGAAGCTAAAAAAAATGTATTAATAAATTTTTTTTTAGCTTCACGCTACGTTCTTGATATTTCATATAATAAATAGTTTTTGATGGGTTCCCATTTACATTTCGTTAAGTACCTTTCGAGTTATAATACTAGTAATAATTTTATTTATTAATGCATTTTAGCTGACGACGGTTTTTTATTGTTATATTAAAATCTTTAAATATATCTCTTATTTATAAAAATAAAATAAAAAAATAGTAAAATGTATATTTATGTTTCCATGCCACCGTACTTGTCGTCTGTGTGTGCGCAACAGACAGAGGACGTATGAAATTACATACCACAAGGCACAGGCAAGATAAACTAACATCGTATGTAATTCTATTATAATAATTACATTTTTATTTTCAAGAATACTGAACATCTTAGCTACGTTTACATATATCATAATACAGCTAAGCAACCATAGTGGCGCAATGGGAAAACGTCTGACAATTAACGCAATGCTTATGGATTCGATTCCTAATCAGACTTATATTAAAATTATGTCTATTTCCCCGCTTTGGAAAGACGAAACGCGGCGTTGAGTTCCGCCACTCAGCACGCAATGTCTCGATTTAGTCGGAAAAGCGTAGAACGGAGTGTCTCAATACTAAGATCTCTCTACCTACCCTGCTATGCGACAAGATGCTGCTAATTTTTATGTAATAAGCTCTTTCAACCTTTTAGTCTTCCTTATACATTTTTGAACAAGTCGACAAACAGTAGTCAGTATGCTATAGGTAGATAAGGGGAGTCCAGTAGAGGAAGTTAACACTATTATTCTTGACCAATAGCTGGCTTGAGCGTTTGGGGATAATAAATTCTTGGGACTGAACTATAGACTGAGTGAGGATAAGTTCAAAGAATAATATCGAATTGAATCTTTAACTTGTAAATTATAAATTATCATAATGTTAATTACATTATAATATAAGGTAAAAAAGACAGTCTTAACACTAGATTCTCTGGTTCCCTTTGCCTATGCCAATGTGCGGGATAAAGCTAAAAAAAAAATATCCTGTATTGACCAGCATAAAACAGGTGAGTGTTGATACAAGACAAAAACTCTAGAATAAGGTATATACTCTACTCATAGCGAGAGCCTTTAAATAAATCTACCTCCCTTTCTAATTTCCATGTCCGGTCTTTAGGACCTTATGTTTTTTACGTGTCCTTCTTTCAGTATCATAAAATAACTTTAGAATTATTTTCTCTGTTCTTTGGGTATTTTAGTGAAGAAGATTTTTTTTATATGACTCTTTGGTCCTCCGGCATGACCAGAGTTCTTAACAGACAAAATATTTCTTATTGTGGCAGAAGTTCATTACTTAATTATTAATGGTTTTTTCGGCTCTAATTTGTAGAGCTTATTTATTATTTATTTTAAACGGAGTCCACTTTACTATTGTTACATAACTATTTCTATGGCTTAGGACTAAGTCTTCTGATTATCTTATTTTTTGGTTCGTTTTCTTATCTAAAGTTTAGTTTATAACTACTCGTATTATCTTCTAACTAATTTTTAATGGCACCAGTGAAGAAGAGTTAAAGCTATATAAACGTACTTACGTAGAACTTAATATCCAAACATTCCGTTCTTCAATCGAATGAACCAAGAAATCCGTAAAATTCCGATATATAAACAGATGCAAGTAAAGCTAAAAAAGCATGTAATAAGAATACTAGCATAATATTATAAGAAGTATCAAATATACGGCAAGCTAAGTTACATAAAATATGTATGTACTCGATGCGTTACATCGATGATAATTTTAAGCGAGTATGCATTGATATAAGTCTATGATGTAACGGTTTATCACTCAACGTGAAAGTTTAGATCTCAGTATTACATACAGTTAGTGTAAATATTAATAAGATTTATATATATTTTTTATTTTAAGCCGAGTTTGGGTTATTTACGTGAAAGAGAACATAGTGTCGATGCACTCCGTTCACTTTCCGTCTGAAACAACGCAATGTTTGCTTTTTTTAGCTTCACGCTGTATCCCGCATAGATTAGGGCAGAGGGCACCTGAGAACCTACTGTTAAGACACTACGTTCTCTTTCGACAATGTTTGTTGAGTGGTCGAATTTGTTTAATAAGAACAAGGAATTCAAAATAGTATAAAAATTCCTCTGAGCGGTAATCGAACTCTTAACCACCACGTCAGACGGTGTCTCAATATGCAACGATGATCTATGATATCTGAATATAGATGATGTTGGTCTGTTAAGTAAAATGTTCAAAAGAATATTAAATATCTCAGCAGTGGCGAGGGGTGAGAATTTTATTTAGGCAAGCCGGTAAATTTAGAGAAGCCGGTAATATTTAGGGAAGCCGGTAATTTTTAAAAACGCCGGTATATTTAGGGAAGCCGGTATGGAATGTAAATGCGGGTTCTATGTCCACTCGAAGAAATGTTTGAAATTAATAAGAAAAATGATTTTCTAAATCTGTAAATGACAAAATGAATTTACTGGCGGACTCTGCCATTCCTCGTGCATAGTCATTTATTTCTAAGTTCATTCCCCTCCCGCAAAATAATCATTTATAACCATTCATATTCATATTTATCAATATATTCATACGAGTATGTGAAGGATGTCTTCAGCACCTTTAATCGCGAAAATTATGCGAAATTTGACATAGTTTAAGTTTGTATCGATATAAGTATCATTTAGCGCAAAAAAGTCAATATTTTTATACTAATGCATGTATTAAAATGATTAAGTAAATTTTACTCACACTAGTTATTAATAAAGAGAACACATTGCTAAGACAACGATTATTTTACGCGTAAAAGACTAGTTTTGGTAAAAACGTATCCGTTACAAAACATACAATCACATAACAGACATACAAATATATGGAATTGCTAATATCGATATCCGTATCGATACATTACGAATATTGAAGTAATAATTAAATCGATTTCATAACTTACATATATTTTTTATTACATAATAACATAAAAAGCGAGACAGACTTGTATATATGTAGATTATATTAAATATTATAATTATTATGTAAATAACCTAGTTTTCCAGTTTCACGCTTTTCCCTTTTCTCCCTTTTATTCTTAACCCTTTCGCTACCAGCGTCACATATATGTGACGACCCGATTTTCTTACCAGAGCCCGGCGTCACACATATGTGACGGGCGTTCATTACCAGTTTATGACAATAATTTGTCCCAGATCGTACCGTACATAGATGGGTTATGTTATAAAACAATAAAATAGATACAGGATGTTAGTGGTCTGGTAAAATTGAAAATTTCATTTAGTAAGAACATTATAAATACATCCCACAAAAATTAATGACAATTGATATAATATTACAATAATAAAACGTCTGGGCTGTGGTGGCGATGCGTCTCCTGAGGCCCTGGTAGCGAAAGGGTTAAATATATTTCAAATACTAAAATTATACGCGATTAAAATTGATTAATTTAAAATAGTTGTCATTTTAAAATACTTATAAATTATTATCGAAAATACTTTGTTTACTATTACTACCTAAAATATCAAAGGATGATAGTATAGACTTAATTACTTAACTGATTTAACTGGAAGGTATGTTTTGAAATTCCATTTCTCTAAGAGAAACGTTTAGATGGAAAATATAAATAATAAATGTTTGAATCTATTATCCTACTACATAATATTTTGACGATAGATAAATGTTTCTAACTTTTTTAGGCCAAAACTACTGCACTGATTGAGATGAAACTATAGTAAGTAATGCAAAGCAAAGTTTATGCATTATAATAACAGATATGAATTTTATAGTAATTTGGGCATATTATAGCAATAATAAATTAAACTTTTTTTTTTCACTTACAATTTTTTTTTAAGTAGATACATTAGGAATATTAGTAAAAGGCTATAATTATTCTTTTTATATTATTATTTTTCTTGAAATAACAAACTTATTTTCCGGTTAAAACAAAATAATCAAAGAGAACCTAGTGTTAAAACTCTCCGTTCTCCCCTTCCCGCTTACTTAACAACATTGCGTGCCATTATCATAAATAATATAGCGAATTAATATACATATATTAATTATAATTTAACAAATTAATTATTTAAATAGGTTAAATAAGACATAGCTCTTTATAAGGTAAGTGAGTGGTTAACGTAACATGCTAGGTTATACAACAAAGGTCAACATTATATGCGTTCGTTTACTTAAATTTACGTAAGTACATTGTTCCATTCATGTTTTGTTTACGATATGTAGTGGTAAATATTTGATTTTGGTTGATTTTCTATGGATCTTTCACCTATTTTAAAAAATGAGGAGTTTCTCAATTTTTCTGCATTTTTTATGTGTGTCACTTCATAATTTTTTAGTGCGTAATCAATTTAGATGATTCTTTTTTTATATGATAGCTAATACTTCTGATATAATCCCATTGAAATTTACTTAAGACTACTGACTGACGAGTAGTTTTTGAGTTATTCGTAATAATTTTATTTTATAGTGTGCATTTTATAGTATGTCGGTTTTATATATTCTCCATAATTATTTATGATACTTATGTACATATACCAAAGACTAGATGTTTATTGAATTATTTTTTTTAAATGATTTCATATTTTATGATTGTCATTTCTTTGTTCTGATGAGACAAAAAGCGGGATTAAGTTCCGCCATTCAATATTAATTGAGTCGATTTCGAAGCTAGATTATTTTAATGATTTTCTACATTACAAATCCTAGGAAATTCCCTAATATATAAATATCTAATCATTTTACAAAAAAACATATAAATCAAGCAAAAACACATTGTACGTTTAATGTGAAGTAACAATGGATGCAATTGTATTTCTAAATAATGGACTCGTGTCTAATAATTCTTTGTATACATAATAACTGCCTTTTTTACAAGGACGATCATATTTTAAACCGCAAAAAAGCACAAGCATTGAGTAAATATTTAAGTTTCATATTATAAAGTTATAATATTATTATTATTTATTGTTTGTAACAAGGCAAAGCGCGGCGTTGAGTTCCGCCACTCAGCATGTAATGCCTCAATTTGGCAGAAAGTGGGGAGCGGAGTGTTCTAAAACTAGGTTCCCTCTGCCTACCCTGCTATATACGGGATACAGCGTGAAGCTATTATGTATGTATGTATTATTATTTATCAGATTCACGCATTTTCCTTGACTTTTAGTGGTGACAGAGTACCTAGTGTCTAGACACTCTGTTCTTCACTTGTCGTTTGATATCGAGACATTGCAAATTAAGTGGTAAAACTCTACGCTACATTTTGTTTTGCTAGAACGAAGAAATAAAATTTATTTAAATAAGATCATTGCACCGAGAATTGAAACTAAAACTAGTCAAGTTTACTGTCAAACACTGTCCAACTGCGCCACAATGGTCTAAAATTTGTTTTTGTCATATACATTATTAATTTAATAGTATACTCTACTATGAGAATTATAACCTTTGTTTCTTTCGAGAAAACCTTAATATTTAAAATTTAATAAAAAAAGAATATATTTGTTTTTCCGGCTTGGATTAACAAAACACAGCGATGGTTAATACACAAATTGATATCGAAATAATTTATCTCTATAGATAATTTAAAAAATAATACAAATTAAAACACACTCACCGCTTTTCAATCACTATAACAAACACACAAAAAATACCAAAAAAGTTTTTATATTAAATTAAAAAAAACTCAATTTGTCAACAGTGGCACGTGATATAGATCGTCAACTGTCAACATAAATGTCAATGTCAGATTTGGCGCGAACGTGCTCTCTGTAAAGCGACTCGCGCGGGAATGCGCGGTTGAGTTTGATTGTGACAGTGTTTGGTGGCGGTTACGTCACGAGTTCATGTAGTACAGATAGGGCTGCCAATATTTTTTTAATCAAATATATTATTTTTAAAATTAATGAAAGCTATAATAAATATGTTACTAATTAATATAATAACACTAAGCAGTTACTCGCGGTTTTGCCCATGTAGTCCATGTAAATTAGCCACCTAGTTATTTGCACTCAATAAAGTTTAAAATATCGTAGCTTTATTGCGACGTGAAAGAAGGACAAATAAACAAACAAGTTTTCATTTATAATATTAGTATTATTATGATAGATATATTTATCTATATATTAATATCTGAAGGAAATCCTTTGTACCCTTTATTATGAAAATTGTGCGGACGGAAAAGTATGATATTTGGCAGAGTTAAAGTTTGTATGAAAGAGGAGTAAGTCAATATTATTCATAATAATGTAATAGAAATACTCTAAACTAACACAATATTTACACGACAGTGGAACTACTATTACTATTAATAAATAGTCATTGGTGAATTATTTTTTTTTTAACTTCACGCTGTATCCCGCATATAGCAGGGTAGGCAGAGGGAACCTGAGAATCTAGTGTTAAGACACTTCGTTCTCTTTCAACATATCATTGGTGAATTATAAGTTAAAAAGTAAAAGTAAAGGCATATAGGAAAAAACCGGTAAGTACAATTACAGTACGGCTGATAACCCTAAGTTATAGAGTATAGTAGAGTATTAAATGTACTATAGATTAAAATAAAGAATGACATTAAATGATGAAAGGATTTATTGAAGCGATATTAAGCAATGATTATGATTTTATTTGTTTATATTTTTAATTATGTGACTAATTAAAGTAAAAAGGTTAAAGTAAAATTTGCGAAAAATAAGGAAAATTTTACAGAAATAGAGTCTGACTGCTGACTGACGCGATTCGTTGTGGGTTCGATTCCCACTCGGGAGAATGATTATATTTAAATTATCTGCATTTCTTCGCTCTGGTAAACAATGCGCGGTGTTAAGATCCGCCATTTAACATGCAATATCCCGGATTCGGACAGAAAGCGGCTGAGTAGTGAAGCTCCTATTTTTTTAATATTTAAAATAAATTTATATAAAATAATTTGTTTATTACTTTTAAAATATTACAGATATGTATAAAAATGTCAATATTTACATAGATATAAAGATTAGAAAAAGTAAAACCCAGGTTCGGCTCGGTACTGTTAGACAAATCGTGGCAATATCACCAGAATCATGACATGGAGAGCACTGTAACTTACCACTAGTTTCATTTTCCTTTTTTTTTCACATATCGTACCAGGCGTGAATAAGTTCATAAGTGTAGTTTGGTATACAATTTATTTTTAAATATTAATTGGCCCGACAAAAAACAACGCTTGGAACACTTTACAGTAGATTGTAACCATAGGTAGAGGTATCCAAAAATGTATTTCCGAACACTAAAATATACGCTATTAATCCGGTTAAAATAGATTCATTTAATACAAATCAATCATATTCAGGTAACTTATATTTAAAAATAACCGTCTCGAAATGTATGCACTATCGATTTGTCAAGCTATTCACCGCCAGTTACAGATACTAAGTAATAAATGCACGCATGCCACTTCTACGTGATATGAAGCTATGTGCAGTCGGAAACAAGTTATCTTCGGTAATACGAGTATTTACACGTTGTTGACATATTTATTGTCATAAGTGTTACCTTACAATGTAATTGAATAGGTATTGAGATTATATGACTCTTATAGCTGTAGTAAGTATTGGAAATTTAAAAAAAATACTCAAACAAAAGGTACAGATCATATTATCTGTAGTGTAATAACAGTAATAATCTATATATATACGTGAAGATAAAACTTTAGACCCCTTTTTACGAAAATTACGTGGACGGAGGAGCATGAAACTTGGCACACTTATAGTTTATACAGCGAAGGGACCCGAATGCATAACAAAGAATGCTAACATTTTTTTTAAATAATCCATAAAAATATATTAAATTAATAAAATAAATGTTACACAGATTACCATGGTTTGACATGCATGTTTATACATATAAAGTGACATATCCGTTGCTAGGCAACTAGTAATCATAAAAATATGTTGCATTCACACACATGTGCACACAAACACATTGAAGTGAGTGGAAGTCGTCAGAAGTGAAATTTCAGAGAAGTAGCGTACAAGAGAATGAGATGAATGTAGAGTATCAGGAATATTACAATAGGATTTATCCTGTCGTGGTGCAGAGGCACAAGCGTACGACTGTAAACACTACAGGTTGTGGGTTCGATAAATATTAATATTTAATATTTCCATTTCATCGCTCTGGTAATAAGATAAAGCGCGGCGTTGAGTTCCGTAACTCAGCACGCACGCACTCACTCACTCTTTAATATGTTCTTTAGAACATATAATTTCAAACTAATTGACTAGTCAGTAAATAATTTAATGCTTACATTAAATGATGATGATCATATATCTTAATATATGATCATCATTGCCTGTCGTGGATCAGAGGCACAAGCGTGCGACTGTAAGCGCGACAGGCTGTGGGTTCGATTCCCACTCCAGGAAATGTAAAAGTTTAGTATTTTTCATTTCCTGGGTTTGGTAACAAGGCAAAGCTCGGCGTTAAGTTCCGCCACTCAGCACGCAGTGCCTCAATTCGGCGGAAAGTGGGGAACGGAGTGTCTTAACAGTGTCTTTCCTCTGCCTACCCTGCTATATGCGGGTTACAGCGTGAAGCTTAAATATATGAAGATACCTGAAATACTTAACTTAAGTAAACAAATATATGTTTAGTAGATGTAATAAAAGTCATTTTAGAATGTGAACGTAATATTTTTAAACTATAATTGAATTTCAAACATTCAAAATGGCAATAAAAGTGCTGGAATGTTATCGGTCACCAGTTTTATATGTTTTGAAAATAGTTTAAAAACATCACTAGTTATATGATCGATAAATCTTTGAAAAAGTTCAGAAAAATAACTAACCAAACTATATATTATTTTTTATTTTAAAAATCAAAAGTCTTAATAATTACAATCTGAACTGAAATTTAGAAAACTCTTTACAGTCCTGGTAAAGATATTAGATTCATACAAAATATTGTATTGTCGTCGTACCGGACATATTTTCAAACGAAAGTCTTGTAACGGATGGTCGAAGGTTGTTAAAATAAACTTAATTTTTTTTCTTGCACATTGAAATTAATAAAAGCGTAATAAAAGTATTTAGTATTATAAGTATGTAGATATTATGATATACGAGACCATCGTGACAGTTTCTGACTATAAGTTCATTAATTGAATCGGTGAGTGCAGAAACAACGTAAGTCCGGATTTTTAAATTTTAGTGATTTCTCTACTCAACACGCATCTTGCCATTCTAAGCTAGTTTAAATCGATTACGATTTTTTGCATTTTTTGTGACTTACGGTGTTTCTGCACTCAACGATTCAATTGTGGTTTCGATTCCTACTCAGGGAAATGATTTTATTAAAATTATTTTCATTTCTTCGCTCTCTTAAACAAAGCATGCCGTTCAGTTTCACTACTTTACACGGAATATCTGGAATTCGGGCGAAAAACCCGAGAACGGAGTGTCTTGACACTAGATTCTCTCTCACTAACATATTATATGGAAAAAAACTTGCAGCTACAATAATACATACATAGCTTCACGCTGAATCCCGCATATAGCAGGGTAGGCAAAGTTAACCTAATGTTAAGACACTCCGTTTCCCACTTTCCGCCGAATTTGAGGCATTGAGTGCTGAGTTGCGGAACTCAACGCCGCGCTTGCCTTGTTACCAAACCAATGAAATGAAAAATTACATTTCTTGGGAATCGAACCCACAACCTGTTGCGATTACAGTCGCACGCTTGTGCCCCTGTGCCATGACAGGCGTTACACATGCAGGCTACAATAATAAAACTAGTATTTATCGATACTGTGCGTTGGTACCTCTTCACTGATCACTGACATCAAAGCGGGACATGCGCACGCGCACCGCATGCCAAAACGTGTGCACACATGTGTATGACGTAACTTAGATGAATAATTAACTTCTAAATAAAGGTTACCTGCATTACTTATTATAGTAATGATATTTGGAATAGAATTAGACGGCGTCAAGGCGCAGTTTATTTTTTGACTGTACTAAGTAATGAAAACTAACTTGGTTAAAATGCCTTCAATATTTTTAGTGTTATTCATATACTCAAAATAAAGAAGAAAGGTTATCAAAAAATGTATAAAAATTTGAACATATCGGGACTCGAACCAGCGTTTCTTGGAAACTTTTCAAGCGTTTTAACCACTAAGCCATACGTTCTATCCAGCTACCTCATGACTTACACTTGTTACTGTTTATATTTGTCATTATTTTAGTTATAGAGATCAGCTATTTAATCAATGCCTTTGCTTTTTACAAAAATATCGGAAGCTCGTGCAAATGAAAAAAAATTAAGGCCATGCATCTTTTTAATCAAAAGCACATACTTAAGGGAAGGGAGCAATCATTTAAAATTATATTTTATCTATTTGTAATAAGATAAGATTATTTACGTCAATTGGAAAAAATGTATGCAAAAAATGTGTAGGGGGAGACCTCGGATGACCTTCGAGAATACAGTATCAATGATACTGGAGGAAGGTCACGTAAAAAGCTCGAGGATCCCCCGGAGGGCATGCATGAAGAGGTTTATGACTGTGGACGAGGCGAAAGAGGTATGCAGGGACCGTAGCGTTTGGCGCTCCGTTCTCTCTGACTACCCCGCTAGGGATAAAGCGTGAAGTTAGGTAGGTAGGTAAGAAAAAATGTTAGTGCCTAAAATAACTTTAAGATTACAAGTATGGCGCACCATATATTACTAGACTCTATTTGACCGCTGGAGAAGATAGAAACGAAGCGGTTATGTCATTTATGATAGCGGTAATGCCTTCCACGTCCCAATTTTTCTATCAATATTTAATCTTTACTCTATTATGGTCATTAATTAATTTCAATATGTAATTAATTAGTGGCTATAATAGAGTCAAGATTAAGTAATTATCAATACTTACTTACTTGATGTGATTTATATAATTTAAGTTGCCAACTTAATAAAAAATATACTGGTTTTTATTTATATTAGTTATTATTATTAACACATTCATGACCGCTGACGTGAATTCACGTCACTTGAAATTATGATATTATATTTGCAACATTGTTATTGTAAAACAAATTTTATAGTTTTTATCCTCCCCTCGACGACACAAGCTTGAGGCAACCAGCTTCAGTATTTCATTACATTTGCCGTACTCAGAATTAGAAACGTAGAAAATTAGCCGGTCGCGAATGTGTTAAGTTATTCAGAAAACGCTTAGAATATTAAAAATAAATCAAAATATTGCAATAAAACGAAACTTACCTAAAAAAGTTCGAGTCCACAGTACAAAACACTGTTATAACGACTAGTTATATAGCCAATTTATATATTACGAATAGAACATTGATATATCTTTTATATGTCCAACTATCTCGATTGCGCTGAAGCGTGAAAATTAACAAGCGCAGTATCAGCACCCGATAATAAAAGATTTGCTATATATTAGGCCCCTATATAAAATAATCCTTTCATCCATTTGCCCGTACTTGCTTGAAGGTTAGATTATATTGAAACAGAACCTTCTAGAGAACGGAGTGTCTGGACACTACAACAGTTTCTTGAATTCGTTTAATAAAGTCTTAAAGTTGCTTTTTTTACTCTACTTCCTGACTATCTACTTAAAAAAGGAGAAACCTTTAATTCGACTGTATTTTTACACGACTGTCAAAGGAGTGTTATGTTTTTATGCGTATCATGTATGTTTGTAATATTCTTTATTACTTCATATCTTCCAAATCCCTGGACAGATTTATATAATTAAGGTGTCGTTAGATAGGTATACTCCAAGTGTTATTAGATATGTGACGTCATTCTTAATTCAATGGCGTCCTCTAAAGGCCATTACGTCATGAATAAAAATAAAGAAATCGTTGATACCGTGTGGGATACCAAATGAAAGGACATAATTAGCTCATTTAAAATAAATAACACACAACTAGCTTTTATAGCTTACTTTATTTATATTTGATTCCTAAATTTGAAGAATTGGTTCTATCGGGGTTTTTGTTCTATATAATTAAGTGTGTTATTTTATGCGTGTTACCGCATAACTTTTTACTGATTGCCTTTTCCTCATCCACATTCCTTTCACCTCATCCACAGTCATCAATTCTCTTCATACATAGCCTTCAGAGGTCTCATATGTATACGTAATCTTCCTTCATTATTATCAATATTGTAGTCTCTAAGTCCAATCAAGGTCGATACTTCTTGTCCTTTTCTGCTTCCCGACAAAAATCTGAATGAAGTGGTAAAAGGCAAAAGGTGACAAAACTATGGATTTCCCTTTGTAAAGAAGGTCAATATTTAATGTCGAAACACGACCATATAAAAAATAAAATTCATGGCTTTATGTTTAGGATTAATTATCCGTAAAATTTTCTAATAAAATAAAGTTATATTTTTTAAAAAGTTTCTTGTCTTGATTTACTTAATATAATGTTAACAGGTTTACACTTAGCGATATGTAAGGTATATATTTATTAGAGAATCTACTCAATAGAGCTTCGACTCCACAAATATATAAACTATTACAATAAATGTAATAATGACGAATATCCTGCTTAATAAATAAGGAAGATTTATATACATATATAAGAAAGAAAAAAGAGAACGGAGTGTCTTAACACTACACACAACCTAGTGTTTTTTTTTTTTTTTTTTTATGGATACCGGATGGCAAACGAGCAGAAGGACCGCCTGATGGTAAGTGGTTACCTTCGCCCATGAACATCTATAACACAAGAGATGTACTAGATGCGTTGCCAACCTAGAGGATTCAGATGGAAAGGGAGGATAATGTAGTAGTCCGCTATCGGAACCACCACATTTTGGGGAAAGGATGGGTAGGAAAGGGGAAAACCTGGCTTACATGCCATCGAACCGGAACACATCATAAGATATTTGGCGGTTCGTCTTTGACATGATAGTGGTCGCGAGCCAGACGGAGGACGAACCTCCTACCACCAAACACACACAGTGTTAAGACACTCCGTTCCTTTACAACAATTCCGTTCGCCACTTTCCGCCGAATGGATTATATATAATATTAAACATATTATTATATATAATGGATTATATATAATAATATGTTTAATATAATAATATGTTTAATATTAGATATTATTATATATAATATTAAACATATTATTATATTGATGGATTATAGATAATTTAAATATTTTTTAGGCCTCTCGGTGAAGACCTGCCAAATGATATGAAAAATCAAGAGTGAGAGCGAAAAATGTTGAGTAAAAGCCAAATAAATATTATTCACGTTTTATTTCATTGTAAATTAAATCGAACTTAGTACCTGTAGGCTGTAACAAGAAGTAGGTTCTAGTTAGTATAGTTAAATAAAGATAGAGCTAATTTATCTAAGTGTGTCATCAGTTTGCGGTGTAAGCCGCATCCGACCGATGGTACTGCCTGGAATTTCCCATTTCTTATATGTATACAATAACCACAACTACGCTACAGATGTTATCAGTATTTTTCTTTTTTTTTTTAATAAATTAAATTCAGTAAATTATGTTTTTATATCATTGAAGTACTTGTTTAACGCCTGTCGGGGCGCAGAGGCACACGCGTGCGTCTGCAAACGCGGTAGGTTATGGGTTCGATTCCCACTCCAGGAAATGTAAAAAAGCGCGGCGTTGAGTTCCGCCACTCTGCACGCAATGCCACAATTCGACGTAAAGTGGGGAACGGAGTGTCTTAACACTAGGTTCCCTCTACCTACCCTGCTATATGCGGGATACAGCGTAAAGCTATGTGTGTATGTATGTAAATATTTTTTCACCTGAATGTGTTGGATCTGCCTGAAGTTTATTTTTATTTAGTTATTCGTTTATCCTATAAATAAAAGAGATACAGTTATACGCGTTATCCCGCATAGCAGGATGATATACAAATGGGTTTTGTTATGTTTAATAATAATAATAAAAGCCTTTATTTCAGAGAATTTTGCAATTAACTTAGTTATTCAAATTATACATCGAAATCGACCACTTTCTCTGTTTGCCCTGTTTTGGCAAACGCCTTCTCCAATTCCTGCCATTCTAATCTATTATTTGCTTTTCTTGTCCATAAATAAATATGTATATTATTTTAAATGTAAATAATTTTAAACACAAATCGACTTATCAACCTATTCACGTCTAGTAAAGGTTTATTGTGTTGGTATTTTTACACGAAGCTAATTTTGTAAAAGTATCCATAAAAGTTGTTATAATATATGTATTATAGTTATGCTGAAACATATAATTATAAGTTTAAAGTATAACTATAGAAAACTTCGGGAGGCACTCCGGGAGTGACGGCAAAATTGAAAACATTATCATGGCAACTTTGCCATGGCAAGGAAACGCACAGGTGGAAGTTTCAAACGCAACGAAAAATCAAAAGAGACCGACAACTTATCGAGAAGATTTATTAATTGAATTGAAACGATTATGTGAAAATCCTTTGCAAACCATCACCAAAACACTTCTTGATTTTTTGGTGATGGTTTGGTTTTTTCATTCAATTGTCAAAGTTTACGTGATCTCCCTCCGTCTTACGAATTTTCGATCAGGCCACATGTCCTGACGCGAGTTCAATATTTTTTACCCATAAAAAAGTACACGCCGCTTAAGAAGTTTTCATTTCAAAAATAAATGATACCGCAGCCGTGCGAATGGTAATATTTAAGATACATGCTTTTTCCCACTTTGGTGAGACAAAGCGCGGTGTTGAGTCCCGCCATTCAACACGCAATATAGTCTGGACGAGAACGATATCAAAGTGGAAAAGCTTAGAGTGGAAAGTGGGAAGCAAAGCTTCGTCTCTGTGTATAAAATCAATAAATCCGGCTTAAGATCCGCTTTCCTGTAATTGATCCATTGTACCTATCTAAAAGACCGGTAAGGATGATACAATCTTTTACCAGGTTTCCTTCACCAAATTTTTGAAACTAAGAAAGAACTCCTAAGCAATCCATGTATTTACCGTCACATTGCAGTGGAGCCAGAAGTGCTTGGGACTTTGCGACCCAAATAAAAATTAAAATGCGCATTAACGTTCGCCTCTACTGCCCGAGCTCCTCTTTCTACCTAGCCTAAATTAAAAAAATCCATATTAAATGACTATTTTTACCAAATAATCAAAACAATAAAATCAATCGCGTATATTTTAGTATTCGGTAATACATTTTTGGATAATTTGAATTAATTTTTTCCACCTGTAACACTTTTTGTTGGACTATTGTAAAGTGTTCGAAACGTCGGGTTTTCAAAAATGTATTTCCGCATACAAAAATATACGCCATTAATCCGGTTAAAATAGTTTCATTTAATATGTGTAAAAGTCGCGAAAATTAAATGTCTAATAAAAATATCCTATTAATGCCTTCAAATATGTGCTAGATATGAAATAATGATATTTCTAGAGAGGTCCAGATTTAAAAGATTACCGAGACATTTCATTTTTTTTATATATGTAAATATTATTTTATAATATTCAGTTTATCTTACGGTATCCTTTTAACATTGAACTCATGGTTCAAAACAAACCAAAAATAACACATTAAATAATAATTCATTCTGTTACGAATGCACTGAATACTCAAAACCGGCTCGTACGAGTACGTGCTCCGTGACGAGAATTGCAAAAATAATAAAAAAATACACCACATTTATCTTTCAATCTAAGCATAATTTATTTTTGAACGCCGTTTCTATTAACAAATAGATTATTACAAATTTAAATTCGCGCAGTCCTTGGGTTTTCGCATTTTTTTGCTGGGAAATAAGAATACGCAATTTACTTGACCTTAGTTTTATTGTGATAACTGACGCAAGAGGTATTTTTTGAGTTATTAGTTGATTAAAGATTGTGCGTTCGACGTTTTGCTACGCGTCAATTAGCTGATAAATCGATGCGTATGATTCAGGATAATTTTGTATTTCAGTTGTATTTATAAATTATTCTTTTCTTTTATTTAAGCACTTTTTACTTTACCTACTTTGAAAGTGTTTGAATTACTTAATATATTTGCATTTACAGAACACGTAAAGCTATCCGAATGTTTATTAACTTAAGAAAATTGCATTCATATGCAAGTCGACTTATAAATGATTAGATATTATAATCTGTTTACGCATGTGCGGAAATGTTTCCAAAAAAGTTTTTATTTTTATGTGGCAACTTTAAGTGCCCCTATTGTGTAGATATAAAAGTGGGAAAACTGGGAAACGGAATTGTTGAAAGAGAATGGAGTGTCTTAACACTAGGTTCTCTGGTTCCCTCTGCCTACCCTGCTATATGCGGGTTACAGCGTGAAGTTAAAAAAAAAGTATAAATATAGTTAGATATACTATGTTTATAGTACAATAATATAAACAATTGCAATCTGTCTAACTGCACGATGCTGCGAATGAAGTGGATTAATATGTAAAAAATACGGTCAAGTGCGAGTCGGACTCGCGCATCGAGGTTTCCGTACTAGTTTGAAAGCACATAATATTATATAAATATATACATTTATGACGGGAATAGATTCCGTCTGATACTACAAATATATGGTTTTCAGATTCATCTTCATGGCAAATTTCATTATTGTAGGTCAACGGGAAAGTCGACAAATTTAATTTTGCAGCTGCGTATTTCGGCTTCGTAAGTCATGAAAGGTAGGACGCACTGATTAAAAACTTTAATTTTTAGGCAATGTGGGACAGGCGACTTAAAAATATGACGGAGCTTCTCTAATGCCGCCCTGTGAGGCTTATTCTTCTGTGCGCTTCTTTCTCAAAGTTGTACCGGCCAAGTTGAATAGTTTCGCCAAGGCATACATAATCCTGCTCAACCTAAAGTGTCTGGTCTCACTGGTCTAGGGGATACATGACCATTAAACATAAGTTTGTTTTATCAAGATTCATCTCGAGACCCACTCATCTTGAGGACGACTCTTGTAGCCATGGACTTTGAATTGAAGTTTGATTCTTTCTCTACAAGAGAGCTTATGTTAATGATAATATATATACATATGTATATAGATTATCATTTCTGGGCCTGAAAGCTGAAACTTGTCATTAGTTTCCTTGGAGAGTATAGGGGAATATAGGGGAGTACTAAGGATTTTCCAAAAAACCTAAGAAAACCCGAGTACTGATGAAAAATGATGAAATATGTTATGTAATCCAGATAAATAAAGACGCGGGATACAACTAGTAAATAATAAATTAACTAAGTGATAATCAATAAATTAAATCATTTATCCGATTAATGGGGTATACAGTAGTAAAGTAGACTCACAGTGGTCGACTATACGTGACAGACGCAGTTTGTTTCTTATCGCAAATGAATGTAACACTGTTATTAATTAAATAGTACTTACCTTTGAGAAAATATTGATTTGATCTCGACCATGTAAATGCAGGTCGAGGTCAGATTCATGTTTGGTTTCCTTTATTTTCTTCAGTTTCACGCTTTTTCCCGTAAATCAAGGCCAAACAGCTTCGCGCTGTATCCCGCATATAGCTAGGTAGACAGAGGGAACCTGAGAACTTAGTGTTAAGACACTTCGTTCCCCACCTTTCGCCGAATTGAGGCATTTTTATTTTTTTTTTTATTTATTTATTTATTTATTAAGACAGTTACAGTCCAGTTGTTAGTAACAATAGAAACTTAAAACTAATATTAAAAATCAATATACTCATTTTCAGAATGTTGTTGTTTGTACTTTTTTTAAGGATTTTTCTATGTTTTTAGTGGGCAGTGTAGTATTATTTATAAGTCTCATATTTATTAATCTCCTAGTATTTATTTATTAGTCTCATGAGCTTTTCATTCTTTAAAAGATCATACGAAAAACATCCCGAAATAAATGCTTTCGTGAGACGCCAGTAAAGAAAATCTTAATTATTTTGTAAAGGTCAGGAACTTAATAATCAATCAAAATGGATAAAATTTAATAATCATCTTGTCTTGAAAATGTACTTTGAAATGTGTTTATTTAATAAACATAATTAAAAATCCGAATTTATTTTTTTAAGTTCATTCATCATCAAATTTTAAGCAAAGGAAAATATTACTTCGGATCCTTTACTTTTCATTCGGTTTACTCTTACTAAACAGAAAGTATTACTATAAAAAAATCAATATCTTGGATAGTTTTACAGAGGCACGGGTTCGAGTCCCGCTAAGTAACTATTTTTATTATTTACGTCTTCACACGATTACTTCAAAAATATATAAGAGAAGAAGAACCTGACATGTAGAGTCAACGTTAGACTCATCGTTTCAGCCGTACGACGTCCAATACTGGACATAAGCTCTATCTAACGGCTTTCAAGGGTGTCCACGACAATCAGTCTTGCACTTTCCATCCAGCGGTTTCCGGTGACCTTGCCTAGGTCATCGTTCTATTTGGTACGGGACCTGCCCACTAAATGTGTTTTGGTTAGTAGTCGCCACTTGACAACCGCTCCGTCTCAACGACACTGTTCTGCTCTTTACATATTTAGTAATCGGAAATCAACATTATGCTTTTAACAAAAATATTTTTAAATTAAAATATTTTTTAAATACAATACATCGCTCGCATACATAAAAAAAACATATGGCAGTGTGTGTAACAGTGCCGAGGAGTAAAATTTTTATAAAATGTAAGCCGGTATATTTAGGAAAGCCGGTACATAGAGGTAAGCTTGCATATATGGGTTCGACATGGAGGACGATATAGGATTTTAAGTTTTCGTTGAGCTTGTCTTTTCTGCCATTTTCGACGTCGTTTTTTTTGGCTGCCCTAATCTGTGGTGCCACAGGTAAAAATTACAAATATTTATTTTGTTTTAATGTACTTTTAATGTCTATTTGTAAATATATTCATTTGTTTTGTTTTAGGTGATGGTTGCAGAATTTTAACTTGATCTCTTTTTAATATGCAATTTAATAATTATATATTTTTTCTCTTTATAACCGAACAATCTCCTACGTGTGTTCTCCATACAATATCGGCGAAGTGATATGTGCTCAACTGATACGCTCAAAGCCATCAATAAAGAATAATAATAATAGGTTTTTCTAATGTATTGTTATGTAGAATTATGGCCTTCACCGTGCCAAATTTCATATACACACAAAGGTGATTATATTAAGTGATCGACAGTGTTCATTTAAAATATTATTATAAAAAATGAGAGGTGTCAAGGGACACCCGGATGGAACGAAGTTCCTTTCGATTAAATAGTGAAGGAATTGTAATAAAATTTTATTTCTTTTAAGTTATAATAATAATTTTTATTATAACACACTGTTCAATGCGAAATAGTAAGAGGAAATGAAAATATCTGGCTTTCTTTCTATGAAAGTGAGACAGAGAGTAAGACAGAAAAACATGCACACGCCGCACGTCTTACAACTATAGCAATAAATATATAAGTGATATATAAACAAAAGTCACCTGGGCTTTTATTTATATTTAAAAGAGGCCTCTCGTGGCGCAGAGGCACAAACGTGCGATTGTAAAACGTGACAGATTGAGGGTTCGATTCCCACTCCAGGAAATGAAAATATTAAAAAATATTTAGTATTTTCATTTCCTCGCTCTAGTAACACGGCAAAGCGCTGCGTTGAGTTCCGCCACTTAGCGCGCAATGCCTCAATCAGGCGGAAAGTGGGGAACTGACATGTTAAAGGAGAACGGAGTGTCTTAACACCCGGTGCTCAGGTTCCCCCTGCCTACCCTGATATGTGCAGGATACAGCGTGAAGTTAAAAAAGCCGCAATAAAGATTATTAAAAAATGTAAATTACTTATATGTACAACAACAGCTGTGTATTACTCATCACGGTGAAGAATGTGACTTACGAGTATAATATATCTTTATAATACTTATTTATTATTTTCATATTATCTTCATATATTTATTGTATTTTGGAGTTAAAGAACTTCCGAGATTCTGGTCATTTAGTGACATTGTATCTAGCAGGCGAGGCGTTTTTATAACACAGTTCCCACCGGCTTACCTTTTATAAATGCAAAAAAGTATTTGCCGGATTTACTAGCAGCTTAAAGGTATTAAGAGAGCTAAAACTGATATCTAGGTAACTTATAATGTAAATCTTTTATTATAAAATTATATTTTTTTATAACTAACGCAGAATAAATAAATTTAAAAAATGTGGTATCGTAAATTCAAGTAATTTTTATTTAACTTCATAAGTTCAAAAATTATTTTTATAGACACAAAAATTATCAAAAAAGAAGAATATCGAAAAATGAACCAGAATTTTATCTAAGAAACTTCTATACAATGAAATTAAAAGTAGTAATTTAATATTTTTTGAAGTGAAAACTTCTTTAACGGCGTTGTGCACTTTTTCTGATGGGTAAAAATGTTAAACTCGCGTCAGGACACGTGAACTGACCGAAAATTCGTAAGACAGAGGAAGCGAAAGTTTGAATGAAAAAATGGAAATAAATAATGTGTTGATGATAGTTTGCAAGGGATTTTCAAGTAATCGTTTCAATTTAATTGATAAATCTTCTCGACGAGTTGTTGATCTCTTGAATTTTTGTTGCGTTTAAATCTTCCAACTGTGCGTTTCTTACTGTGTTGGCACTCCCGAAGTACAGCCCGTTGTTTCATTATTATAAATTATTTTTTACGTTAAAACTAATTGGTAGAGAGCTTTTTTCGAAATCCATGAGGGTTAAAATTTTAATATACATAAAATTAACATTTAATAATTTTTAACTTGATATATTGAGAGGCGAAATACAACACCCCGTTTTTTCTTATGAATGCAAGCTAACTTGGTGAAATACCAAGCGAGGCTCGAACCAAGAACCATTGTATGTACAGTCGGATCTTGTTTACTGCGCTACCATAGCCTTTTTATTCCTGGTATTGAATAATAACCAGCCAAATTTAGCTATTTTTTTAATAAAAACATATTTTATAATATTGTCACCGGTCACTGTGGCGCAGTGGCACAGTGTTTGACTATAAACGCGAATAATTGTGGGTTCGATCCACTTTAGGCAAAATTATTATATATATATTTCCCGTTATAGTAAGGACAAAGCGTGGTGTTGAGTCCGCCACTCAACCCGCTATGTCTCCAATTCGTACGGTATGTTGAGAGTGTCTTGATTGTTTTGGCTTTGTCTTTATGGTTTTCGTTGACTACAAAAACAGCGTGAAGTTACTTTATAAGTGAAAATTAGTGTTTAGGTTGAATTTGAAGTCATAGCCGTGATAACGTCAACCGTTTATCGACCGCGCTTCTACAAGGTCTACATACATACATAGCTTCATGCTGTATCCCGCATATATCAGGGTAGGCAAAGGGAACCTAGTGTCAAGACACTACATTAATTTTAAACTAAAAAAAACTCATTAGACTAAAAAAAAATTGAACTTATCTGTATCAGATATCTTTCAAATCGTTACAACTTGTAGATTTCTAACTCATTTAATTATAACAAATCATTATTGATTTTCTATTGTTTTTCCTAAGTAATCGATAGGCTATAGTTAATTTAGAATGGTGATCGATCATCAATTAATCTGCTTTAAAAAGTACACGCCAACTATTTGTTTTAAGTACAATTTAGATAATTCGGAGCGAGCTGCGTCGTCACAGCGGTTGTCAGTCGTTGCGCTATCGATGATAATAATTGATAATAAACTTACATTGGGGCCGCGTGCAAACTACTTAAGGGGCATCTACTACTACAAGAATGAAACAGCTTCACGCTTTGTCCCATACACCAGAGTTATCAGCAATGACGGATTTATTAGCAGGCTTTGAAGCCTAGAGCGGCAGATTCTTGGGGCCGGCAAATTTCCCGACTTTTTTGCTAACTCATAGAAATTACAATGAAATCTATATGACGATGATCTAGGAGACATTTGAATCGGTGAGTGCAGAAACAACATAAGTCTATGGATTTTCAAATTTTACAGGAGGGAGAAAAACAACACGCATCTTGCCTTTCTAAGCGAGTTTAAATCGATTACGAATTTTTGCATTTTTGTGACTTACGTTGTTTCTGCACTCACCGATTCATATAGCAATGACTTCCAATTAAAATAATTTACTAATTCTTAAAATAGCTAGTTCGCGCTCTCTACTATTGCATGACTTTTTCATGACATAGAAAAGAAAATATTTTAAATAGAATCATTCCCTCGAGGGGGTATCGAACCCAATACCATTCATGTTTCCAGTCCAACCCTGTCCTATTGCCACGACGGCTCGATTCGTTCAGGCAGGAAGAAGAGCCTTAATATGAGACGTTTACGTTTACAGCGTATAATAAACCAGGCATTAAGATTGAATTCATGTATTTTTTTTATATACTTTAGATATTTTTTTAGTTTTCATTTGCTTATTTTGTCTTACTAATCAACTTCAAAAAGGGAGTAGATTCTGAAATCGACTGTATTTTTAATGCTTTACAGCATAACTTTTTACTGAGTGAACCAATTATGATGGTTTTTTTTATATGATAGCTAGTGCTTCTAGCTCTGACTACTGTTTATGAGTAATTTGTAATAATTATTATTTAGGGCATTTTAAAAAAAGATAGCTTTAGGACCTGATAGGTATTGGAGGCGAAGGTGGCAATGGAACGTAGTGGAAATTTAAAAACTTAATTTAAAAACAATATTAGAAAGCGTATAAAAATTTCGCTTAGGGAACCGAGATCAGATACGACAATTTTCTGAGACTTGGCCCTCTAAATTCCCTATAAATCGGATTCAAAGCTTCTTACCACTTTATTTGCTTGAATGACTTATAGAGTAAAATGTAATATGAAATGGTCCTATTGTTTCCAGTTACGGAAATAAAACTTGAAGAGAATTTCTCTATCATAATGTATATGTTTATGTACAAAAATTAAAATTTGAAATATGAAAAAGAGTAACTAAAGATAAACTAACGCAACTTCACGCTTTTTTTCGCGCAACAGGGTACTTAACAGGAACTTAGCTGCCAAGGAATTATGCTTCTCAAATTCGAGTCATTGCTTGTCGTGTGGCGGAACTCAACGCCGCGTTTTGTCCAAAATAGAGAAATAAAAACTTTGATAGATGCAAATTCTCGCCACATTGCGTTAAGTCTGCCTAATTTCAAAGTACATTTGTAAGTCCCTATAATTAAAAAAACTCGTACACAGATATTGGAAAACATGTATCAATTCAATTCAAATAATTTTATTCAAAATAAGAAGTTACATGCTTCATTTTTTTAACGTCAAATAATTTACCCTGGTGGTAAATTATTTGATAATAATAAAAATAATATATAAAAAGTATATATATTTTGAGAGCTGTTTCTTAAGTGTTGTTCGCACGGCACTAATGTACTGGTGTCGTGCGCAAAAAGGCTTTCTTCTATTATCTTATATTGTTTTCAATTGATAGGGACAGCCGTCTCGTAATAATTATGATTATTTCGATTTATTGATCGTTTAATACTCACCAGATAGCCATATCCGTGTTTAGATTTATCACATTTTGTTGCTACCACCATTTTTTTTATTTTAATAAATTATTTATTGTACTAAAAATTAATTTTAATTATTCCTTGCAATTAGATGCTTCATTGCATAGATTGCAACGACATCTTGCGTGCAGTAGCGTAATTGCTGTAATGTTATGTTGTAAAGCTTATGTTCGTAAGATGGCAGCACTATGCAACACCATGAACTAATGTACGTCAATATAATTGATATTTAACTTTACAAAAATATAGGTGATTTTTGTAAATAAAGAATATATAAAAAAAAATCAAACAGAGCAAGTGTAAATTAGCTACTTACGGCTTGTGATCCACTTAACTTTTTTTATTAATTAACAAGATCTTGTCGAACTCTCTTTATATTATGTGCTTTCTTTCAGGAGACGTGTTATAATTCGCATATCTTATTTTTACATTTTTAGGTATATTATAACGCCTGTCGTGGCGCAGAGGCACAAGCGTGCGACTATAAACGCGACAGGTAGTGAGTTCGATTCCCACTCCAGGAAATGGAATTTTTCATTTCATGGGTTTGGTAACAAGGCAAAGCGCGGCATTGAGTTCTGCCACTCAGCACGCAAGGCCTCAATTCGGCGTAAAGTGGGGAACGGAGTGTCTTAACACTAGGCTCCCTCTGCCTACCCTGCTATATGCGGGATACAGCGTGAAGTTATGTATGTATGTAGGTATGTAAGTAAATTATATCAAGAATAACAAAAAAAAATGCTTAGAGAGCCATTTTCTTTTAATATATGATTTAATCATATATTATTTACAGAAATTTTAGAACTGCAACATTAGAATGATGAATTGGTATAATTTTATAAGTAATTCACTTCTAACTTCTAAGTATTAAAAACAACAAGACAGTAAGCATTTCATAAAAAAATTTACGGATTGAAGTATATCCACTCATGATGTGTCATATAAAGTTATGTATCAACATAGCTTCGGAGACGAAATTCCTCAGTATTCCTAGAATTTGTTGCAGGTTTTAACAAGAGTTAAAAGCAGTGCCTAGAAGTTGCGACCCAAGTGTAAGCTTAAAGGGCCCCTTAATAATGCATTAATGTTCATCTCTACTATCCTAACTCCTTTCTCTACCCATCTATATGAGAAGAAAATTCTTAGAAATTCATGAATTCACCGTGCGGATGCCGGTGAGGGTCTGTCTTCCTGCAGAGAGAGGTGTTCGGAGAGTGCCTGTTAGTTGCGACAAGTGTAGGCTTAAGAGACCACTTTACGTGTATTAGCACTCACCTTAATTATCCCAGTTTTTCTCTGAACCTAACCATACATAAAAATTCAAAATTACGTTCTGAAAAAATGAAAAACGTATGTTCCAACAACATATTTTATTACATATTTGATAGCACACACACTTACGAGGAACATGAAATATTTTTCATTTTTATCTGAAGTTGAGACAAATGTCAAGTTTGATTCAAACGAGCGTTGCGTGATTTGGCGTGATAAAAGTAAGAGCAAGGACACTTACAAATTTTCACTTTATCTTAGTTATTTTATCTAGACGCTTATCGTTATATTATGGTCAAATTATACAAAATTGTAGCTGTTATATTGATTTATGTGCTACGCTTATTACTTCAAAAAAAGTGTGACAACAACCCGTCTTCTCAAATATTTATTATGTATTTAATATAATATAAGGTATTAGTATTTTTTTTTATGGATAACAGATGGCAAACGAGCAGAAGGACCACCTGATGGAAAGTGGTTACCTACGCCTATGGACATCTACAACACCAGAGGTGCTGTAAATGCGTTGCCGACCTAGAGGATACAGGTGAAAGGCGTTGAGTACCGCCACTCAGTACGCAATGCCTCAATTCGAAGGAAAGTGGGTAACGGAGTGTCTTAACACTAGGTTCTCTCTGCCTACCCTGCTATATGCGGGATACAGCGTGCAGCTATGTATGTATTTGTAGAAAACGTATAAAAATCTGAACGCAGTGGGACTCGAAGCCACTTCTATGAGAAATTGTTCAAGCACTCTGACCGCCTATTTATACTTACTTTTGTTGTGAACATCTCTGTAGAAAGACTTCTACAAGTTCCCTAGTTTCCCATAAAATAATATTTTTTATTCCTCAAGTCGACCACATAAAGCAACTTCCCTGCGAGAGGGCTGCGCAGGCGCACGCGGCGCTTTGTAACTTGACTCGCCACACGAGGGGTGTGCACAGTAGAAGCCTAATTAACTATTGTGGTCACTTTAGAAGAAAATAGATACTTATTATTATATTATGGCTAAATTACATAAAATCTTTATAAATTGTATCTCATGTGTTATTTTGGTGTATAAGCTACATTACTGTAAAATTTCATGTAGTCAGCAGTTTTTGGATAAAAAACATTCATCTATTTTTATGAAGTTGTTATATTTATAATATTGGAGTACTTAATACTTATAATTAATTATATCATAAAGATAGGCCAGAGAGTGGGGTTCATCTTCAGGGAGAGGAGTGTATTAATGCTAGGTTTTCAAGTTCCCTCTATACTGACTAGCTTGGTATCTGCATATACCATATGATAAAACCAATAGGTATTATCTATTGTAAAGTTTCAGTAGTTTTTGCGTGAAAGAGTAACAAACATCAAAATCATTACAAACATTTGCATTTACAATATTTGGAAGAATTTTTACAAAGTTTTTTATCTTTAATGTTAAAATTAGTTTATACGTGAAGCAAAAACTTTGGACACCTTTTTACGAAAATTACGCGGACGGAAGAGCATGAAACTTGGTGCAAGTGCAGTATGATAGTATATTTTTAAAATAATACATAAAGAAATATATTAAATTAATAACAAATGTTACATACACTATGGTTTGACATCCATGTTTATATAAAGTGACATTTGCTAGAAACACTAGTAAATGCTATGTATATGTCACATCAATGGGGACACTAGTAATTTATAATGCAGGAATTACGAACTGATATTTAGAAATTTACATCATATATAAAGAATGAGTGACATTTAAGGTCTTAGTGATTGATGAATCTGTAAATCTTCTTATACATAAACAAAGTACCTACTTATATGATTATTATAAAAAATAGATAATTTTATATTATAAAAAGTTACATAATCATTGCAATATGGTGTAATATATTTGTAACCTACTTCAAAAGAGAACGAGATTTCAGTTCGTCTGTATTTTTTATGTGTGTTACCGCATATCTTTTTACTGGATTAACTAATTTTGATGATGGTGCTTCTAATGTTGTCCTATTAAAATTAATTTAGTTGAAATCTGGCGAGTAGTTTTTGTGTTATTCGTCATAATTTTACTTTTTAGTGCATTTTATTTAGAGACGTTTTTTTTAAATCTCAATTACATTTGTCGTCGTCGTCTTCAATCGGAAGACGTACACTGCTGGACATAGGCTTCCTCCATAGAACGCCATGTAGAACGACTGGATACCTCCTGCATCCAGCGCTTCCCCGCAATTTTGACCAGTTCGTCGGTCCACCTAGTAGGGGGCCGTCCCACGCTACGGTTTCCGGTTCGTGGTCGCCACTCGAGAACCTTTCTTCCCCATCATTCATCAGTTCTTCGAGCGATATGGCCTGGCTATTGCCACTTCAACTTGCATATTTTGAGAACTACGTCGGTGACTTTCGTTCTCCTTAGGATTTCTTCGTTACGAATTTTATCACGTAGGGAATCCCCGAGCATAGCTCTACAAAGCTCGCAACAATTACATTCAAAAGATATTTACTTAATAGTCAACCAATCAATCACTGTCATTCACATATTCGCCTGTGACTATATGATAACTGGTACAAAAGTACCTACATAAAGAATATATTTGATGACCAACGCTGCACTGTGTCTTACCAGAGGGAAATAATAAAAAAAAAATCATTCCACCAGTTAGACATTATCCCGTGCTACGATGATTTTAATTGGTTAATGATTTGCGTTTTTGGAAAAAAAACCATAAATCATAAAATCACACTAATGCTATAGAGTTTAGATTATATCTATTATTTTTAATATTAATACCTAACACACATATCAAATTAGCAAAAATTAAGAAACAAAATTTAAATAACAAACATTTTGCTATAAATAAACCAATAAATTCCTTCTGTATTCATATTTTTTGTGTGACCTTTCAACGAGCGAGGGTACGTGACACCGGCGCAGGCGCATCGCTTTGTAACTCGAGAGACCACGCCCATACTTACTAGAGTAAACTTAACTGTCATCGCTGTTCACTTCACCCTCGTAGTGCAGTGGGAAGTGCATTAAATGTACAATCCTCTTTAATATGATAATAGCTTCAAGTTCTGTCCGGTAAGAAATAGATAGAGAGGCCCTAGTGTCTAGACACTCCTTAACCCTTTTCCGCCCGAAGTATAGCGTGTTGAGTGATGGAGCTCAACACTGGCTTCGTTTTACCGCGCCGAGATGATATTATTTATAATATCATTGATTAATTGATTATAATCAATCTCCAAAGTGGGGATTTAACCCACAAATAATCATGTTTACAGTCAGGAGGCTGTCCCATTGCGCCACGACGGCCAAAACGTTTTTGAATTTAACAAATTAAACCATAAGTATGTCATATTTTTTTGGTTTACGCATGCCCGTTATAATAATAAGACAGGCTAAGAGAGCTATTATTTACCAGTCCCCAGTGGGGTTCGATCCCACAACCACTATGTGACAAACGCTGCCAATGAACCGTGATAGCTTCGAGAATAAAATTTATATTTAAATAAACTAGATAGATAGTCATCAATTTGTAGCCTATGTTTCTCTTTACTGAAAATATTCATCTAGATCCGTTCAGAAGTTTTCGCATGATAGAATAACAAGCACCCTTTCATCCTTACATAGGATAATTATAATAATTAATAGGTAAGATTTACTGTACCTAAATAAATATACGTAAATGTATTTTCTACTTGAAAATGATGCTGTTGCTAATTTGTTTGGAAATGATGAAATAATTGAGTAAAAGGACAAAAAAACTTTAGTAATAAGCAGTTTAGTTTTTTTTTCAATTTTTATAATTTTACAATAGACAGAAGGTAATTTGATTAATTTATTCAATTGAGCGCTGTATTACAATACGAAAATTCTACCGAATTAAAAAAAAATACTTGAGTTTTACTCAATAAATTAAGCACAATTTTATTTTTTTATTGTTTTATTACGTTTCAATATTTGTATAGCTATTTCCATTCCGAGCTGGCAGCTAACTTTTTATTTCTTCGCCATCAACGACGAAGCGGACGAAGCGGTGTCAAATGTCATTTTAACAGCCATTTTGTTTTTTGCTCCCGCGCTTTTTGCAGCGACGGTCAGTCATAAAAATTATTAATACAGTAAAATTTCAGATTAGGTGGTATTAAATTCGAAACAAAGCAAGGATTTAATTGGTAATTCGTGTCCGTTCCGATATTTCGTCGCTGCGTTATTGTTTTGTGTTGTAAACCTGAGGCAAAGGCTGCGGACCATTATGCCAGGACATTTTAAAATCAATTAGCCAATCCGTTTCATTGTTTTCGATGTAAAAATAACATTTCGAAATAAAATAAAACACAAAATAAACACAAATATATCCTGTTTATTGTGCAGATAATATAATTTTGTTATTTAAAGTGGTATAGATAATAACTCACTTGTAAATACAACCAATTTTATATTTTTAATAGATTTAAAAGAGATGAACATAATACAGATTACACATAAGTAGAAATAAATCTAAAGTAAGTACCCATATTGTTCCTAAATTAACTTAAAAATAACTATTTACATCATTGCACCCCTCTTAAGATTAAAAACATGCACTTCTATCCATCAATCTTGCACAATATTTTCATTATTATTAAAAGACATGCTTGTGTCGTTTATTTAATTTATTATAATATTAATAGTAATTTAATTAAATTAACTTAAATTTATTTTTTTATGTACAGACTATTAATACTTTTTCAATAATCACTTATTTTATTAAAAAATATTTAGACCATAATCAGAGTCATCGATATGTCTCTACTTTATACTTAACTAAAAATATTTATATAATTATAAGTCTAGAAGACATAGGCACTGGGCGAAAGATTTCAAGTTTTACAAATCGATTTCTTATCAAAATCGATATCATAACAGATAATATCAACAAAATGCTGTTGCTATAAAGATAAAAAATCACACATCTCGATAGCTTATCTTAAAATATTTTAAGTCGTCATATGGAGATGAATACCTCATAAAGAACTTAGCAAAACTTTATATTTTTTTATTATAATAATCTGTCGATGGCACTAAAGTATAATGAACATTCTTTAATAAATGATAAATGCACATCCTTATTGAATCGTGATATAATCGTTTAAATTTATACTCGTATTCAATGTAAATACTCGTATAGGTAAATAATACAGTTTAAATAAATATAAAGCTAATTGACTGGTATTTTTAAGCATCAAGGCTTTTACATAGTTTGTGAACAAAAGTAAACAGTGTCAACATAAATATTTTTTACTAGCTTTCCGCCCGCAGCTTCGCCCGCTTGGAATTCGATTATATTGCGCAACATGGTAAGGAGTAGCCTATAGTCTTTCCCAAGGTCTAGACTATTTGTAAAAATTGGTTAAGTGGTTTAGGTGTGAAAATTGTAAGCAGTTGAACAATCTTACATGATTTTATATTTGACAATAAGGAACTTCCATCCCCTATTTCAACCCCTTCTACCATTTTTTCGCAAAAAAAGTATCCTATATCCTTTCCCAAGTTCAGTTCTATCTTCATACCAAACTTCATCAAATGAACCGATTTTGGTGGTGGTTTAGGCGTGAAAGCGTAACAGACAGATAGAGTTACTTTCGCATTTATAATATTAGTTAGGATTTAAATATTACAAAGTCATTAGAAACACAACATATTAAGAAATGCCCATTTACTTACATGTATAAGGTTTTTTATTCAATACCATCAAAATAAATAAAACGTGCACTAGAATATTCACTTGAAACTGATAAACTTAGTCTAGTAGAACTTTAATACAAGTCTCTTGTAGTCTCTAGTAGTACTAGTGACATTTTTTTACGAAATCTAGTAATAATAGATCGTTTTATAGTGTGGTCAGAGAGCATGCGCGTGCGCATGGTGCGGCGCCGGCGGCGGATGCGGAGGGAGCGCGTGCTGGGTACTCGCTGCGTGTTGGCGACCCTGGGGAAAATTGTAAATTTTATATGTAAATCCGAAAAGTAACAAGTTAGCAAATATTACTAGATTTATTTTAATTTCTTAATTTTGTTATGAGAAGAAGAAAGTAGGTACATCTTGTACGAGACGAAAGAGAAATTTGAAATATTTTTATAATCGTTTTTTATTTCCTTTCTTTTTCCTAAACTTTTATAGGTTACCACTTTATATACTTTTTCATTTAATATTCTAGAAAAATTAGGATTCTTGAAAAATCAAGAACAACAAGAAATAACAAAGTAGATACTTTTCCGCTTATTTCCGCATAGCAGTATAGTAAAAATAACCTAAAATCAAGACATTCCGTTTATTATTTTCCGGATCAATTTGAAATATACTTTTTCCTTAATAGAGCGAGGAAATGTAAACAATTTAATAACATCAGCCCACAAGTCCCAAATTAGGAAATATTCATCAAAATTAGTACATATATCAATAATAATTAGAACTTACTTGTAAGTAAACATAATAATCATATGGCTGGTGCAGTGGCCAGCATCTCTGTGGTGGGACGGTGTACAACGGTGGTACGGGGTACAAAGTGCCGCCTAACTTGTTCCTTAAGATGCGACTGATACTGGAAACAGATGGCACATTGTACTTGTCACAGACACCGTCAGCTAGCAGCCTGTCGCGGATCTCCCACGCGAAGATGCCTGGGTCCTTTGCTTTCAACTGTTTTATGTAAGAGACCACCTGCAAACAAATATTTGGTTTACTTTCTTATTGTTCTTAGTTTCACGCCTTTTCCACCCAACGGTCAGAGAGAAAAGTCAGTCTTTTTTTATCAAATGTGTAGTATGCTGTTGGCCCTGTTGGCCTCCACAGCGTCACGCGGATTTTGTTGGAGGCCGAGCTAGTAGAGCTCTGACCTTGGTTTTGACCACCTTTGGAAACGTGACAAGAGATTTCACGAAGTGAAGCAAGGGCGCCTCAGGTGAGACACGGACCTCGGCTTGCGTACTTCGTTCGTTGAGGGGGCTTTGCTTCGCTTGAGCCAAGCTTAGCCTACTAGGTAGAGCGGTGACATCCTGTCGGAAATTAGGTGTTTCGCGAGTCAAAGTCAAAGTCAGATAATTTTATTCAAAATAAGAAGTTACATGCTTCATTTTTTGAACGTCAAATAATTTACCATCAGTTCACTAAATTTAATGCCGCAGACCCGAGAAGAACCGGCGCAAGATTCTCAGCGGGACTTTTTTTTCAGTCAATACTCCACAATTATATATTAGTCACAAAGAGAGCTTAATGCTAATACCCGCAATCGGGACTTCGAGTAGCGTATTTTAACGCTACGATTTGCTTCCTTACTAAAGCTAATATAGTTATACATAGTTATTGTAATAGATATTTTAAGTTTAGGCCCAAAAAACACTAGATAAATGGCACAGAGTCGCAAGCGTGCGACTGAAAAATTGACAGGTTGTGGATTCGATTCCCACTACAGGAAATGAAAATATTAAATATTTATAATAGTTTATTTTATTTAGTATTTTCATTTCCTCGCTTTGGTAACAAGGCAAATCGCGGCATTGTATGTTTAACACGCAATGCCACAATTCAGCGGAAAGTGGGGAACGGAAATGTTGAAAGAGAACGGAGTGTCTTAACACTAGGTTCTGTGATTATGTTAAAAAAAAGTTTAAAAAAATCTATACATATAAAAATAAAAAACAAGAAAAATTTATGATATCTACGTAATTTTTAGCACTTAGCTATCAAATGAGTACGGCTGGCTTCTTGTTATCAAAAAAAAAACTTCTCAGTAAGTTCCACCGTCTATTCATAAAAACGATCCACAATGAGATTAGACCTCCATACTATATCAAGATAATATAAATTTATAGGAAATGGTGTAATTGACGCGACAGTAGATTACGAGTGGTACCACTTTGGTTGTCAAGCGTCACCTTAATCGTAATGATAAGCGCTAACAATTATCAATAGAGACTAAATAATTTTGAGATATGTTACGGAAGCTGCCGATATGACGTATTTAATCATTTTAGTGGGAAAAGATAATGTCGCATTCATTGCGTAACCCAACGCTGCGCTTTATCTAACCAATCTAGGGAAACATATACCTATGTATATGTAGGACCTATGTCCTATTATAAAATTAGGATTTTTTATATAAAATTACATCAAACAAACTTCCTCGCTCTGGTAAGATTGTAACGTAACGTGTTAAATTCGGCGAAAAGTGGAAAAGACATTAGACACTAGGTTCTCTCTAGTTACCCTACTTTAAAAGTAAGAGAAGACGGAAGCTGAAAAAGGTACTTCAGACGTAAGAGGTATTTGCCAATATGCACAAGGTAATGCATAAAGATAAAAATTATCAAGAATTATATGATATCATTAAAGCAGTGGCACACATATATAACGCTTGCGTTACTGAGTGACTGATAGACAACGTATAGATACTATTTCCCATAATAAGATGAAGTTTAGTAGGCATGTATGTATGTATGGCTCGTTGGGAAGTGTATGGGAGCACTGAGGGAGGATTTCTCGAAATTTCTACGACGATGGAAAATGGCGGGGTTTAAAATTATATAATCTACACAAACTAAGTCACATAAAACACTACTTAACTTAGCTTCACATTTTATACCTAGCAAAGTAGTAAGACACAACGAAGCACCAAACGCAAAGGATGGGAAATACTAGTAGCACATAAGCGGTTACAACTAGATAATACTACATATTAAATAATCAATTTATCGGATTATGTTTACATTAGTTCATCGTTGATGGAGTGGGTTCACTGCGTACGGACGCATACACTCGTACTCGTACATCATTCTGATAACGGTTCTCGAATAGTTATTGATTAAATATGTATTGTTATATAGCGTTCCTTCATTCATTATTAAAGTGACATTTATGACACTAATCTAATCGTTGTGATAAATGTTTGCAAAGTCTATTATTTTGGATTCTAAGAACAGAACAGATAAGGGATCAAATTTTGAAATTGAGGTGTGGATATTGATAATATTTAAAAAAAACCCGACTTCTATGAAAATGCACTAAAAATCACATAAGTTACATTATTTCAAAATTATGATTTTAATTAAATTTAAATGAGACCACATCAGAAGTACTTGCTCATAGCTATAATATAAAAAAATCTTTAAAACTCGTTTACTCAGTAAGGTAACACGCATAATATTTTATTAATAAGAGTGAAGAATAATAACAAAACAGTCTACTCTACTAAACCCGAAGATGCGCAAATTAAAGAATCCGCCGATGTTGCCATATATAAGTCGAGTCAAATAAAAATGTAAAATTTAATAAAAAATGTACCTAATAGTTAGCCAAAAGTTTGGACCATTTGTTTCGGACTACTTCATAATGAATTAAATCAAAAGAAATTAAATGATTATATAACTTCTTGATAATAACCTTAGGTGTGGTAACTCTAGGCTTGGATCCTCCGATAGCGCCAGGCAGGATAGAGCCGGTCTCGTGATACCTCGCCAGGATCTTGGAGACGCAGCCGTGAGACACTCGTAGTTGCCGGCTGATGTCGCAGGGCCTGGGGATGTGGAGGTTAGATTATATGTTTGTTTGTTATTCTATTACATTTATTTCATATTCTATTATAAATAACTAAGCAAATAACATAATAGGAATTCAATTAGCATTACAACTTTAGATTATTACTTCTTTAGTAGAACAATTTAAGAAGTCTATCAAAACCAAAGAGACTCTATTCTAAACATTTTATTCTACTTTATAAATATCAATAGCTTATTAACACCTACCTGATCCCAAGTTGCGCCAGTTCCACAATCCGTAACCTAACAGCGTTGGGTAGCGGCCTCCCGTTCACGAATACTCCTCCTAGCTGGTTCACCTCCCCATACTGTTGTGCCCCCGCGCCCATGGCGGGGTTGCCCATCGCTGCTGCATTGGGATCTGGATAGGAAACAAAATATATATAATTATAGTTTTTTTTACAGAAATCGAGATATGTCTGTAGAGTGGCAGAACCGAACGTCGCGCTTAGCCATTCCATAGCGTAGAAATAATAATAATTTAAATACAAACGTTCCCACGAGTGGAATCGAACCCGCAATCAATCGAGTTTAGCATTAGACGCTATCCTCACTACGCTACTGCGGCCGTGGACTGACAGTTAAGTATGATTATGGGTACTAATTCCACTCAAAGTAATTCTGAAATTTCTGAATTCAAAAGACAGTCAGTATTTCATTGCCTTCAGCTTAAAAATCTGACTGACTGACATTTTGAATACTTTACAGTAATAAAATGCTCTATAAAATGCACTTGAAGTATGAATAATACAAAAAACCAATGGTTCAGGTCTAAATAAGATTTAAATAGAACAACATCAGAAACTAGCTAGCACATAAAAAAAACCATCAAAATTGGTTTTGCCCAGTAAAAAAATATGCTATCGCATATACCGCAGACACATAAAAAATACAGTCAAATTAATAAACCTTCTTTCTACTGAATTTGGTTAAAATTATGTAAGAATCGCGAAAACCAAATATTTTATTATGTTTCAATGTGTCAATGATTTATTTTGTTATCGCATAGAATACAAATATTGAATGAACAGCAGTCGATGTCTAATTTGCGATAATATTCAACTTATCGTTAACTCAAAAATCAATATACACAATATTTTTTTTACTTTCGGCGTCACTTATCTAATCTTATATTTTGGATCGTCGAGGTCAAATGTCTGACGCAATCGTGGCATAATTGAGAAATGTCTATAATCTAATGATCAGAGAAAACCATAAAAAAATAACATCTGGCTCTCTCCTTTCTCTTCCTTTCCTTCTTTCCCTTTTAGAAAATCAGGACATGATGAAAAAAATAACGCATTGCACTCCGAGAGTACTTACAGAAGTAAAAACTTGAATATTAAATATTACCGTATTAAGTATTACAACGCATGCAATTATGCATTTTTAATACTTTTTAAAAGTCGGGGAACAATTTAACAGGAATTGCTTTAATTACCATCATAATAGTACTATCACTTATGTAGTAAAATACAATATTCATTTATTGTGCTATCGTAAATAAACGTGACAATTTCGTCTTACGAATTTTCGAACAGGTCACGTGACTGACGCGAGGCTAACATTACACCGTTAAAAAAGTTTTCGCTTCAAAAAAATAAATAAGAATTTAAATTCTTTACAAGTGTTAAATTATTTGTACAAAAGGAGAAGAGGCAATATATAACGGCAGTGCAAATTAGTCTCCGCGCCCACAGAATGAGACAATGCGGTATGTGTTGTTGTGTTGTAGCGGGACACGCGGCAGAAATAGACTGGATGTAAGTAATGCTTGTTACTTACGTGATGATTAGCAGATGATCACCGTGTTTATGTTCAAATATTTACTGCTAAACTCTTTGTAATTATACATACATACATACATACATACATAGCTTCAGAGGGAACCTAGTTTTAAGACACTCCGTTCCCCACTTTCCGCCTTATTGAGGCATTGTGTGTTGAGTGGCCTAGCTCAACGCCGCGTTTTGACTTGTTACCAAACCCAGGAAATGAAAAACTCCATTTCCTGGAGTGTGAATCGAACCCACAACCTGTCGCGCTTACAGTCGCACGCCTCTGCACCACGACACTTTGTTATATATTATTAGATATTCATTATGTCAGATATAATAGGGGCCTGTCGTGGCGCAGAAACACAAACGTGCGACTGTAAACGCGACAAGTTGTGGATTCGATTCCCACTCCAGGAAATGAAATGCCTCAATTCAGCGGAAAGTAGGAAGCGGAAATCTTAAGAGAACGGAGTGTTAACACTAGGTTCTCTTGTTCCCTCAGCCTACCCTTCCATGTGCGGGATATAGCATGAAGCTAAAAAAAAGATATGCATTATGGTATTCGATTATATAAATTTTGTTACTGTAAAGTTTCACCTAGATTCGTTCAGTAGTTTTTGCGTGAGAGAGTAACAAATATTTATACATCCTCGCAAACTTTCGCGTGTAATAAAAAACGCGAGCGGTTGTTGATTCGATTCCCACACCGAGGATTGATCATATTATTTAGGTTGTTTTCATTTTTCCACTCTGCGTTTAGCTTGGCGTTGACTTGGGGTATGGAGTCAGATTCATCTCGACTCGACTTGAGTCTCGACTCTAGGTTCTCTATAAGAACTCTCTATGCGAAATAAAGCATAAAGCTGCAAAGATTATTACCCCCAATACCAAATTTTGTATCATAAAGTATGTAAAATATTTAGATAATCACTTACTTACGTACTTTTGTCTTTGTAACAAAAGGATGACTATTTTGTTGTGTCATTGGGACATTTTATGATAATTCATTAATTATCATCATATGTGCTATTTAATAATGGAAAATAATTGGATTGCAAACATAATCTAAATCTGTTTAGCTGTTTTAGATGACTGAAAAAAAATATATATTATTATAATTTTTTTAAGCATTTATTATTATATCACCTAATGATGAAAAACATAAATTGTATTACTTTATTAAGTGGGGAGTGACTTTGTGAAGTGTGGAGTGTCTTAACAATAGGTTCCCTCTGCCTACCCTGCTAAATGCGGGATACAGCGTGAAGCCATGTATGTATTACTTATTTTAATGAAAGTATAAATTCTATGTAAGTTCAGTTCCGTTCTTTAATGATGGGGCTACGAACGTGCCAGTTGAGCACAAATCACTTCGCCAATGTCACTTTGTATAGAGATCATACGAAACTTTATTGAGATACTGAATTTAATTTGTGTGCGACTACTTTTGTCTATATGTCGTATGTCAGTCACTCAATAACGCATGTGTTTTATATATGTATATCTCTATAAAATAGTATATTTTATATGTAGACAAATCTTCTAACTATCCCCCGATTGTTGTGGGTTCAATTTCCACTCGGAGGAATTCTTTTTCCTGCATAGCAAGGTCATTAAATAGAACTTAGTGACAAAGCACTCTCTTCACCACTCTTCACGCAAAATCCAAACATTGCGAGTAAAGTGGCGGAACTCAACGCCACACTTTGCCGTATCAGAAAAGTCAATTGAAATATGTTAATTTCCTCCAGTGGGTATCGATCCCACTATCACAAGCATTTAAAAGCAGACACTGTCCAACTGTGACAATGGCTTCTGGGAGAAAATAAATATTGAAATATAATTAAATATATTAAATAGAAGATAATTTTATACATTTTAATAATTTAAAAAGCACTTCCACATCAATGAAGGATAAATCACAAACAGCGTGAAATTGCAGAACTGAGTGTTTGTGAGGGTCACAACTAACAATGTCACGGACCGGTGTCGAGTGTCAAGGGACGCCGCGGTGAGTGACGTCACTAACACATATGTGGGTTAACGTTTAAGGAATTATGACTAAATGCTTAAGTTTAGCTATTTTTGTTCACTTTGTTAGAAGCTGTTGTATGTAATTAAATAGCGGTTGTAACGATTTTGATTAAAATCTAAGTATCGTTACGCAAGTAATGTTAGATTTTTGATAATTCCCAATGTTAAGGCGTTTTTTGTCGTAATGACAAAACAGTATCTAAAGTCGTATGTATTTTACTTTGTAAAATTATATATAAGTCAATATATAAGTCAACCAGGCGTCAATACGTTGATGAATTCAAAAAATCGATATTGTCATTTTAATCGATAGTAAAAATTTGTTTGTAACCTGGTTTTATATTATTTAAGTATGTTTTTTTCTGGAAAGTGTTTGATTTGATTGAATTTTATGGATTTAATCATTAATTTGATAAAAAATCAATCCTAATTCCTATTAAAATATAGAAAATAAAGCATCGAAATTCATACATGTCTATTAAACTGCCTCTTCATGTCAGTAGTTTGACGTGACAGCTGTAGGTGACACCGTAACACCGTGACACCGTAACGGAACAAGATCTCGCTTTTTACAGTATTTAAAAATTTTCAGCATATTTGAAACAGGACACTTTTTACATTTTGTACATTTTTATGTTACTAATTATAATATTTCTCATACTTAGAATTTGTCATGTCATTTTCCTCTATAAATTTAACAACTTTAAGCTTGGATAAAGCTTTAATCTATATATTAATACGTGAAGGAAAATCTTTGGATCCCCTATTACGAAAATTACGTGGACGGAGGAGCATGAAACTTGGCACACTTATAGTTTATACAGCGAAGGAGTGCAGTAAATATATTAAATTAATAAAATAAATGTTACACGCATTACCATGGTTTGACATCCATGTTTATATAAAGTGATATATACACACACTTTAGGCAACTCGTTGTTAACGCGTCAACAGGGACACTAGTAAAATATAAAAATATGTTTAAAAATAACAACTTTTATCATATTTCATATTGATTACTAAATCCTATTGTTCTGTTTAAGAATACAATGATATACTATTACAATTGCTTTAAATCTTATATTTAGCATTTAAAAGAGCGACTGTCATGGCGCAGAGGCACAAGCGTGCGACTGTAAACGCGACAGGTTGTGGGTGCGATCCCCACTCCAGGAAATGTTAGTATCAATTCCTGGATTTGATAACTAGGCAAAGCGCGACGTTGAGTTCCGCCACTAAGCACGCAATGCCTCAATTCGGCGGAAAGTGGGGGCGGTGTGTCTTAACACTGGGATGCCTCTGCCTACCATGCTATATGCGGGATACTGCGTGAAGCTAAGAAAAAAAAGAGTGACTGTAGATAATTTTTCACCAGCTCTGTAGCGGAAATCTTGTCTAAACCGATGGTAGCTTTCTCACAGGTTGGCTTCACTGACGATTCAAAACGATTGTAAAACTCTAGTAAAATAAAGTCATATTTCATTTCACACAAGTAACATAATAATATTATCTCTATAATGATAATAAAAAGTGATATAATAAGTATTTACCAAACTTTTATTGTTTTTCAGAGAAGACAATAAAGAGGCAATAAATTTGTCTTTTTTTATCTCGATTATTGTCGTTTTTTATCTTTAATCAAGTTTCGACCAGACTGACTAAACATACTATGTTTATCAAAAGTAAATATTAAAATAATGTTTGTAACAACGAAAAGCGCGGCGTTGAGTTCCGCCATTCAGTACGCAATGCCTCAATTTGGTAGAAAATGGGGAACAGAAATGTTGAGAACAGACTGTCTGAACACTAGGTTCTCAGGTTCCCTCTGCTTACCCTGCTATGTGCATGATACAGCGTGAAGTTAAAAATATATATTTAGCTGGCCAAAGTAAAGTCTCTCTTATGGGCCAACTCACTTGAATTAATTATTTAAGTATTTTATATTAGCCTTTGAATAATTAATTAATCATCAATATCTAACCGTTTCCTTTACATAATGTCACAATTTTTTTCTTGAACTTCACACTGAGATATTATCTAAATAAACTTATAAAGTTAATATACCGTCGGATACGACCAAAATAAGCCACGATCTTTTCAAATGTATTTTAAATTTAAAATTATTTTTAAAATATCAATAAATATAATTTATTAATCTTTTTCTTCTTTATTTCTATTTCAACTTCACGCTTTTTACCGCATAGCAAGATAATCAAGGATACACAGTAAAACATACCGTAACGACTGTCTACCCGAATTTTTGATACATTGCATGTTGGCTGGCGAAACTCAACACCGCATTCTGTCTTACCGGAACGGAGAAACGACAATAATTTAAATACGATCATTCACCAAGTGGTAATCGAACCCATAAAAAACGTTTACAATTAGTTACTATCCCAATGCGCCACAACGGCCTTGATAATATCTAGATTTAATTATTTAAAGACTAATTTAAAGACTAACCTAGGCAGCACTACACTTAATAAATTCTCGTCAAGTGGGGGGTAAACGAGGCACGCCCCTACACCGTATGCGTTTCCGCAGCTTCCATGAACTCGTCGCCCTTTGAGATGAAAGCCGCCGACTTGCGGGGGGCCGCACTTGTGGGTACACACACCCTATCGTAATAAACTTGCTTACTTTTTGACTATCATCTTATGTTTAAATATTATGCGTGAATAGATTAATAAGTCTTTTAAATTGTTTTAAATTATAGACATTGGGATGTTGTATATTAGTTTAATAAATAGGAGCTGCTTATATGTAAAAAAATGCGGCGGAAAGAGGGGAACGGTTATGTTTTAGGGGAACGTTCTCTTTTGAGAACGGAGCGTCTTAACACTAGGTTCTCTGGTTCCCTCTGCCTACCCTGCTATATGCGGGATACAGCGTGAAGTAAAAAAAAAACCTGTTCAAAATAATTCACGTTTTCTATACGACAGAATGGTATATTTTGTGCCTCTTTTCGACAATAATTGTGGTCATTAAAAAATAGTATTTTACGATTGACAAAATTATTCTGGAATTTTTTATCTCGATAATTAACAAAAATACTTACAGAAGCCAATAAGAGGAAAATATTACTTCATTATTCAAAATCAATCCGCGGAAAGTGGGGAACGGAGTGTCTTGCACTAGGTTGCCTCTGCCTACCCGGCTATACTTATGCGGGATACGTATGTATGTATGTATGTAAAAATAATATTCGTCCTAAATTTATACAAATATATTCATATTTATTCTTCAATAGTTTCACTAAATTTGACACAGCCACTGAACCCGAAAAGTTTAAAATAATGTGAACACGCGAGTCGCCAAAAACGGACAGGAAGAGGCGTGAACCGAGCGGACCGAAATAAAGATCGCCTTTTAACTTCAATGTACAGCTAATATTTCAAATAGCGGTACAAACCATATATATTTTAAGAAGCTTTGATGACTATTTTAATATTTAATTGTTAGAAATAGTTTAATAAATTTAAAGTGTTTTTAATTGGCTTACCTGGACTCGAACCTGCACCTCTCGGTAACGTTGCAAGTACCAGACGTTTATACCATACGTATTTATCGATCTATCTCCGATGGAAATTTTTGTACGTTTGTTGTAATTTATTTTAGACAACACTAATATTTCCGAAATATACTCGTAGTTCACACACTTTTAGAAAATTATTTTTAATTAAAACATTTTAGTGTATAATATAAATTTAACTTTAGGTAAACTTGGATGTAATAAGAGTCTAGTAAGTAGTCTTGTGATTTATCACTACTTCTACTTTAATTTTAATTAAATTTTGGTGAAATTGTGTCGGTTCTACAGTAGTATTGTTGTAGAGCCAATCTAGAGTTGTCGTAGAGTCAATGTCTCAATTAAAATATAAAGACCCAAAACAATTAATAATCAAAACGCGTCAATCTTTTGCGTCAAAATCTATATATTAATACGTGAAGAAAAAACTTTATACCTTTTTTAAGAAAATTACGCAGACGGAAGATCAGGAAACTAGCTACACTTATATTTTATATAGAGAAGGAGAGCAAAATGATAATATCTTTTTAAAATAATACCTAAAAATATATTAAATTAATATAATAAATGTTTCACACACCACCATGGTTTGATATCCATGTTTATGCTTACTTACCTACTTAACTTCACGCTTTGTCCCTAGCGGGGTAATCAGAAAGAACGGAGAGCTAAACGCTACGGTCCCTGCATACCTCTTTCGCCTCGTCGTCGTTGATGACTGCATCAACCTCTTCATACGTGTCTATATAAAGTAATATATACGTTGCTAGGCTACGTATTGTTAACGCGTCAACAGGGTCACTAATTCTAAAAAATATATATTTTTTAAATACATATAAGTGACATAATAAAATAATATCATAAATATTATCGCACTTGTTACCACTAGTTATCGGAGCGCGTTGTAAATTATAACACGCGCGGGTCCGCGGCCTGCGTAGCTAATTCGTAATCTTCGCGGTCAAGCTACGTTTTATTAATTTAAACGCTTTTTGTATAGAAATATTATCGCCTATATTGAAATTATTTGAAAAATAAATTATATATTATGTATATTTTTTCTTTATATTTAACTTAGAATATTTTTAGGTACTGAAGGCGCCATTGCCGCGTAAATACGCACATCCTAAGTAATGCGCATACTTGAGTAAAATAAAATGAATAAAAATCTTTTTTATATATATGGAAGATTAACTAAAATTGTTTTTATAATAACTTTTTTCTTCTAATCTTTAACTAGTATCAGCTACCAGGTCAGGCTATCCTGCGACATAGGCCTCCTTAAGCTCCCTCTACTTGGGTACCATTCTGTGATCTTTTTGGTCCACTTGCCTGCTTATGATCTCATCGTGTTACTTAAGTAAGGGTATGTTAAATACATGGTGGTATGTGTAATATTTATTTTGTTAATTTAATGTATGTCTAATGCTTATTGTTAAAAACTTCTTCTCAATATGAACTTTGAGTGTATCTAATTCCTTAGTTTTTTTACAAGTCCAAAACTATTTCGTCGGAGATTTTTTCTAGTAGACTTAGTATACCTAGTTTAGAAAGACGCGTTGTAGAGTAAAGTGCCTACCAGTTGGCAATGTCACTAATATTGATTGAAATAGGAAAATATTGTGTTAACATCTCTGTCCCCTTCAAATAATAAACATGAAAATATTTTCACAAATTTGCTTATTTGCGCGGCGTTGAGTTGCGCCACTCAAGACGCAACGTCTGTAATCCGGTGGGAAAGCGAAGTGATGAGATTCTCTCTGGGTACACTGATATGCGTGAAAAAGTATGAAATATTTATTTTGCAAAATAAATTTTAAGATAACAAGAAACAAATTCTCACAAATTAACACTGTTTTCATAGAAAATGATAAACATGAATGATAAAGCAATATATTAAAAGAAATATGAGTAAAAATATAATTTGAACAAAAGAAACAACGAAGTTTCGACAAGTTTATGAGCTTTCATCCATAATTTAGACGAAGTGTTAGCAATTACTGTCAAAAATGTAGTACTTGTATGTGTGTAACGTACAGCGAGAAATAACTTCAATATTAACAGAATTACCTCTAAATATACAAAGGAATAAGTGATTTTGAACATATGTGACGTAAAATAACTAAATTTTATATTTTATGTAGGATCTAAAAATATATGACAAAAACAATCGGGAGACTGTAAGAAAGGAACGCCTTTATGACGCAGTAGTTAGTTAGTCTTGATGTAAACGTAGTAAGTAGTTGTAATACCTTTATTTTTTTTATTATTATTATTTGCTATGGCAAATTTAATCTATCGATAAATAATAATTTAAAATTTAATTTCTTGTTTTTTTTCTTGCCTTTATACAGGAATAGGTGTGACTGTGAGCGCGACAGATTGTGGGTTCAATTACCACTCCAACGGCGCGGCGCTAAATTCTGCCACTCACCACGCAATGCCTCAATTCGGCGAAAAATGGGAACAGATATGTTAAAAGATAATTTTTTTCAGCCTGTAGCCGTCCACTGCAGAACGTAAGCCTCCCTCATATAGCGCCAACCATCCCGATACTGGGCATAAAAAAGAATGGAGTGTCTTAACACTAGATTCTCTGTTCCCTCTGTCTACCGTGATATGTACGGGATGCAGCTTGAAGCTAAATAAAAATATATTTGAACACTACTTGCTTAGATAGTGTAATTCACCCGCCACACTCTTGCCGTACGCCCGCCATGCACTTATCATGCACCCACCATGCACCCCTCCACTAGTGAGTCCCGCGGGTGTCGGCACTCGGCATTCGGGATACATTTCTCAGCACACGTATAATTTACGACGCGCCTTTGACGCTCCACCGTTGACAGTTACTAGTGTTTTCGTCGAAACTACCACTCATTAATTTTGCTTTATTTGAAATATATTGCGTTTCCACACCAAAAGTATCCGTTTGAAGCAGAACAAAGGCGGCAATGGTTGGGTTGGTTTCGTGAAATATGCTGACTTTTTACAGTTTTATTTGACTTATTTATTATTTTTTAAATATAAATATTATGGCTATCGTGGCGCAGTGGAGTGGTGATGGGTTGTAGGTTCGTTTCCTTGACGGATTCATTCTCGGGGAATAATGTATTGTAATGTTTTGTAATGTATTTTTTGTTTGAATTTTATTTTTGTACTGTACGTAATTTTGTTTGCATTTTGTGTTACTAACATAGTTCTTAAGTAATTCTATTTTACTAACCAACTATGAGCCTATGTTGCTGGTCAATAAAAGATTTTTATTTTTATTTAAATATTTAAGTTATTTTTATTTATCCACTCTAAGCTACTTCTTTCAATATTTGATATAACTAAAAAGCCAACCTTAAAAGTAACAAATTTTCGGACAACAATCTTAAATGAATGTCGTAAATAGCGCTAGCGTTTAGCGAGTTATTAGTGTTATTAAAGTGAGCGGACGCTTTCATAGGATCCCATTTTAAGCTGCTGTGGCTATCGTCATAGTTGTTTCGTGAATAATACGAGACCCATTTACCTAATCATCAGGGGCGGCTCTAGCTCATGTAGGCCCTTGTAGTCAAAGAGAACGTAGTGTTAAAACACTCCATTCACCACTTTCCATCTGAATCCGAGAAAATACGTGTTATGTTACGGCTCTCAATAAGGACGAATATTTTAATTATGAACCTCATTTGACGTAGGGTTGGCTAACAAATAGATTATCATGAAATTAAAACTCGATTATAGATCTGATCACTAAATACTAATTATTGAATACTGACTACAGTCACTAATCACTACACCGAAACGGAGATACAGTTAGTGATGTTACTCCATCAAGTTTCAAAGTTAAACTGCGACACTGAAGCTCCTGCAGACTACAACACTATTCTGTCAAGACGCGCCAATTTGTTTTTGACTTGAAAATAGTCGGTGACGCGCTTTCCGCTTCCTATCCAATCGACCGACTGAGACATATGTTTTATGTACCATAGATATAAAAAGATAAAAAATGGAGTTACTAGGTTTTCTTTCTTTTTATATGCAATTTCTGTGATTTCAATTTTAATCATACTAATACCGCCTGTCGTGGTGCAGAGGCACAAGCGTGTTACTGTAAACGCGATAGGCTGTGGGTTCGATTCCCACTCAATTAAAAAGAATTTTTAATTTCCTAGGTTTGGTAACAAGGCAAAGCGTGGCGTTGACTTCCGCCACTCAGCACGCAATGCCTCAATTCGGCGGAAAGTGGGGAACGGAGTGTCTTAACACTAGGTTTCCTCTGCCTACTCACTATACGCGGGATACAGCGTGAAGCTATGTATGTAATTATACTTATATTATAAATGCTAAAGTTCTTGAAGATGGATGGTGTTTGTTACGTTTTCACACAAATAGTGCTGAATAGATCTAGATGAAAAAATATTACATAGGGTACAATTTATTAAGTGTAATTTATCTATAGGTAATATAACAACAAATATACGAATAAAATGCTTGCGTTACTGTGTAACTGATAGATAACGCACAGGCAAAACTACTGGTCATACAAAACTGAGACGAAGCAAGGAGCCTCCTTAGGATCTCGAAGGGAAGTGATTACAGAGAATTTCCCGAAATTCCTAAAAAACGACAAAACACGGAATTTCAAATTTTGTAGTCCAAGCAATTAAAGACGCGGGATACTAGTTTCTACATAAAAAGGTAAAAAATCATACTATAGTAGCAAACATAAAAACGAAATCATTTATCGTGTACGTTATATTCAAAAGTAGTCCTTGTTAGCTAAGAGGGTTAGTTTACGATCGCTTTAACGACGTCGCGTCGACCAATCCGCGCGCCACATTACGTGTGGTGGTGGTGGGCCGATATCAAATAATTACAAACGTTTATACCGATACATACGATAAATATGTTAGTATCGCTTTCAGCGAATTCAGTGTGTATATGTATGACTATATTTTTTTCTGTTTTTTTTTTAGCTTCACGCTGTATCTCGCATATAGCAGGGTAGGCAGAGGGAACTTGAGAACCGACGTGTTAAGAAACTCCGTTCCCCACTTTCTGCCGAATTGCGGGCTGAGTGGCGGAACTCAACGCCGCGCTTTGCCTTGTTACCGAACCCAGGAAATGTAAATACTAAACTTTTACATTTCCTGGAGTGGGAATCGAACCCACAACCTGTTGAGTTTGTCAGTCGCACGCTTGTGCCTCTGCGCCACGATAGGCGTTATGTACGAGAAGCCGCTAAGCTTAAACGCGTTTGGTTGTGGGTTAAAACCACACTCGGGGAATGGTTATGCTTAAATTAGTTTCGTTCCTTCTCTCTGGTGAGTAAAAACGCGGTGTTGAGATTAACGTAACGTGAGGAATATATATTGACGTATCTTAGTGTAGTCTCTCTTCCATTTTCCACTTGCTACAAGTCCACTTGGCAAGTATGATATAAAGCCTAGTGAACATCTGTTCCACGTTTTTTCTCACTAAACCTAAAAAATACCGATGGAGAAGAAATTACAGGCTATCGTGGCACAGTAAGACAGCGTATGATTGTAAACTCAATTGATTTTAGGTTTGATTCCAACTCAGGGAAATGATCATCTTTAAATCATTTTCCATTGTCCACTCTGGTAGGCTAGGAAAAAGTGCAGCATACAGATTTTGGACAGAAAGTGATAGAAGGGAAACTAGGTTTTCTCGTGTCGACTCTGCTAGGTTGCATAAAGCAATCTATGTTAATTAATCAATCTAAATCAATGTTTCGCTGTAATAAAGTCGAGAACTATAGGGAAAATAATAACATAATTATGTTAATTATTAACGAATCAGTGCAGATATGTTTTGACCAATCGTAGTGAACGAGAACACGCCCGGGCAAAGAGCTTGTTATAATGTCACATTACTGATAATGGTGATATTATAAAAAATGACACTTCACTTTTTTATATAAATGTATATTAAAATCATTAAAAGTATCCTAAATGTGAACTTACATTCTTTTTTTTAGCTGTATCCCGCACATAGCAGGGACAACCAGAGGCAACCAGAAAACCATTGCGTGCTGAGTGGCGAAACTCAACGCCGCGCTTTGCCTTATTACCACAGCGAGGAAATGAAAATCCTAAATATTAATTATTATAAATACTTTATGTAATATTTTCATTTTCTAGAGTGTGAAACAAACCCACGACCTGTCGTGTTTTCAGCTCACTTGTGTGTCTGCGCCACGGCTGACCTCTTATAGTCGGTTTCATTATTTTTAAATATACAGAGCATTGATATTAAATTCATATACAACTTAAAAAAGTAGTCCATTTGAAACACGAATCTTTAATAAGTCTGAAGAGAAAGTGAGCGACGTTAAATACGAGTAGGTATGTGGAATGTGATGAACCGAGGTCTGTTCCGTGATATATTGAAATATAAATAAAAGACATCGTTTGACTATTAACTTGATTGGTTGAGAGTCTAATCTTAACATACATACATATGTACATAGCCTCACGCTGTATCCCGCATATAGCAGGGTAGGCAGAGCGAACTTAATGTTAAGACATTCTGTTCTCCACTTTCGGCGGAATTGAGGCATTACGTGCCGAGTGGTGGAACTCAGCGCCGCGCTTTGCCTTGTTACCAAACCCAGAAAATGAAAAATTACATTTCCTGGAGTGAGAATCGAACCCACAACCTGTCGCGTTTACAGTCGCACGCTTGTGCCTTTGCGACACGACAAAAAAAAATATTTAAATTATTTTCATATCGTCGCTATGGGACGACAATTCGCGGCGTTCAGTTCCACCACTCAACACGCAATCTCGAATTCCAACAGAAAATGGTGAGAGTTTTGAGCTAGAGAGACTACATAGTTTCAGCTTACCCTTCTATGTGGGATGAAGCATGCAACTGAGAAAATAGTGGAACTTTACTTAGGTAATTGTGAAATTCCAGCTAATTTTAGTACTCATAACATTTACTATATATTTCAAACGGTCAATGTAATTTACGTAAACTAACTATTAACTTCCTAAGGCAGACAGTAGAGCCGGTCATGCAGCATCCGACCGCAGTGACAATCAAAGAGAAGTGCTCATCTCGTGGTAGCCGTATTTGCTTAGCGGGCACGTTTGTCGGCGGCCTGTCGCCGTGTGTGGCCTCGCCTCTAACAAACCATTCTCAGTCTTAAGTCCCATCAAAAAGGGTTCATTCGGTTTCTCACATCACTTGTGTTTCCATTTTAAGTTCTAAGTAAATAGTTATAAGGTTATGACGCAAAACTTGACGTAGCATCGAATTCCCTTGACCAGTTGAAGATCTTAAATATTCATTGAGTTTTACTTGGTTATGCAGTTTCGTAAGCTTTTGTGATTATTTAAAACATCTTCGTCAAGTAAGCGCGGCGTTAAGTTGCGCCACGCACATAAAAAATACATTCGAGTTGAGAACCTTCTCCACCCTTTTGTTTGTCAACAACAAAACACATTTTCCTATTTATAATACTAGTATGGATCCTATTCATCATGGAAATATAACAGATATGAAGGTATGAGAAATGCAGATTGTTTTAAAAGGGCTCACCATAAGCAGCTGCCCTTATTAACCTCAGAAGTCAGTAGTGTTGTGCTATAACTCATGCCCCGCTAATTACTGGACGTGGCACGTGCCTGCCTTCTACATTTGGTTTTAATAGTTCTAATGAACATTTTTGACATTTCATAATGAAAAAGATATTGTGGCACAGTGGGCTAGTGTCTGACTTTAAACGCGATGGTTATGACTTCGACTCGGGGAAATAATTATATTCAAATTATTTCTATACTTTGGTAAGAAACCGGGGCGTTCAGTTCCGCCACTCAGCACGCAAGGCCTCAACTCGGCGGGAATTGGGGAACGGAACTGTTAAAAGAGAATGGAGTGTCTTAAGACTAAGTTCTCTGGTTTCAAAGTACTCCAAAGTTTTTAAAAACGCGTAAAAAGTTTTTTAGCTTCACGCTCTATCCTGCACATAGCAGGTTACGCAGACGTAACCTGAGAGCCTAGTGTTAATATACTCCGTTCTATTTCCCACTTTCCGCCGAGTCGAAGCATTGCGAGCTGAGTGGCGAAACTCAACGCCGCGGTTTGCCTTGTTACCAAACCCACAACTTATCGCGTTTACAGTCGCATGCTTGTGCCTCTGCGCCACGACAGGCGAGGAAGCATTGGTTGTATGTATATATATATATATAATTTATTAATTTAATTCTTCAAAATTAATTTTAAAAGTTTCTTTTGCAATACAATGAAAAATATAGGCTTTCTGCACTTCTTCTCCATATAAACTTTTAACTGTGCCAAATTTCATACTCTAGACTCTAGACTCTGTAAAGTTTTCCTTCTCATATTATTATTATTTTATAATGATTACGCACAATCTTAATAAACTATTTTTCAAGATATATAGGAGACTCCACACGAGGCACTAAACTAAATAAATACGTAATTATAATGAACCTTCACCTATTCTTAGATAAAGTAAGTTTTTTCGGCCGATTCCATGTATGATAACAAATACACGTGTGGGATAGGCAGAAATGAGATATTAGCATTTTTGTATACGAGAGTATATAAAAATATATATGTTTCTTATGTTATTTTGCTACGATACGAGTTCTTTCAACTTTTTAAAGTTATAAATTAAACTTTTTTATATATTTGGTTAGATTTACTATTTTTTGTACTAAATTTAGTGTAATCAAAATTTTAGCTTAAATTGTTAAACAAAACAAAATTTGTATTTTATTTTGAAATACGGTCGGTATACTCTAAAATAAATAAATAAATAAAATAAAGAAACAAATAGGGCTTATTACACAGTAACAAAAAATACGTTGACAACTGCTAAAGTTGGAACACTGATTCGAAGTTTACATTTTTGCTCCAAAATAAACAAATAAAGAGATAATATTACAAGAAAAAAATACAGAGTAAAATGTACACAATTAAATTATCTAGCTAATATTATTAATGCGAACGTCTGTGAGGATAGTTTATTAATGGATGTTTCTTAGTATGTCATGCAAATACTACTAAACCGATCTAGTTATACTTTATAGTAATACATTACTTAACTATAATATTTTACAATTTTGCATGTACATAATAACATGTATAAAGTAATTAGAATACAATTTATAATTGTTTTTTTTTGGAATTTGGCCATAATATTCATCTCTCTACGTATTTTTGTTACACACGCCAAAGACAAGACAAAAACAATTGCTTACACTAGGGTTTAATTTATTATTACCTATAGAAGATCTTTACAGCCACTTTCGCTTAAAGATGGCATAGTATCAAGACACTGCGTTCTACAGTTTACATCCGAAATCAACACCTACGTGTTGAGCGACAGAACTTAACACCGCGAGTCCATAAACATCGTACAATCAAACTTCCCAAATCAGTTGATTTTACGTAAATTAAATAGTAATTGTCGTCTTGATGTGCGGTTGAGAACCATTTAATTTGTTATACTATAAATAGATTATCTATTATTTCCACGTGGACCTTTGACATAAATATTTAAGGAATTCCTCACATATTTGGAATGGAACACTAAAATGTTATTGGGGGAGTGTAGGTTAATTATTACTTGACATGACATCGAGAACAAATGGTTTAGATGACTATTGCTTTTGACATTTGTAAAATTTTCCTAAATCTACATATTTTTAAATGACTTCAAGAAACGCCTGTCGTGGCGCAGAGGCGCAAGCGTGCGACTGTAAATGCAACAGGTTGTGGGTTCTATTCCCACTCCAGGAAATCAATTTTTCATTTCCTGGGTTTGGTAACAAGGCAAAGCGCGGTGTTGAGTTCCGCCACTCTGCACGTAATGCCTCAATTCGGCGGAGAGTGGGAAACGGAGTGTCTTAATATTAAGTTCCCTCTGCCTACCCTGCTATATGCGGGATACAGCGTGAAGCTGTGTTTATGTTTAAAATCAGACGAGTAGGTTTTGAATTATTTGTAGTGATTGCACTTTTTTGTGTATTTTAAATTATATTAGGTATATTTTAAATTCTTTCTTTAAATCAAGAAAGAATTTAAAAATTATAATTTTAATGTTCTTTAGGATTATTATATTTTTTAAAAAAGGGAACTTGCTATTTCTTATTAACTATTTCTTTTATTGTGTAACATTTGAATTTTATCACCTAACATAACTTTGTGCCTATGATCATATAAAACATTTTATAGGTAGAAAAACGGATAAATCACTACATTAATAATAATAAATAACGCCAGTGGCACACACTAGTCACAAAGCAAACCCCAATCGATCGGTAGCTGTTTGTCGTTACGTTGACTCAACGCTAATGCGTGAGTAAACACCGCACCACCGCCTCCACATACACACACTCTATGGAGCAAAGCTCTATAATATATTTTTTCTTGGTTCAGCTTCTCGCTATAGTAGGGTAGAAAGAGAAAACCTAGTGTCAAAACACTTAGCTCTCCTCTCTCCTTGAATTTGAGATATTGCGTGTTAAGTGGTGGAACTAAAAATTAAATATAATTATACCCCGAGTGGGTATCGAACGTATAGCTATTGGCGTCTACAGTCAGACGTTGTTCCACTGCACTACGATGGGTTCTGTAATATCTTCTGTACAATTTATTGTACACCGTGCAAAATTTAGTAGAGATCTTGTGCCTATGTGTTATGCAAAACATCGATCAACGGGCAATTTTTAGATTTTTTTGATTTCTATCCTTTCTTTTACACATCAAGAAGAGTATTTCTACATTTACTACCTTAATTACAATATTTTAAAGAACATCCATTGTCAATAAGTACTAAACTGTTCCGTTACTCATCGAGTGACTGGTACACGGACAGCAAAAACTACTGGCTATAGAAAGCTGAAATTTGAACTTTGTTATTTGGCATATAGGTAGGTAGGTAAGTTCTTTGAGAAATGTCAAAGACCATAAAGAGAAAATTTTACAAAATTACGGGAATTAATTAAAATAAAAAAAACCAGATCTTAAGGAAACTTTAATATGATTAAATCAGAAACAGTTAGCTATTATATAAAAAAAGTGTCATCAGAATTAGTTCATCCGATAAAAAGTAGAGCGATAACTCACGTAATTTCTGAAGACAATCAAAAACTGAAAAAATAGAATAAATTAATTTGACAATACGTAGCTCTCTCTCTCTCTCTTTCTATAGGTTTTCGCGTTTTGGTAGCGGTTGCGTCCGTTTAACAAATAAATTCCAATGCGTCGCTCAAAGTGACATGCCGTGTAGTTGAAGTGTACAAAGAGATAATATTTAAAAATATCCCAAGTAAGTGACTGACGCTTTTTATTTTATTTATTATAATATGCATTTCGGGTACAGTACGAAGTTAGTCAATAGAATATTATATTATAGGTACATTAATTTTACATATACTTTCGAATTGTCAATTAACATAAAAATGTCAGTACTGTCAGTCTTGCTGGAGCTACTATCGGGTTGCAAATTGTCTCATATGTCTAACAATATAAGCATCAGAGATAAATTACTATTAGTTATAATGGAATATTTTTGTTATAACTTATAACGGAAGGAGAGTGAAGAACAGGGTCACCTATCAATTGGTATTCTCTACATATTCCAATATCTACTACAGTATTTTATTTTTTATTTTTTACAGTGTCACACTTTCGCGCGTCGCAGGTTTAGTCCGAAATAACCTAGTGTCACTCTGTTCTCTACTTTCTATCCAAATTAAAAAACTGTTGAGTGGTGGAATAAAACGTCGCGTTTTTTCTTATCACAACGAAAAAATTAAAATAATTTAAATACATTCCCTCAAGCTATTAACTTTTATATATTTACTTCTAACGCATCACCGGGGCCACTACCCCGGTGATGCGTTAACAACGCGTTGTCTATCAATGTATATGTCACTTTATGTAAACATGCGTGTCAAACCATGGTAGTGTGTGTAACATTTATTTTAAATATTTTATTTATATTTTTATGCATTATTTTAAAATGATATTATAATTCTGCACTCCTTCTCTATATACGAGTAAACTATAAGTATGTCAAGTTTCATGCTCCTCCTCATTCCTCCTCCTCCTCAAAACCCAAAGTTTTTGCTTCACGTATTTATATATAGATATTACAGTAAAACCAAGTGACTGTCCCTTAATCAGATTGTCAATCTTTAAATACGATTAGCAGACACCTAAGTTTACAAATCGGCGACGCTCTTGTTGGCATACTGCAGCTGAATCTCATATCTCATAGAAAATTGAAACAATGCACCTTATTGTAAGGAGTTACGGTATATAATTGTGTATCAAAATCAAAAATTGGGCTAAAACAAAGCAAATAGAGGTAATTGAAAGGAAATTGTAACATTATTCGATGTTTGCTCTTTAGCTTATGGCGCTAGTGTCATGTTACAGATTGTAATTATTATTTTGTACATATTTTTTTAAGTGTCTAAGATGGAGAAGCAAAAAATAAATAAATAAACGAAAATTTAAGCGTGCGACTGTAAACGCGACAGGTTGTGGGTTCGAATCCCACTCCAGGAAATGTGAAAGTTTAGTATTTTCATTTCCTGGGTTTGGTAACAAGGCAAAGCGCGGCGTTAAGTTCCGCCACTCAGCACGCAATGCCTCAATTAGACGGAAAGTGGGGAACAGAGTGTCTTAACACTAGGTTCTCAGGTTCCTTCTGCCTACCCTGCGATATGCGGGATACAGCGCGAAGTTAAAAAAAAAATTAAAGCAAAGTGAGTCTTACGATGAATGTAAAGATAATCAAGTGTAGAGATTATTATCGGAAAAACTTTTTGTGTTTATTGTAAATAAAAATAAAAATGTAGAGATATTTTTTTACGTGCATATTTTCTATGCTTTCTTCTAAAACTATACACATTCTAAGTAAAGTGGCGAGATTAAACGCCACATTTTGTCAATCGGTCCGTCTAACATGGGTAATTTTTTTAAATACTACATTTTACAAAATAATTTTTAGGTTTATTTCACAAAAAGTTTATTCTCAATTATATAAAAAAACTATTATTATTATTGGTATTTAATTCATGAATACTTAATACAATTCTTATACATAACTTTAAGATTTGTTTCGCTATAAAAAGTTCTATTCGTTATTATTTCACTTTTCTCTTTATCAGCATGTTACTTATAACAAAAAGTAGAAATTTTATAGCAAAATACGTATATTTATCGAGTAAAATTTTTATAATTTACCATACATCATATATCATAGTTTGACTGCAAACGGTTGATTGTGATTCGATTTCCACTCAGGGGAATTATTATATAATAATATTTTAATTGTTTTCATTTCTTCGCTCTAGTAAAATAACGCGGGGTTAAGTTCCGCTGCATGCTTGAATACCTTTAAATTAGTTCGTAAGCTTATTTAGAATAAATAGTTTTTTTTACTGGTGAACCAATTTGGATGATTCTTCTTCATATGACAGCTAGTGCTTCTGATGTGGTCGCAACGCTGTATCCCACATATAGCGGGTAGACAGAGGGAGAGAGAGTGTTAAGACACTTCATTCCCCACTTTGTGCCAAATTGAGGCATTGCGTGCTGAGTGGCGGAAATCAACACCGCGCTTTGCATTGTTACCAAACCCAGGAAATTATTATTTTTTTGAGTTTTTCATAATAATTACACTTTTTAGTTCATTTTATTTAAATTCGGTTTTTCTTTTTTGTTAAAATATTAATTATTTATAAAATGTCGAACATTTTTTTCAATTCCTAAACTTGGAATCCGTTTAAAAATAAAGGGCCTCTATTAGCCTAAGTACATATTGTTGTTATAAGATATTTTTTATTTCCAGTAGCCGCGGCGTGTTTGCTGTCGCCGTCTTGGTAAATAAAAAGCGTAGTGAACAAACACTGAGAGCGGTCCCGACCACTTGTTGTCGACGTATTTCGAAATTTGTTAGAGATCACGATTTGCAATGAACATTTAGTAATATTTTATTGTAAAAATATTCTAATGGTGTTTCGAAAGAGAGTGGACACTTTTTTGTTTAAAATCGGCGTTTCCAAGGTTTGAGTTAATTAAACTGAAAGTAGTATCTTAGGTGTTTTTTTGGTTTATTTACAATTTAAATGATTTTATTATTACTAACCAAACGTTTCCAACATTACAGATATACTAACCGTGAACGATGTAAAATGTATTCGAGAATATCAAAATATATCCGATTAAGCTGGTTTTTAACATAGGGAATTTAAAAGGGGAAAATTGGTCATTAACATAGGGAATAAAAGTACTTACTTTAGATAGAAAATTTACAATTTGCTTTGTAATTATTACACCTTACACACTTTTTTCTACACAGCAGGGTCGGCAAAGAAAAGCTAATGTCGATATATGTAGATACTATCTTTGTTTTATATCTATATATATATAGACATCGAGACTTTACGCCTGTAAACGCGACAGGTTTTGGGTTCAATTCCCACTCCAGGAAATGGAATTTTTCATTTCCTGGGTTTGGTAACAAGACAAAGTGCAGCGTTGAGTTCCGCCACTCAGCACGCAATGCCTCAATTCGGCGGAAAGGGGGGAATGGAGTGTCTTAACACTAGGTTCCCTCTGCCTACCCTGCTATATGCGGGATACAGCGTGAAGCTATGTATGTATGTGTTGAGTAATGGAGCTTAACGCTGCGTCTTACCAAAGCAGGTAATAACTATAAATTGAATGCAATCATTTGGGGACTAAATGTCACATTTGCAGTCAGACTGTCTCACTGTGCTGTTTTTTTTTATTATATAATTTATAATCTTATTTATTTTTTATAAACCTTTTCCCTGAAATAAAAGTTATTATCTATAATATATATTTTTAGTAATACCGAGATTTATTTTCAAATATCAATAGACCATATAAGTTAAATTGAAAAAAATCTTACAATAAACAAATGATAAAGCAGTTATCAGTGCTCGCTAGCCGCTAGCACAGACGTTGATAGAAAGATTTCTAATTTAATTATATTGTTATATTGCTTATAATTAACGAGGGGCTCGTGCGATAGCTGTGCGGAACCGATCATTAGGGTTTTATCGGTAACATGTAAAAGCAGTTTATCGCCACTTGACCGTTGCGCCACTGTTTCTAGTTACTGTGTATAGATTTTACTAATCGGTACTTATTAGGCTGGGTTGAACTTATTTTGGATATATATTACTTTGTGTGATTTTGGGGTGAAAATTTTCTTATTTATATTATTTTATTAGGTAATTTTTTTATTAGTTTAATTCAGTGGAAAGTGGGGAACGGAAGTTTTACGTAACACTAGGTTCTTAGCTTCCCTCTGCCTACCCTGCAATGTACAGGATACAATGTGAAGAGAAAAAAAATAGGTATATTTTATACTTCGATTTATAGCTAAAGTCTCCCTGTTGGAGAAAGTGCTTTACGGATCACTATACTCTACCAAAATCGGTAAAATCGTTAAGATCTAATTTATATTTAGTACTAGTCTAAGTTTACTTTAAGTATAATTAAATTAAAAAAGTTTTGGTTGATTTTCTATTTAATGCACAACGATATTTGCGCTCTCTTTATATTTTCATTTAATTAAAATTTATGTATTATACATTAGAAAAAAATAGATAGATTTCCATTATGGCGCAGCCTCAATCTGTGGGGCAGCCTCTAACTGTAAACGTTACATTGTATTCAAATTGTTTTCAAGTCTCCACTCTGGTAAGACGAAACGCGGTGTTGAGTTCCGCCATTTAACGCGAATTATCTCGCATTCGACCGATTGTCAAATGTCTTGACGTTTAACTCTCTCTGACCTTCCTGTTATTCGGGAAAAGTAGTAAATTATAAAATAAAAAATAAACTAAAATAATTTCTTAATGCGTATTCCACTGCAGTTCTCATTAGGCAGTTTAATGGTAAGTTGAAATAGTGTAAGTGAGGCTCAAATTATCGGCCATCGATAACCCTTAGCGCCCTTTGAACTATGATAAACTGCTCCGCCTCGATGCATTGCTGCGTTACGCTTGTGCATGGAAACAGGTACCTACTACGAATATGTGTTAATTATGGCAGTATATAATGATATGGGAAAGTTAGTATGTATCACTGTTATTTTTTATTTTTTGAAGTGAATCCTTGTGATTTGTAACTCGATGTAACAAAAACGCGACACGTAGGAAAGAGTGAGATAGTATTACTCGTGCCAAAAAATAAGCACATAAAATAATAAATAAATAGACAATCAACACATATGAAATATAAAGGTATTTCTAAATTTTCATAATTTCGCTTCTATCCTGTTTTAATTGCATATCTACTTATTTTCTATACTCGTTACATTACGGACAGTACCTTTTATTACCTGTTTCCGTAATATTATAATATTTTTTTTTCTGTTACTAAACTAGACTAGAGTTTATAGACATGTGGTATTCCTAAGAGAGAAATATTTTAGTTAACTTTTTCTTTCTAATTAAATTTCCTTCTAATTAAATTAATTTTATTTTATTAATATTGTTATAATGTTTTTCAATATTTACTTTTAATATGTCTTTTAGTGTTAAATTGTTGAATGTTGAGTGAAGGGTCAAGCAAATTTGGTGTAAATAATCTTAGAGTTCTAGAGAGGCGCATATATAATGTTTTACTTTAAAAAATACATTATATTTGCATACTTTTAATAGTTCAACAAACTAATTCAAAGGATTTTAAAATTAAAACTACAATATTAACTATAAATGATTCTTATTAACTATAATAAATAACCATGAGTATCGCCAAGTGCACGGTTTCGTTAGATTTTTATCACATTGTACATATACTTAAATGGTAGCTTTATTTTCTAAAAGAAATTTAAAAACAAATACGTAATAAATACTTAGTTAAATATTTTATTTTAATAATAAAAATATATTTATTTTTTATGAAATCAATAAAAAATACAATTTATCAACTATTTTAACTTATGAGAACTACAAGAAATTATTCTAAAATATTTATTATAAATATTTGCTTCAATCAGGACTCAAACTCTATCTATAGTGCCACTTTTAATTACTAAGCCAAAAACCTCTATAAGAATTTCTTCCAATACATAACTATATATACCTAATTAATAAATTAACGCCTGTCGTGGCGCAGAGAAAGTGGGGAACGGAAATGTTGAAAGAGAATAGAGTGTCTTTACACTAGGTTCTCTGGTTCCCTCTGCCTACCCCGCTATATGCGGAATTCAGCGTGAAGTTAAAAAAAATAATTAATTAATTGATTACTATTACAATATTTTTCTAATATCAACATACGTGCTATTAAATGGTTGACTTAGCGTTTAGACGTGACCCGCAGCGGCCCGCGGCGACCCCCTGCGACCCCCATTATCGTCTTGGCCCAAGGCCGATAAAAATATTATAGGTACATTTTACACGTGTTCCAGTTTGCTTGGAAAATAAATTATGTTATATTTATGTTTTTAAATAAACTAGCTTTTACCTGCGGCTTCGCTCGCGTGGTCAATGGCAGTCCACACTAGATACTATATAGTAGTGAATATATGCGTTCATTTGTAAGTAGCTAGATTTTAATTTTTTTAAAAAACAATCATTTTTACCAAAATATTAAAATGGATATAATTATATTATGTCCATTTTAATATCTGTTATAATATGGGTACAAATTTTCATGATAATCGGTTGAGTAGTATCGGCGTGAAAGCGTAACAAATAAATTCACATTATCATTAATAATATCTATTTGTAGGGATGGTGTAAAAGTAAACGTTTAAAGGCATTTTTTTTTGTTTGTCCTGGATATTTTCATGTCAATATACAGATATTTTCCGTACTGTTGCTGAGTACAGGAAACTTATCAGTAAATCCCGATTCTTCACTTTTATTCATTTAGTGAGATAGAATGAAGAATGACAGAACATTCGGTCTACTATAATAATAAAAAAATACTGGTAAATAGTAGTAATACGTAATGCGATTATTGGCTTTCCCGATTTTTATATAAATAAATAAAAAAGCTTTTATTATTTCTTGCTTACACTACCAAATATAATCTTATATCTACTTAAAAAACACTATTAAACAAAATATAGTTACTATTTATATTTACCTTACTCTATAATAAAGACAATAATAGTGCTTAATACCTAGTATTAATCATTATAAAAAAATTGTATACATTTATACAATTTTTTTTATACATACTTTATTATTTATTAAAATGAAATAGATTTTCGATTACCAAAATATACGTGATTCTTCCTGTGATCACAGTCTACAGTAAAGTGTTCGAAAAGCCGATTTTTTTACTTCTTAAATCTTTCTACTCTACTAAGCTTCACGGGAAAACTATTGGAGGTGTATTCATTGAATAAGGTAGTACACCAATTCAGTCAAATTGACGCGTGTCCTAATAGCTGCTTGAGACCTCTATCCTAAATAACACTTGAAAGGAGCAACTGTTGAATTCCTTGCCGGGTTATCTCAGCAGAAATGTCTATCTTACCGGCGGTAGCTTCCGGTAGGACTGTCAATCATCATGTCAAGTCATCTTTATGTTAATTGACCATTCGACTGTGCTTGTAATAGCCTATTTGTATAAAGAATATTTAGTTTTTTATTTGATATTTTAAAGGAAACGCGAAACAACCCATCACGATGTTACGAGGCGTTCCAAAGGCTTAAATAATAATGATAAAATTTGTTTAGGATCACAATAACAAGATAATTTCCGGCAGACATGCGGATCTGCATCTCTACTTATTTCGTAATCATTTTGCTACTGTATAAGGTTTATAAATCGTTGTTATAATATATTTATCTATGTACCCAATACATACCGTCTAAATATTGTTATTTTAGTTACTAACATAGTGTAAACTGTAAAATACAATAAATGCTTATAAGCTATGCCAATGTATCATTGGCAAGGCTTACTTTTTGCGATATATTCATGATAATGAATGCAAGTACGCAAGAATACTTCACATCCGGCTGATGATTTCAGGATATGACCAGATATAATAAGAAAATTCCGCTAATGGGTATCTAATAAATTATATATTTATGAACAAATCTCACTATGCCACATGCTGAAAGTAATGTAAAAAATTAAATTTATAAAACATCCAGGTTCTCGAGCATTGATATGTCAAACTAGTTTCTTTTACGTTTAATTATGCATAGTAGGGAAATCAGAGAGAACCTAGTGTCAAGATATTCCGTTCTCCAAAGAGTGTGGAAGCGAGTTTTATAATTGGTAAACCAGGAGTGATAACTCACCAGGGTCCATAGCGTACCCGGCGGCGGCCGCAGCGGCGTGCAGCGCCCCGTACTCCTTGCCGTCCATGCCGCCCAGCATCATTGGAGACACACACCAGGCACGGCACTCACATACCACTCACTCTCCCACCAGCTCGCAAGGCTGTTTCTCAACTACTACTGAACTGAACTGTACTAACCAGTAGTTAAAATTGTTTTGGAGTGAATATAATGGCTTTACAGTTGTCCGCGTATTATTTTTTGTAATTCAATGATTTATTGTTTATTATATTGAATATTTATTTTCACAACTGTCAATGCAACTCCAATACTTAAACTACAATTTTCAAAGATTTTTACTATCACTCGTACTTCCGTTCCGCGTGTCGCACTGTTCGCCTAGTATATGTTGCGTAGTGTCCGTAGTGTCGCGTGGTGTCGCGCGTGTCAATGTCGGTGGTGTCCGCGTGCGCCCGCCGCCGCGCGAGTGTGACATGTGCGCGCGCGCCGACGCGGGCCGCGCGCGCGCACTCGCCCCGCCCCCCGCCGCCATTGGCGCGTCACAGCCAATCACCGCGCACCATTTCAGACGCTCTCCTTTTCTGTCACGCCGTCTATTTCAAGCGTGTTGATGCGTCTCATGTTTTGTTTAGCAAGTTTGAACTCTATTTGTATTGAATTAAGGTTAATTTTAGTGTGGGTGTTTTGTTTATGCTGTGTCTGTTTTCCCATTCGGTCGGCTGCGCTCGGGCAGTATTGATGAAGGGAAAAGTTGAGCTATATAGAGCTTTATAGTATTATGTATGTATGTATGTGGCTATGTATAGTTACCTAGTTATGTACGCCCGCAGTACTCGGTACACGCCTTGTAATTGATATTTTACGTTTGTTAATTTTGTTAACAGTTAATGTATGGTTTATGAGCTGCCTCTCGTACTAGCTTGAGTTTAGATTGAAACTTTGATCACTTTTGTAATGTCGTTATGATTCAATCAGTTGTAATTAAATTTGTATTTTCATTTTTAAAACATATTATGACAAAGGCTGTTGAGGTTGACGTGACGCAGTGGGACAGCGTCTGACTGTATGCGCGGTTGTGGATTCGATTCTCGTTTGGGGAAATAATTAAGAAAATTGTTTTCATTTTTTGCGCTCTAATAAGACAGTTCGTCTTATTAGAGTAGACTTATAGATCAACCACTGAACAACCAGTAAGCAGTAGAGGATGGAGTGTCTACACACTAAGTTCTCTTACTTATATAGGAAAAAGCGTAAAGCTAAAATAATGTGCTCTAAACGTAAATAGAATGATTTTATTTATTAGAATATTTAGTACCTACTTATAAGTATGAACTAAATCTTAACAGAATCAAAGAATACTTTTCAGTAATTTCAATAAGATATATTTGACGAAATAAATGAATATATTACAAAATATTACATATTACGTTCTTATCAAATGATTCTCACTTACGTGGATATCTATTTATTTCTGTTGTAACTGATTTATTACGGCTATTGCTTTTATTTCAAGTACTTTTGCTATTTTTTTAACATGTGGTATCTTGAGGGAATAATTATATTTTAAATTATGACGCAAAGACACGACTTCAGGCGAAAATAGTGAAACTCATGCCTATACTATCTCTACTCTCTTTGAGAGATGAATGGAAATTAAAAAAAAATCATCATATTAATACGTAAAGAAATAAGTACTATCCACATTCATTGTTGGGTATAACGGTATCAAAATTATAGAAAACTTTGTAATTATCCTATTTTACGAAAATTACACGGGCGAGGCCCCTAGTGTTTTATTTCATCATCTATATGCATATATAATTTAATATACTTTTAGTAAAGTTTAGAATTTATCATAATTACCTATATCTTAAACTTATTTACATAGCCACTGAAAAACCGTAACATGAAAAAACAACACACGCCGCCGCCTTTAATTACCCCAAATATGTCAGATACGCGTAAAACGTCTGAAAATGTACGTTAATTATAGTGAATATGTGATTTGTTCGCAAAAAGCTCTTTGTATCGCCGCCTGCGCCGGCGCACTACAAATTACTGCGCCCCAAATGATGCGGATCGAGCTCCCGGCTCAAACGCACCGCCTCGCTTTGGAAAACTGGGGGTAAACATGAAACTCATTATAATACTTGCTAGTTTTTTGCTATTTTACACATTTTATGTGGCTAACTGTTTCCCGTGACTTGGTTTGCAGGGAGTATAGAACCTAAAATCACGTTTTTCCCGTTTTCGCGGAAATTTTAACCTTTGTGCTCCCCAAGGAGCTTACGTGCCAAATTTCAGGTTTATATGGACAGTAGCTTTGCCTGTATGTTGTATGTGAGTCAAACAATAACGTAAGCGTCTTATCTAGCTATATCTATAGATGGGGAAGAGATAGTGAAATCTAAAACTGTAGGTCTATTTATGTACGTACTAAGCATGAATAAGATGAAAGTTTTAGGGCATTTTTAAGCTTAAGGCATTTTAAAGTTTAATTTTTTTCGTAAACTACGTTATTATAATACTTATTTTGGTGAAAGTGTTTGATTTGCTTGAATTTGAGTTATTTACTGTCAATTGTCAAACATATGGTAGTATGTGTGGTACTTATTTCATTATTTGATTGTATTATTATGAAAATATAGGCTTTCTGCACTTCTTTTCCATATAAAGTTTAACTAAGTATACCAAATTTCATACTCCTCCGTCCGAATATTTTCGTAATGTGATCCAATTTTTTTTAACGTATTAATATAATGATATTACACCTTCATATAAACCGTTTGTATAATTTTAATATTTCATATTATGAATTTATTATAAATATTCCAGTTGGAATCCTGCTATTTACATTTATGTATTCAGTAACCATTAAATCTATAGCAATAACAAAAACAAATATCACAATTAGGGAATTAAGAAATATCCATCTTCATGCTTTAACCCGCAAAACAGGCTAGCCAGGGAGTAGTCACCCAGTGTCAAGAGACGCTGTTCATCGCTTTCCCTCTAAATGCGAATCACGGAGTGCTGTAGGACGGTACTCAACGCAGCGTTTTATCACACCAGAGCGGAGAAAAGAAAATAATTTAAATATCAATCTTTCCCCTAGTGGAAAACCGACCCGCAATCTGTCGCGCTTACAATGAAATTGTCCCACTGTGTTAAAATGGTCTTTATTATTTAATAACTAGCACAATCTTAAGAAATAGTTATCAAAACGAAATGAAAACGAAGTTGTAACAATAACTGCACGCGCCACTACCCTCAGGATATTCAGTAAAGGCCAGCATAATCGGTCGTAAAGGGAGATATCGCGATATCGGTATTGCGCAGTATCGGCGAGGCGGCCGCGGCGGCAGACCAACAATTGGGCATAAGTCACGCTCCGCACACAATGCATTGTATCGGATTTACCTAACTCGAATAGGGCTACTACTTCAATTTTTACTACTAGCTGTATTCCGAGGTTTCGTTTGTGAGGATTTTAATACATAGAAACATTTTTTTTCCTCTTTTTCGTATCAATAATTTCAGAAAAATCTCTTTTAGGCATTTTTGGTCTCTTTTATAGAAGCTGCTTTTTTCAGCTTCATTCTTTGTGGGCATAAAGTATGAAGATGAAAAAAAAAGAATTACAAAAAAATTGCATATATTTATTTTAGTGTATGTTTATTTGCTATGTAATACAAACAGAGAGAATGAAGGGTAGTCAGAGAGAACCTAGTGTCAAGATACTCCATGATAGGGGAAATAAAAATAATTTAGATGTAACCGTATCAACCGAGAGTGGGAATTAAATCCATAACCAATCGCGTTCGCAGTCACATGCTGTGCCACTGCGCCACGATGTATTTATAAAATAAAATTACTTGTGCATTTCTTGTACAGCCCTAACAGTGGTTTCGATCGCAAATACTTACTTTATAATTCTTACAAACGAGATGGTTATTAATATTTTATATCCTTTCGAGAACCGATTTATTTTTGTGCTTTTCAGGTTTTAATCGATAAAGGTCTCAACTCTACCTATAGTTTATGTAGAGTTCAATGCAATTACATTATTAGGTGGTAGAGGAAAGTTAACACCTTAGTTTACTGTAATAAATGTTCTTTTATATTTAAACTAGTTTTATCATGCGACTTTGTTTGCATGGACTATAAAACAGTATTTTTCCCGTTCTCGAAAAAACTTCGAAAAATTCTCTCTTAGGCCTCCATTTCGCTTCCCAAAGAGCCTCCAAACCAAATTTCAGCTTTCTATACCTACCAGTAGCTTCGCCTGTATATTGTCTATTTTAGTTACTCAGTAAAACATGCGTTTTATATACCTACATAGCTACATATATTACCTAAATAAATTCATATAACATTAAGTAGAAATTTGTTTAAAAGTTTATTTAGCGTTCTTTGGTACATACACCTATATAATTTTATTCCACTGGAGAACTTTAATGAGCGAGTTTAAAAAGGTTTAAGTTTGTTAAAGTATGATTTGAACGATGATATAAAAAAATAACATAAGTTTAGTATTTTCATTTCCTGGGCTTGGTAGCAAGGCAAAGCCCGGCGTTGAGTTGCGCCACTCAGCACGCATTACCTAAATTGGCGGAAAGTGGGGAACGGAGTGCCTTAACACTAGGTTCCCTTTGCCTATCCTGCTATATGCGGGATAAAGCTTGAAGCTAAAAAAAAACATACGTTGTTTCAAAAACGTACGTTGTTAAAAAAACAATACGTTGTTTTGTAAAAAAAAACATATATTGTGTAATATATTTTCTACTTCATTCTCTCCCCTACTTAGTTTTGTGTTGGTTTTTTTACCGTGACGCATTTTCGTTTCAAATGAAAGTTTGACGTCAATAAAAACAAAACGTAATAAATCACTCTGTATATAGCTCTATTTGATACTTAAAACCGTGTTCAAAGTGACATCCATCGGTATCAGTTAGCATTACACATATTATGAGAATAATATAAAAAGTTGAGTTAGTTTCTAGTAGGTACAGAGAAACAAACTGACAACAATACGAGACGGCGCCTCATACGACTAATCAGTCCCATGTGACAAGTCACAGCACTACTCTCGGTGTATGTAGTGATGTGACATTGTGAAATATCGATAACATTTTCAAAAAGGCGAATAATTTATTTAATATTTCAAATATAACAAATATGCAGTATAATAAACAGCTATATTTTATCATATAATTATTTTATCATACTTTTTTAGCAAAATTTATTTATGCTAAAAACATTACATTCTAAAAACCTACTACATTTATATTGATATATGACGCTCACTCGGGAGGCTCATCATAGTTGTATATTTATTGTAAAAATTTTATTCGAAAACAGCAACTGTTGAGTTTCTTGCCGGCTCTTCTCAGCAGAACTGCCTTCCGAGCCGGTGGTAGCTTCCGTTAGGACTGACACGACTGACACCTTTGTAGATTGACGATTCGAAAGTGCTTGTAATAGCCTATTTGAATAAAGAATATTTTGATTTTGATTTATAGAGTAGACCTTTTGGCGTCAAAAACAAAGTGTACCTATATCAAAAACCATAATAGTGTGTGTAGTATTTCGTTGATTTATTTTTAATGCATAAATGACCACAGTACCTTTACGTATTAATTAAAAAATGTGTATATTTGCTTTATTTATATATTTTAAAAAAGAGTACAATCGATTCTAATCCAATTATCTCTAATAGGTTAAGAATTTTCCGAAAAATTAAGGTTCCATATAGTGTAAATAAAATAAAATAATTAAAATATCTATAATTATAAGAAGCAGCACTTTAGATAAGCATATTATCGATAATATTTTAGACGTGGTCGCACGCTCCACTGGTGGCGGCGGTGGCGGTGGCGGTGGCGGGAGGCGGCGTCCTTTGACATCGACACCGGCTGTCACTCCCGACAGACGGAAGACGCGCTCGCGTTTAACTTACATGTGGTACAAATAGCTTCATGTCTAATATAGAACTATATATATTAACTCTATTATGAGAAATAAAAAGAATTAGGATTTAGGGAAAGTCAGAAAGAATATCTATCTATATAAATACCTATATCAAACGCTTGCGTTACTAACTGACAGGCAATATATAGGCGAAACTACAGTCCATAGACTCAGATAATAGACTCTTTGGATAATTTTTCGGAATTCTTGTAGTATATTTGATATTAAACAAACAAACGAAACTGCGGTATAGTTATAACTTATAAGTTACTAACTTTAAAGCTTAACCCGAGTATTGTTATTGCCAGGGACATTATATGTACTTATAAGCCAATTTGTTTCCATTTTTCGTTTACTGCTGGATCTACATATGTTCGTTATCATAGAGCATATTTATTTTTTTTCTCTATCGGAAGTTACTAAGTACTTTTTTAAACATTGATTAGTCTACTAAAAATCATGACTACAATCATATAAATTCTTCACATAACTTCTTCTACTAGGTAAGTACCTACTACCAAACTCTTATTTGTTATTAAAACTTACTTATTCTAGCATTTGAACAAGTTTCACTAAGATAACATGACTTTTTTTCAATTTTGTGCGTTTTCCATCGCAGAGTAGAAAAAAAGAACCTCCGTCGTCGGCTCTTCAGCTCTTGGTCTTGTGAAAGCGGGGAAATGAAAATAATTAAAATATTATACTCGAGTGGTTATAGAACCCACAACCATTGCGTACCACGTACAATATATCTCAGGAAATATATATAATTCTGTTAGCACCAACTTAAACTGAAGCTCTCGTTCAAAAACTTTTGATTCTCAGACAAATGATCCAATTATCGCTTCGAATGACTCGAATTTCTTAATTAAGCAAACTAATTAAAACTCAGATACCATCTAGCGCTTCCGTTGTCTCCGGCCCTTTGTTTTCACATCAAACGAAAACTGACTCTATTGTTATTTTAATAAGGTATAAAATCGTTGAAAAATGCAAAGTATGCGTTATTTTTGACATAACATCTGATACGATGGAACTGTCTTATTTAGAAATTAGAGTCCAAAATTGACTGTTATTTAGTTATTCCCCATGCCATTAAACATGCAATCTAAAATACACTCAATTTATATAGTAATAAGGTTAATTTTAGTGTGATGTGTCAGTAGCAAGGCGTCACGTAAGGCGGGCGGTGGAGCGTGACGCCCGCCAGAGATGAGAGGGTTATTTATAAGGCGGATAGCGATCGCTTTGTACATCAGCTGTTTGAGGGTGGAATGAAATTACTAGTGTTTAACGTAATGTAGTTATAATGTAGTACATATAATGCTTATGGTTATGTTTATATAGGTGACAGCTTTTATGCTTTTCCCGTATACCATGGTACTTAGGGATAGAATAGGTAGAGATAGAATTTTGTGTCAAGACACTCTGTTTTTTTGTTGAGTGGTGGAACTCAACGCCGTAACCCCTGTAGACATAGTGTTTGTTATTATGTATATTTTTATATAGCTCTGGTACAATGACCGCTCGAAATCGAGCGTTTACGGCGCAGAACCCAACGCCGCGTCATATCTGTATAGCGTACCTAATAACATTAGGTTTATATATTTTTTATAATTAAGCAGCTCTTGTGCAATAATTATAAGTCACTCCATTTAATTTCTTCGCGTTTTATCCATTTTCGATTTTTAAATGGTTAACCTTATATCACTCTTTGGCACAAATGACTGAGGAAACACTACGATATGCAAATAATTAATTAATATAAATGTTACGTGAATAAACGGAGTGTCTTCATACTACCCTGCTATAGGGTAAAAAGCGTAAAGCCGCTTACAAAAGTTGGTTTAAAAATGGATACTTTAAAAATTGTAGAGTTCCTAGTATTCGAAGTAAGTATAAATAAGCGTTTTCTTTTTGAATTGTTTTGTTACCAAATGTCTAATACTAAATAAGTTTCAACTAACTTATCTGCAAGCTTTATTCCTAGCGGGGTAGTCATATAAGTATATACACCTACTAAAGACATAATGCGAAATCTGTCATTATGCATAATTAGTTATTTTATCGCCTGTCGTGGCGCAGAGGCACAAGCATGCGACTGTGAACGCGACAAGTTGTGGGTTCGATTCCCACTCCAGGAATTGGAATTTTTCATTTCCTGGGCTTGGTAACAAGGCAAAACGCGGCGTTGAGTTCCGCCACTCAGCACGCAATGCCTCAATTCGGCGGAAAGTGGGGAACGGAGTGTATTAACCCTAGTGTTAATACACTTCCCTCTGCCTACCCTGCTATATGCGGGATACAGCGAGCTATGTATGTATGTATAATACATATTTTGTTTGCTTGTTCATAGACTCGCAGGTGATCTAAATATACCTTTATAATTTACAGTGATAACATCGGTTATGAACGTTGAGAAAATTCTCGGAGCCTAGTCTTTACATCTGATAACGTCATTATGATATATTATTGTCTATTTCTACTGGGTAGATATATTTATACATTGTATATATTAGTACTATTTAAATATTTATTTTATTTTGTCACACTAGAATTAAAAAGACTAATGTAAGTAGTATAAAAATATCTACTAGATGTTATTTCAAAAGCAACAGTCTAAAAACGAAAAAAAGAGTAGTATAACATGAGATTTCTTTTTACTACAAAGAGGCCAAAACACAAGTGATACCTTCTATTTAGTATTACTTACTTAACTTCACGCTTTATCCCTAGCGGGGTAGTCAGAGAGAACGGAGTGCTAAACGCTACGGTCCCTGCATACCTCTTTTGCCTCGTCCACAGTCATTAACCTCTTCATGCATATCCGCCCCTGTAAATATACGTAGTTTATTCTTTACTCGCTAATGTAATGGCAAAATCTTAAGAACGATGTAAGAAAAGTTGTGCTTCTGTCAGTGGCGAGGGGTGAAAATTTTAGTTAGGCAAGCCTGTTAATAAAGGAAAGCCGATGTATATTTAGGGAAGCCGGTAATTTTTGGGGAAGACGGTATATTTAGAGAAATCGGTATAGGATGTCAAGGTATTTCGTAATTTCACTATACAATTTTGGCGATGACCCTTTTTTTTAGCTCTCACACCTTGTTTGACTCTTTTTTCGAGCTCCACATTTTTCTGGCGAGCATTTTTGTTTAGGTCTCATACTTGCACTTTGAAAAGTTAGGCAAGCCGGTGGGAATCGAGTTGTATGGACGCCTCTCCACTGCTATTGTTACAATAATACATATATTAAATATAAAGTATTTTTTATCACATAATACTTATTCACATCTCTATGTAGCAGGTAGCTATATAAATAAATACAAATTTGTTTAATAATTCATTCACATTGTATGCAGTACATAATAATGCATATATATTGTATGCTGTCATTAATCATAACTCATGACTTGAGAGTAATGCGACAAGCCATAACTCAAACACTTGCCTCGAAGACAGTCAAGTCAGTCAATTCCGCCCACCGATTGTTACCACAACAATTAATATAGCTAAATATTCTACCTATATTTAAGTTTGACAATCAGATCTATTAGCAGGTAAAACCGCTTTGATTCCGTGCAAGGCAATTGATAGAATACGTTTTTTTTAGTTTCACGGTGTATTCCACACATAGCAGGGTAGGCAGAGGGAAACTGAGAACCTAGTGTTAAGACACTCCGTTCTCTTTTAATATTTCCGTTCTCCACTTTCCGCCGAATTGAGATATTATTGAGACAGACAAGTTTATTTTCTCGTTTTCTACAATATACCCACTTTGAATTAAACTTCAATAAACTTTGAACTAACATAATTTTCACGTTTTATTATAAAGTCCGTGAAAATGAAAATTTACTGCCATGAGCACGTGCAATTCATAAAACTGACGTTTAATATCTCACTATATAAGTATAAATAGTTATTTATAAAGTATTTACGTGTACAATATGATAGTAGTGTAATTATAAAGCTAGCGGCACACTAGGCGAGGCGCCGCTCCACTGAGGCGCGGCGACGCGACGCTTCCAAGAACCGCGCTTTCATCTCCATCACCGTATCTTACTCAGAACTTCTCTGTCATTTAGCAAATTATCTAAATTTTCTCATTAAAATGCAATTTCCCAGTAAACCGTCCAGTAAATGTATGAATTTTATTAAGCAATTCGCATTTTATTAAAGTAAATACAATAACGTTTGAAAGAAACGGAAGTTATGAATTATTTTGAAATTGGTTTCAAATTGTCATAGGTTTAAATTCTCGGAAAATTTAGATAATATGTTGAAAATCGTCTTATATTCATAACATTTTAACGCCCCAGCATTAGTTTATTGGCGTACATCATTTATACAAAATTCAAAGTAATTTTCATAAAATAGCAGTTTAAACGTACATAAAATTAATATCAATTAGTGCGTCAGAGAGCGTGAACACTGAGCACTGAACACTATATACTACAGTGGGTAGGTATGATTGTGTTAATTGCGTGTGGTGGCGATGCGTCTCGCTGCAGGCGATTGGGAGTGACGCAGCTCGTTGGCGCTGTACAGAGACGGTGGACGGTAGAGTGACACGCACGCACTCTCCGCTCCGAAGCGCTTCGTTCACGCCATTGCGGTTGTTAACCTAGTGTGGCGATACACTTATGTTAGTGTAGTATGTTATTGTTTTATTTTTGTGCTGAAAATATAATTGTGGGGTATAAATAGATATTGATTCGTGTATTTTTTATTCTTATCCAAGACTCATAAAAATAGTATTTAGTGAAAAAGATGTGTTATTGATTATGTAATGTTTTTCATTTTAAAGGATTTTTTTTTTCTATTTATTCATACCCTACGAATAATACTGGGTAGCAAATAAACACATCGCGTATTGTGTGGGGGATATAAATACCTTACTTTACGTCAAGGAAACGACAATATTTTAAATGTAAACATTCCCTCGAATGGAATTCGAACTTACAGTCATCATGTTCTAATTGCGCTATTTCTCGTAATTACAAAATAAGCATTTTTCTTATTTTTCAAGTTATTTCAAGTATGCAAGACAATATTTTATTTGACATAAAATAAGCTCAACAGATGTGTAGAGTCCCAGCGTTCAAAATGAATGTTTATTTATAAATGTAAATCTATTGAACTAATTTTGTTATTCATTTACCAAGTTCACTTTTGCGTGACATTATAAATTTCGAGTCGTTTAATTTAAACACATTTCGTTCCAAACTCTTAAGAGAATGTCGTTTAGTTCCGCGCGTTCGCTCCGCTTCAATCTTTCTACAAATATAAAGAAACAACTTATTTGAGCTATTAATGGGATAAACGTTTTATTTGCTGGACGCCATTTTGCGTGACGAACTAATAAATAAGATGGAGGTGATGGAATAATGGATTTTCATGATTTTGCCGACAATTTTCTTTATGTTATTTCTTCCTCATGATTTATTTATTTTAGATAAAAATTAAATAGAATATTTTAAAAATAATTCAGTAAAATATTTTTAAATCAAAACCTTTTACTTAAATCAATACCTAATAAATATACTCAGTTTTTATAAGTAAAAAAATCATATAAATTATAATATTATCTATACATTTTTTTGTCATGTATATTTCAAGTTTTTACGTCAATATGAAAAAAAATAAACAAAATGGCGTTATTTTAGCGGGAAACGCAAGCAACGTAATGGCGGCGGCGTGGTCGCTTTGATCGTTACACGACAGCTTGATTAATTGTGCTCTCTGTTTTTAATGCGAGCGACAACAAATCAAAATTAACACTGTCATAACATGGAGGGGCGGCTTTTGTTACCGACGCGCTTGTAAATCTAATGAGACATTAGTGAAATTGAAAACTGAAGGAAATTGCTTTCGCTGTAATAAATGTAGTTAGGTAAGTTTTAGTTAGGATGCAAAATTAGCACTTTAAAAAGATAATTGCAGCGTATTCGTAGTGTGTATTTTTAACAGTCATAGATACTAGAATTAAGAGATATTTCATATTATAATTAAAAGAAAAACGTCAAAACTGGTAATTTAGTGTTTTTTTACTTTTTTCTCACTTTAAAAAAATAGTTGGCAGTTACTAAGAGTAGTTGTTTATAATGTTTTATAGACTAAATTTAAAAAACAATGTAATTTGGCTCATTGTAGTCTTGTTATTTTCTTCCGGGGCAGGCGAAAAGATATATATCATATCAGAGCGGAAAAATTAAAATAATTTAAATATAATCGTTCCGAGAGGGAATCGAACTCACAACATTTACGGTCAAATGTTTTTCCACTACACCACGACGACTTCCATACCATATACCGTATTTATATATAAGTATATGACATTTATGGGTATGACTCGGCTATATCGGTCCCGTTATTAATATCCGGTCGGCAGACACCATCCGCCGCATCAATTACACCACAATCCGTGACGACGCTGACGGTGACGCTGAGGCTGACGGTGGACTGACGGCAGACGGACGGCTACGGCTCACACCGAGGGACTGAGGAATGCCTCAGCCTGTACTAGCATTCCCTGCTATGTATATGCGGGTACTTAATTCAATTATTTAGTAAATCATGTAATTTTCATAGATTTTTACTTAATTAGGTAAGTACATATCAGTGGCATATTTTAAAAATTTCACTTCCAAATTTTTCCACAAAACTTACTGTCTTTTACAGAAGGTAAGCCGATGGGAATCGTGTTATATGGACGCCTCGCTACTGGTACCTATTTAGTATATGTAAACTTGAAGATAGAGAAAACCTAGTGTCAAAACACTTCGGTCTCATGTATGACTTCATGCGTACACATATGATTTCATGTGTCCACATATGACTTCATGTGTACACATATAAAAAAAAAATTCAAATAGTACTTTCATTATAGTGTGAATATGCTACATTCTTACTCACCAGATCAAAAAGAAATAAATGATATTTAAATATTCCTCAAGTAAATAGGCATGGATTATGGGTTCGATACCCATAATCCACGGTGAAATATGCCATGACGGAATGTAATGGAATGGAGGATGTGAAATAGGATTTTATATAATTAAATTTGAGGAAGTCAGTACAGGTTTTACACAATTATGTATTATTTAAATAAGATATTATTAGATAGACATTTATTTCAAATATATTTCAATTTTTTAGCATAACTTATTAAATTTTAAATAACAATTTATAAAAGACAATCAAATTATAATATGTATTTACCTAATTTTCTCATTCCGTCATAATGTTATTTTACCAAAGTTCTGTGTACCTCAAAAATATATATACAGTGTGAAGAGACACCATTTTCAATATATCTTTATTTTCGTATTTTATAGTAATCGATCGCCATCTAGTGTTCAATAGCACAATTAAAATTAGCAAGTGAAAAAGAACTATTAATAAGATAGGTAAATAATATTTAAATTGATTATATGAAAATAGCGTTAGTTGAAGAAAATATATTTTAATAAAAGTTAAATAAAATTATAAATTGCATAAAACATTACGATGACACCACGTGTAACGGAACAAATTATAATGTAAATATTTTATATAATCTGTGCCTCAAATAAATTCACCAAAAGTTGTGATCGTGAGAACATTGAAATGCTAATTGTTGTTTAGTGTAATTTTTATGAACATGGGCACCGAGATAGCAGTATCATTTAGTACTTTACAAGCTCAGCTAGAGAGTGAGAGGAGTAGTTTATTTAAAATTGACGAAAATATAAAGAAAATCGTACAATCATCCGGAAGGTTCAGTGAGAGGTTAGCGATGTTCACCAAACTTAACATCAGTTTATAATCAAATGTTATATAAATAACGCTTATTTTACAGATTTAATGCAACTGGAGATTATTCGAAAGGCGGCACTCGCACCGGCGGCCGCAATACATACACTGAGGCAGCGAATAATTATAATAAAACTGAGGAACAGTTGAAACGCAAACATGAAACTAAAACTGTATTTAGCAGGCAAGTTGAGGGTACTTTTTGTTAATTGTATAGTAAAGTAGACTTTACGAAACTTAAACAATCTTATGCTCTGTATAGAATACATAATTATAAGTCATTTTTATCGATTTATGTTAATTTTTAATATATACATTGAAAACTATAACATGAATAAGTTTAAAAATTAAATAACTTAAAAAGATATGTATTCATTCATTATATAATAAATCTAAACTTTTAAGGTGATTAAATTCTCATTATAAATGTTTAAATCAACACTAATTACTTTTGTAACTTATTTAATATTATCAAATTTATAACATTTAATTTTTATATGAATAGATGTTGCAACATCTGGCAGAAAGTGGCGGACAACATGCCTTGACACTGATTTCTTTCTGACCCTGCTATTTTGGTAAAATATGAAGCCCATTTTCATTTCAATCAATATTATCAAATTTATAGGTTATCAGCTAGGGTCCAAGATAGTGATGGGGAAGAAGAAGGACCAAAGAGAACTAGAATGTCATCAGCTGTCTCCAGGGAGCTGCCCACCCGGGCTGCAGTACTGCGAGCCCAGGGTGATGATGAACAGGCTAGGACTAGGAATAGGAGAATATTTGGGTCTTTACTTGGCACATTACAAAAATTTAAGCAAGAAGAAATTGTATTACAAACTAAGGTGTGTATGTTACTCAAGTACCTCCAAGCAGGGCATCTATCATACAAAAAATATATCAGTAAACAAACTGCATAAAGTGTGCTATTTCATTCTACACTATATACATATGTCCATTAATGCCTCTATTCACATTAATTTAAAATTAAAGTAATTGTTGCCTTAGAATTGATTTTAATACTAAATTTATGTATGTTAGTTTCTACAAAGATTCATTGTGTTTAGATTCTCTTGTACTATAGTAATTTAGCTTTATAAATAAAATAAACTATACTATAGTAAGGGACAACCCAGTGATAGGGCACTCCATTTTCTACTTTCCATTTAAAATCAAGACATGGCATGTTGAGTAGTGAAACTTAATTTCGAGCTTTGTCTTACCAGAAAAATTATCTGAAAATTATAAATAATTTAAATATAATCATTCCTAGAATACAACAAGTTGACTCAAGAGGTGTAATAACATATAATGCTAATCAGAAATGATAGTACTCATATTCTTTCTTCCTTCTATAAAGAGCTTAATTTAATGTGACCTAGCTACCCTGGCACCATCGTTCAACAAATCTGCTCATAGTCGACGAGACACTAAACACAAAAAAAAGAAAAATATATAATTATTCCTCGCAGTGGGAATTGAACCCATTTAAATCCCACTTTACCACAATGGTCTCAATAAATACAATGATTTTACATAACATCTAAATATTGTTCCTATAGGAAGAAAAAAAAGCTCAAGTGGAAAGAAAGATAGAAGAGCAAGCAAGACTTGAAAAGGAAAGAGAACAGAAAGAAAGGAAAACATTATTTGCAGAAAGAGAACACAAGAAGGCCACCATTAAAGCATTGGAAGCTAAAATGGGCCGAGTCCAGGAGTTTGAGAAGTGGGAAGCCTCACAGCAGTGCCTCAGCAACTTCATACTGACTAAAGCTAAACCACCAATATACTGGATTCCTAAGAAAATGTCAGAAAAGGCTGAAGAAAAGCTGGTTGCTAGTAGAAAGTGCCATGAGAGTGAGTTTTATCATGATTTTCTTATTTTTATTCCTTAAATCAGTTTATTATAGCATATGCGTTTGTAAAAAAAACATTTTCTTTATTAAAATTTCCTCAAATTAGCTATGGTAAAATTAATATCCAAATATCCTGTTTTATATCACAGTAAATATATAAAATGTAGTTTTTACTTTTTAAAAAGTATTAAAAATCAAATTGGTATACGAAACTGTGAAATTAAAATTATCATGCAAATGTATATTATTATTTCATATTTTTTTAAATTATATTGTTTTTATGGCCATTGTTGCTGTAGGACGTTTAGATAAATAAAAAGATCATTCGATTTTATATATAAATTATATTTCACTGAAAATATAAGTACTCAAAGAGACTGCTTATCAACTCGAAAGTTCTTACACGTAAAGAACACAGTCTATGTGACGGCAACCATATTATAGTAAAAGTCGAAAGACATATCAATTATAAAAGATTAGTTTTTGTATAATAATCAATTGACAATCTATAAAACAAGTTGATTATTTAAAAAGTCAGTTGACCAACTATAAAATCTATTGATATTCTAACGATTGCCATAAACATAATTTGTTATGGGTTTGATTCCTACACAGTGTCCAGATTATGTATCAAATATTGACATCTTTCAGCTCTGGTAAGATAAAGTGTGGCAATGTAAATTTAAAAATTGAGAGGAAAGTCAAAAATGGAATATCTGAACACTATGCTCTCTCTGACTAACCCGCTATACATGAAGCTATAAAAATAATTAATTCATGTAACCTCCACAGAATACCTAACGAGCAAACGTGAGGAGTTACAAGATGAATTAGTACGCATAGAACAGCGATGTAGACGCGTGCGACATGTTCCCCAAACACTCCACGGACACCCCTCCCCGCTCCCCCTCCGCGGTCCTCCTCGAGGGCCTGGGGAGGACGGGGAGCGCGGGAGGAGGGGGGGACGAGACAAGTTCGCGGTAGACGCCGACGCGGATGATAAAGATGGAGATGAGAGCGAGGGGGATGCGGATAGGGAGGGGAATGGAGAGGATGATCGGCCACCCATGGAACGTACTGATGGTAAGGTTTTTTTTGGTGTGTTGTTCTGTATGATAGTAGTTGTCATTTTGTTATAAAATAATTTTACTTAAGTAAAAGTTAATTATTATACTTTTAAAATATAAATTACAAATATTTTTACATATGACTAAAGTTCGATATTAGAAACAAAAGTGCTAGGGGAAAATTTCTATTCCCACCGCCATTATAATCCGACACTTTAACAAAATCATCATTATATTGAATTCGGACGTCTATCAGACATATAAATATTGTACAAAATTAACGCAGTGTTAAATTCTGTCTGTCTTCACGTTATGTCTCAAATTTCGGTGGAAATGGGAGAAAAAAATGTTGTCACATTAGGTTCTCTCTAATTACCCTTAAAAAAAGCGTGAAGCTGCAAAATAAAATGCTTACTAATTAATTATTATAGACATTAGACTATTTCTATGAATAACTTTGATTAGACCTATCAACTTTTAACTAACGCCTGTCGTGTCTTGAGGCACAAGCGTGCGACTGTGAACGCGACAGGTTGTGGTTTCGATTCTCACTCCAGGAAATGTTTAGTATTTTCAATTCCTGGGTTTGGTAACAAGGCAAAACACAGCGTTGATTTCCGCCACTCAACACGCAATGCCTCAATTCGGCTGAAAGTGGGGAACGGAGTGTCTTAACACTAGGTTCTCAGGTTCCCTCTACCTACCCTGCTATATACAGCAAGAAGTTAAAAAAAAAAACTTTTAACAAGTGTAAATGTAACTTAACCTATACACACTGTATCAACATTTCTATTTCTTTTAAGTTTCGGGTGATGACAGTAAAATGGACATTAGTACAGAACATATAGTCGATGTGAAGACATCTCCGCCGGAGAGTATGGTCACTGAGGTCACTGACGTTGTGGTACCGAAAGTTGAAGCAAACGGGGAAAACCATTCCTAACAGGTTCACTTTACATATATATGACACTTGAGTATAAAATGACAGGAAATTAAAATTATGTTCAGTATTTTGTTGCTTTTTATATTTATATCTTTGCTTAATGTGTATAAATATTTATCTTTTGTCTCAAATTATAGAAAGGTCTCTATAAAGGTGATTATTTAATTTACTTCATTCATATTAGTTATATTATTCAAATATATTCCAAATATTTGTTTCCAAAAATTTGATAATTTTTTTAGTAACAGTTTTGTAAATAGAGCTGTGATATATTTAAATTATAAACATGTCTTACATACAATATTAGTGTATTGCAATGGAAGTCTAATTTACAATAAAAAACATAAACAGAATACAGAGAGAAACTTAATATAAAAAATGTTGAAAGTGTTTAAATAAGTATCCTAGAGTAAGATAATAACCATTCTTTACTGACAGCGAACTACACATATATATTACACTTAGTTTTAAAAAGTATCTCAATCTTCTTCTAAAATTCTAATTCACTTTAAAAATACATACAATTATTTTATTCAATCCAAAAGTAAATGCCCTTTTGGATTGATAGTTTTACATTTTGACCTTCACATGATTTTGACGGAAACGCTGGAGGTCATATTGGTCTTCTGTGATGACGTTAGTTGCTCTTGTATATGTACTCATATTAAAAAATATTTTGTATCATTGAAGAATAAACTATAAAGAAACATTTTGTTTACCTGTTGACACTTTACAGGGCCAGTTAGATAGTTTCGCATATTTCAAACACATATTATATTGAAAACTTTGGTTTTCAAGTATTAATAAGTTTGTAGATTTTCTCTCATTAAGAGCAAAATTCTCCATTTGTAGGACAGACAACTATAACAGTGAACAATAACTATTATGTTTTTTTCTTACGGTGGGAATATACGATTTACACATATGGGCATGTACAATTTACTGAATTTATTAATTTGCACATATTACAATCATGTTATAGATATTTTTGTAATAACAGCGAAGGAAGAATTTCCATAGTAAGTAAGTAGCGAAGGAAGAGTTTCCATATAATTTACCTTTAATACAGAATATGTAAAAAATAGTACGCTAAAGGCTAAGCTGGGGTACAAAGCTTTTTTACGAAAATTACACAGAAAAGTATGAAATTTGGCACAGTTAAAGCTTACAAAGAGAAATGGATGCAGAACGCCAATATTTTTTATAATAAACCATTAGAAGAACATTAATATTATATAAAAATATTAAACACAAACTTTCTTAGGCAGCGTGTTGTTAACGCGACGGCGGTGCCTGCTATAATAAACTCCTTCTCATATTACAATTATATCTATATATGTTGTTCCCTGTCACATCATTCAACATGTTAGCATTTAATTTTATTAAATAATATATATTATTCGCAAACTATGTTACTCCAACTGCGCACATTAGATAGCAATAGATATAGAAGCCGTTACAAAATAGTGCCTTTATAAAACAGCGTATATTACCACTAGCTTTAAGATACACATATAAATCTGATAACATTTGTCACAATCTATACGAAACGCTTGTGTTACTGATTGAGTGACAGACGTACACGCGCAACTACTGCCCATGCAAACATAAAATATGTTATGTAGATTCCTTAAGGGGTGTAGGGGAGCACTAAGAGAGGATTTCTCGAAATTCCTACGAAGACGGGAGAAAACAAGATTTTATATCTTATAGTCGCAAGCAAAGTCAGAATACAGCTAGCTGTGTGCAACGTGTGAACTGTGACGTCACGTGTCAGTTCTATACATTTTCGTCTACAAATAACAATTTGCATTCTCGAAATATTTTTAATTACAAATTTGTAAAGAAAATACGAACAAGTAAATTTACTGGAATATTATTACATTGCAGCAACAGAAAGCAGCATAAGTTATCAGTCACAAGTTAAAAATAACTTTAATATCGACGTTGAAATGCCAATACCTCTTAACTGACATTTATAATTATTTCACTTTATTATTTTTATCGTCTTAATGACTCGTTTAGACACGTTGGTTAGTTGCGAGATATTTCCATATTTTTGTTTTAATGCCGTTGCAACTAAAAATACACTAAGGAGTACACTATAACATGCTACAGTGCATTTAAGACTATATAAATAAAAATGTGAATATATTCAAAATGTCAGTTAGGAGGTAAAATTACTTTTAGAACATCTAAAATATTCGTTGTTGGTACAATTTAAGATATGCTTCCATAATATCCGCGCTATCAGTAACTTTGTTGTGATGAAGAATACCACTGTTAGTGCTAATTATACATATACTATATTATATATGCTAATTATATATATAATTTTGTAATTTATTTATGGAAATTGTCAAAGATCTCTTACAAAACAATCCTTCTCTAAACAATAAAAAAATACATATATACATAGTCTATATCAATACTGCTTGTATAGTAAATCAAAATTCTAAATATTTTAACTAATGACAATCATAATGTTTCATAGACATAAGTCGTTATTTATACTGTAGACTTATATATTTATATTGCATTCAAATTTTATCATTTTAAACTCAAGTGTCGTTTATATTGTGATATTCATACTAGATGTTGCCAGATTATTATACTTGTCATATTGTTTTCATAAAAAAAAAAATTTACTCATTTTACAGGTTATATTTTCCCAATTAAAATTAATCAATAAATATCTGGCAACATTAGCTACTGATAAATATATGATGTATAAAGTTATAATTTTATTTCTTAAAGACTTGTTAAATAAAATCATAGGCATTTTCCAATTGGTAAGTAAAGTACAAAGTATATGTAATGTATATGCTTGTTACTTAAAAGGCAACATTTTTACTTCAATCTTAGAAATAAATACTTTTAACAGAATGAGTTTGTGGTTTTATTTTTATATATGCCTTTAGTGGAAAAATATACTGTGTGTGAGTATTTTCATTTGCGCTCTCTGGTAAAAGAAAGCGCGACAACGAGTTCCACCTCTCACCATGCAATGTCTAGAAATCAGAAAGAAAGTAAAGAATGGAATATCTTCACAGTAGGTTATTTTTGACTACTGTTTTAGATGCAATTTGGTAGGCATTATTAGACAGAATGTGATTGGATTATAACTCATCAAGAAGTTCCATGTGTACTTAAAAGAGAGATAAAATGTATGGATAATCTTTTGAAATGAAACAAACTAAGAAAATTTGACTTGCTTTACTATTTAAAGGATAAAATCAAAGTGCTAGATGAGTATTAATTTATGAATTTATATTTCCAAATAAAAAGAACAATAATAGCTTATACATACATAAATAAAAAAGCTCATCATCTATTTGAGAGTTCAGGCATAATTTTTACAGAGTCGAGAGCTGTAATAAAATAGATTCCAAAAGGACAAAGATACTATATAGCTTGAAAGAAATAATATTGTGCTATAGACAGATTAAATATCATACTGCAATTTGATAAAAAGTATAATTCAAATAATACTTAAAATATACAAATTAAACAACATTTTTTTACTGTTCAAATGAAATAAATAAAATCAGATCAAATTAAATAAATAAAAGCAATTAAATAGACTTTTATTATAAGACAGCTATAATTGTTTCAATCTAGTGTGAATATTCTGGAAGCAATGTCATCTAACATCCAATCCATGCCATCTAGCAAGTTCTCTCCTGTGACTGCTGAGCAGCGAACAATGCGCCAGTGGTGTGTCTTGATGCTGTCTAATTCTAAGGCCTACAATTGAATATAATTGAATATAGATAACTGGTTTATTTTGTCAGTTTTGGTTTTAATGTTATTTTTTTTTTAATAATTAAGATCCTTAAGTTATAAAAATCTTGTTTTTTCCTTATCAGGTCAGTCTGTTCTATCTAGATTTCCAAATATACTACTTACAGCCCAATTCTTATCTAGTCCTGTCATTGAATACTTTCCACTGTCATAAACCCTGGACATTATACATTGTTAAAAATTCTAGTAATATTTATTATATTATAAAATATTCACTGTACCTCTCTAATTTCCTGAGATGTCAAAGCTCCAGGTAAATCAGATTTGTTGGCTAGAACCAACAAAGTGGCCCCAGCTAACCTCTCTTCTCTTAACAAAGAATGTAGCTCCTTGGCACAATCTGCCAAACGTCTTGCATCAGCACTGTCCACCACCCACGCTACACCATCTGTGCTTTCAAAGTAATTCTTCCAATATGACCTGAAGCCATAAAACAGAAAATACAAATTTAATAATAAAAAAAATACCTCTATTGTCTTTATTTAAACTATAATAACTATTTTGTAATAATTATTTCTCGATTACAGCACTAAAATTTTATATTTTAAAAACTTTTTAAAACAGATGGTCAAGTTTTAAGTCCATTATGTTAGAAAAATATTTTTAAATCAATTACTTAAACAATACTTACCTCAACGATTTCTGTCCGCCCACGTCCCATATATTTAGCTTATATCCTCGGTGTTCTAATGTTTTTATGTTAAAGCCGAGCGTTGGGGAAATCGTATCTATTGGTTCTCCGTTGAAGCGTTTCAAAATAGTTGTTTTACCAGCATTGTCCAGTCCCCTGTTATGTATGGCTAAGGAAATTATTTGGTATCTTAAAAATAAATAACCATCCAAACTTTTACTGATGAATGCAAAAAAAATATGAGTCAACAACACAATCAACGACAATATGCATATAAAGATATATTATAAAAGGATACAACATAAGAATGCGCATTTCTTTTTCTTTTTGCCGTAACTTCTTTAATATAGTTAGGAATCCCATTTTAATTTGTTTAAATTTACACAATGAACAGCATTGTTTTCATTCGGAATAATAGAAAACAAGAAAGTATGACAAATTTATACTAATACTGTCAAATGTCATCTTGATATAAGTAACGTTCAGTTATATGAATTAATAAAACTAAAAAAGTAGCTTCACACTTCACTTGTATGTCAGTGTGAAAACATTATTAAACTCAAATCGTTTTACCATATTTGGCTACTGTATAGCTTATGTATTGATTTACTTATGTGGAAAACAGAAATACTGAAAATTATCTTTATAATTCAACTTATGATGTATATGTATAATTCAACTTATGTTGTAACTGAATAAAGTTCATATTCTTATAGTTTAGTAACACCCAGTCAAATTTAAGTTTTCTATTACCTTTACCAACAACCTTTATCAACGTAGATTTAATATTATTAAGATTTAAAACCTTAAACACATAATTGGTGTTAAATTGGAATTGGAAGGTCGTTCACCAAATCATTTATAAATTCTCTTACGTTTATAGTTATCACAATTTGTTTTATTTAAATGTAATGAGACCTATGATTAATTTTTTCTCAATAACAATTTCTTTATAACAAAATCTATTCCATTTCAAAGAATTTTCTTAAAAATGTACACCATAAACAAGGTAATATTTTCATAAGAATCCAATATCCAATAGGAGTGAATTAGCGCGCATAGACAAAATAAATCTATCCATGGCGGAGCTCGTCGCTGTCAAGTCTCTATTTCTATCTCAATTATGAAGCATCTTCAATGATTTTTGGTGGTTTTACAAAGTGGAAGTGATAGTGTGGCGGTGTGGTGTGGTGTGGCGCTGGGGACACGGCTCGGCGGCGCCATGTTCAGCGGCACGGTGCGCGTGCGGGTGTGCGAGGCTACGGGCCTGCGGCCGACCGACTTTCAGAAACGGCACAACATGACCTTCGGGAAACCAGGTGAGCCCCGACTAACCAATCCACCCCGCACTATACAGTGTCCTATTATTTACCCGTTCCCGACGCATTCCAACAAGTGCTACTTTGTTACGAACAAATTTGCGCACGAAATAGGCGTTGGATGTTTACCAAAATGGGTGTTGGTATTATTTGTAAATACGCGATACGTTGCAGACGATCAGCCGATAGACCCGTACGTCTCCATCGACGCCGACGAGCATCACCTCGACAAGTCGACCACCAAACCCAAAACGTTTGACCCCGTGTGGAACGAATCTTTTACACACGAAGTGCACAATGTCACCAGGTACGTGGTCTCCTCCACCACCTCGGGCCACCCGCCGGCCGCTACCTCTGATATTGACGTATCGTGCTATTTTTGAAATATTTAAATGTTGTAGCTTGGGCATCACTGTGTTCCATGATGCTGCAATACCTCCTGATGATTTTGTTGCAAACTGCACTATCCCCTTTGAAGATCTTATGCATCGAGAAAAAGATGCCACAGACTTTTGGGTAAGTTTCATACCAAGTTAATTGTCCGATTCCTTACAGTAGTGAAATATTTCAAGATTTGGCTTATCTTATCTGTAACCTTTAAAGTATTACAAAATGTGTGTAATAGTGATAGTATCTAACAAATTGTTTGTTATTATTGTTTTGATTGTTAAATCTGAGCGGTGTTATCAGTACTGCTATGTTTAAATTTAGCAAGTCAATAAAATAAACATTTGGAAGTCAAATCTGAAATATGAGCATATGCAACAAGTATGAATTTGTCATGCCCAGCATCCTGTTTGCATCACAGTGACTCACCTCATCTCAATTATATTCTATATATGCTTGGATTTAATGTAAATTCACAAGTGAAAGTATTTTCCTGTTGTGACTGAGTATTTGCTTTGTTATTGTATTAATTATGGAATCTTAAGACAATTATTATTTTATAAATAAACTTTAATATATAATACTTTAAAGTTTATTATTCTTTGTGGTTGAAACATTTTTTTTATTTCTTTTTAATGTAACTTTTGAAGATCAAATTATAAGGTTGAAAAATATATTTTTATTAAAAAAAAGTTTTAAGTATATTCAGACAGATACATGGTATGTACATTATACACATACAAATATTGTAACAATATATGTTATACTTAGAATATTAGTTAAGATAATCTGTTCCTTTAATTGACCTTGACATATTAAAGATACAATTTTTATTTCACAAGTGCAGTTGTAATTCATATAGAAGTGTGTAAGTAGTGTTGTGTGTATTGCAGGTGGATCTAGAACCTCAAGGAAAGTTGCATCTCAAGATAGATCTGCAATGGAATTCTCAAGGTATTTTGTATTGTTTTATTTATTTTTTTGCAATGTATAGTATGTGTAATACTTGTTAGAGGTTAAAACCTTCTATTTTTGTTTATATTTTATCCTGAATATCAGGGTAGGTATAGAGAACCTAGTGTCAAAACACTCTTTTTTGAATGCTTCTTTAAATTCCACTATAAATATATGTATGTATATGTGCAAAACTCTTGTTAGTTAGTTACTGAGTGACTGCATTCTAGACTGAAATTACTGGTCTACAAGCTAAACCTTGGCATATAAGTTCCTAAGGGAGTGTAGGGACTCCCCTACTCAGTAGGAGAGGTTTTATTGAGATTGGTACAGGAATGAGAACTACATGATACTTATGTCTTACAAACTTTGGAAGATAAAATGAATATAATATGTTAGTATGTAACAAAGTTACCTGTGACAAATTGTGTTATCTTAAAATGTTGATGTTTTTCCTGTTTTGTTATGTATATTTAATTAATATTTAGTACATTTTTGTTCCATTATTTAACATCGATTTTTCCTATATGATAAAGGCAGAGATGAGAAATACATAATTTTTGTATGAGATATAATTTTGGAGAGCTAATAATAAAAAAAATAATACATTTTGTATTAAATATGATATTTTCATAGTTTACATTTTTTCAGCCAATGTCCTGATACTTTTGTTGTTTGATTCAAAGTCAAAGTCAAAGTCAAATAATTTTATTCAAAATAAGAAGTTACAAGCTTCATTTTTTGAACGTCAAATAATTTACCACCGGTTCACTAAATTTAATGCCTCAGACCTGAGAAGAACCGGCGCAAGAAACTCAGCGGGACTTTTTTTTTTTTTTTATGTTATTAATATTAAGAATATTATTATTTAATATAAATCGATTATTACATAAATAAAACATGGCTTATATAATTTTACCACTTCGTTTTTCCTGTCTGTAGAAAGGAATAAAGACAATCTAATGTTAACTTACTGTGTTTTCTGTTTTGTGTACATTTTTTATATATTGTATTTTCAATGAGGGGATTTAATACTGCTTTTCAGTTTACTAATTCTCGCTAATGAAAATAAATACTTATAATCATTCTCGTTGCCAATTTCGTTCAATGGGTCAGTGTTTGACTGTAAACGCGATTGGTTGAAGGTTTGAATCACATTGGGGCATTTAAGCAAAGCGCGACTTTGAATTTCGTCATTGAACACGCATGCGAACATGTTTAGACATTGGGCGGAAAGCGACGAACGGAGTGTGCTGACACAAGGTTCTCTCTGACTGCCCTGCTGTGCGAGGTAAAGCGTGAAGTTACTTTTTTTAAATAACTATCTTAGGTGACGGTCGACTCTATAATCTTTGCGTGAACATACAGTTCGATATTTTCCTATTAAGCTACAATAACGTAGATTGTCAGTTTTTGATGTTAATAATATATACAAATCAGCACTCATTGCCTCAATTAGGTGGAAAATGGGAAATGGAAATCTTAAGAGAACGGAGTGTCTTAACACTAGATTCTATCTTCTCTCTTCTTCCCTCTGCCTACCCTGCTATGTGATATGTGCGTTAAGTTAAAAAATAATAATATATACAATGGTAGGCAGTTGAAAATTATGGTTTATGGTATAGTTTCATTTCTGGTTTAACTTTTGAATATTTGTAAATAATTTTTGATATATACTTCCAATTATTGGGCATCCTTTGTCCAAGAAATACGACGTGTTTGACGTATTGTTGGAGATGACAAAGAATAAATAAAAATATCAATATAGTTTTCAAAATAAGTCGACTTTTAATCACAATATACAGATATTCGATATTTATTTTTTAATATGAAATTTATAATATTAGAAATAGCATCAGTTGAAGACTTTGTTTGAATATTTTGTTTTTTTTTTTCAGTAATTGCGTGCTTTAGATTAGTAATATCGATACGATGTATGTATGCGCTTAATTATAATATTGCAGTGGGTTGCGGTTGGTGTTTATACATACATACATAGCTTCATGCTGTATTCCGCATATTTCGCTCCGTTCCTCACTTTCCGTTCCGAATTGAGGCAATGCGTGCTAAGTGGCGGAACTCAACGTCACGCTTTGCCTTGTTACCAAATCCAAGAAATGAAAAATTCCATTTCCTGGAGTGGGAATCGAACCAACAACCTGTCGCGTTTACAGTTCGCAGTCGCGTTTATGTTTATAAAAGTGAATAAGAAGACTAGGATGAATGTTATTTGACTGGTTAAGCAGTTTTATCGTGATGGGCGAACAAAAAAAAAGCACTTTCATTAAATACCTATTTATATATAGGTGTATAGTAGAACCTGAATTATCAGCGGTTCAATTAACCGGGGTTTCAAGGGGCCAATTATTTCTTTAATAAGATTTTTTTAACACTTACACAATTCATTTTATAATTAAATTATTACATTATATTTTTGTAACAATTACATTGTAATTGTTAATCAATAATAAAATATAATAATGAATAGAAAACACGGTGTGCTGTATCATATGTTTCCGGTAACTGCTAGTGCAATTCATTTTCTAGCAACAAATAAATGCATAAAATGTTGTTATTCAATTATCCGTGGTTTTCGATTAGCCGTGGACCCACATACTTATCATCGGATAATGGAGGTTCTATGATATTTGCATTATGATCCTTCCTAACTGGCTATGTATAATGTCAGTGAGCGTGTCCGGGACGGCGGGCGGCGTGTGCGGCGGCGGCGGAGGCGCGCGCGCTGCCCGCGGCCGCGAGTTCAAGGAGGGCGCGGGGTTCGCGCGGCGACGCGGCGCCATGCGCCGGCGCGTGCACCAGGTCAACGGACACAAGTTCATGGCTACCTTCCTGAGGCAGCCCACCTTCTGTAGCCACTGCAGGGAGTTTATATGGTATGGTCACATACACATACATACACCGCATACACACATTCATAACTATACATACAGGCACAGAGCATCGGTACGTTAGTAACATTTATAAACCATATCATATAGTAATCCACACTCTTACATACATATACACAGACAGACAGATATCGGTATATTGGTATATTAGTAACTTCTATAAACAACATCATATTGTAACACACACAAAGACACTGACACACATTACCGGTATATTAGTAACATATATAAAAAAATTTAAATGGTAACACACACAGACAGATGAACACTAGTACATTAGTTATTCACATGTATTTATATATGTAATATTGTTTTGTGACAGGGGCATCGGTAAGCAGGGATACCAGTGTCAAGGTAGGCATGTTGGAATATATTCTATTTTTTAATTATACTCGTACACCTCAATAAAATATAATCTAGAAAATATTCTTCAAATAACTGGACAGGTTCTTACGAAAAAATCTACAGATGAACCATTTTTGCTATGTTTTTATACAATAATTAAGTAAAATTATTTAATCGTTTCAAATATATATTTTTCTTTTTACTCAATAAAGTTAAAAAGCAACAATTGTAAATATTATTACTTTTTTTTATATATTTCTAATATATTTTCTATGTGCAGTGTGCACGTGCGTGGTGCACAAGCGCTGCCACTCCTCCGTAGTCACCAAGTGTCCTGGCATGAAGGAGGAGGTCAGTTATACATGTTTTAACTAAAATATTACTTAGAAAAACTCATGCAAGAATAACAGTAACACTAAACTGTCTTTTTTGTTCATTATATGCAACTGCGATATTATTTTGTCGTAGTGTTTAACGTATAGAGGAATGATATACATTTTTACAAAAATCTTGTCCCAATCTCATTGTACAAAATAAAAGTAATTTTAAGCACATATTTTAATTCACGTAAGGTTACTTTACATAAAAGAAATCGTTTTTAAAAGTCAAAAGTTGTGGATATTAGTTGACTATAGCAAAAATACTATTTGACAAACCTGTCAATCCTTAAATTCAGTAATTTTACCATGTGATGGCACAATTTTATAGGTAAGGCGCGGCGTTTAGTTTCGCTACTCAGCACGCAATGTTTCGATCACGGCGGAAAGTGGGAAACAGAAACGTTAAAAGTGAAAGGAGTATCTTAACGCTATGTTCTATGGTTCCATCTGGCTACCCTGTTATCGGAACTCAACGCTGCGCTTTGTCTCGTTAGCAGAGCGAGGAAATGAAAATACTAAATATTTTAATATTTTCTTTTGATGGAATCGGGAATCGGACCCATAACAGTCGTCAATCATTAACAAAAAATATGTTTGATGTGATGATATCGGTGTGTGTGTGTGTGTGTCGGTGGGTGGTGACAGCAAGAGGGCGGGTGCGGCGTGGCGGGCGGGCAGCGCTTCAACGTGAACGTGCCGCACCGCTTCGTGGTGCACTCCTACAAGCGGTTCACGTTCTGCGACCACTGCGGCTCGCTGCTCTACGGACTCATCAAGCAGGGCCTGCAGTGCGAGGGTAACACGCCGACCCCCTTCCTCTTGTTATTTTATACTATTTGTTTACTAATGTACAAATATATATTTTTTTTCTTAAAAGATGTATGAAAATTTGAACGTAGTGAGATTCGAACCCGTGTGTCTCGGCGACTGTCCGAGTGCTCTGACTATTGAGATATACGTTGTTATCCAATACGTCGAAATTATTATGTTTGTTATTTTTTTAATTTGTTTTTGTTCCTAGTGTCAGTCATTTGACGAAAATTAATGGTGTCGAATATAAACATATACGTGATAGAAAAGAAACATTAAAATAATTAGGTAAAAAATACGTGATTGCATACTAATTATAATATTGTCAAATAATTTAGAAATAGATTTTTTACATTTATTAAATTACCAATAGTAAGACACTATAAATTAATATTATCTCACTCTTTCAGAGATTAAATAAAAGCTGCCAGATTTCTTATGCATACTAAATTATATAATAAAAAAAAAACAGATTAAAAAACAAATGTTTTTACTCCCAGTATGCTCCATGAACGTCCACAAACGTTGCCAGAAGAACGTAGCCAACAACTGCGGCATCAACACTAAGATGATGGCAGAGATACTCAACCAAATAGGCGTCTCCCCGGACAAGAACCCACGACCCAGGGCCTCCAAGGTATTGCTTACTTGTTGTTGTTTAATATTTGCAAGAATAAATATTTTTTTATATTATATATTAGTTTGACGAAAAACAATATACAAAATATCTTATCCATTTAGGATAGGACAATGAACTAATTTTCAAAATCGTATTTGAAATGTCTACAAATTTACACAAGCATCTCTAGACTAGTTTTTGTCATGTCTAAAAAAAATGAAATATTTATTAACTTCGGTTCCTTATTAATATGGTGAAATTTAAATTATTTTAATAATTGTCCCCGTTAACGCGTTAACAATACGTTGCCTAACAACGTATATGTCACTTTATATAAACATGGATGTCAAACCATAGTAGAGTGTGTAACATTTATTTTACTAATTTAATATATATTTTATGTATTATTTTAAAAAGATATTATTATTGTGTTTTTCTTCGCTATATAACTAAATTGAGGACATCATGGCGCAGTGAAACGCCGTCGTGGGTTCGATTTCCACTCATAGAAATTAAATTACTTTTAAAATTATTTTCATTTATTTTCATTCCCCTCAGTAAATTACTTTTAAAATTTGGTTGGCGTTGATTTCAACTACTTAACGTCATAATTTAGGAAAGTTGAGAATGGAGTATTTAGACCAGTGATTCTCAACCACTGTGCCGCGGCACATAAAAGCACTTTTATGTGCCGCCAAATTTCCAAAGAGTGCTGCCAAATTTTGCAAATATATGATAATGTTAATATTATTAAATTATATAATGTGTTGTAATAAGTAAATAAGTTTTATCTTTTTCGTTGTGTGCCGCCAAATTTTGAAATCGATAAATATGTGCCGCAACAAAAAAAGGTTGAGAACCACTGATTTAAACACTTAGTTCTACCTGACTACTCTAAAAAAATAATAATAAACATACATTTGTGTGTAGTACCTGAACACGCCGCTGCTGGAGGGCCCGCCGGAGCTCAGCGCCGACGACGGCAAGGACGACAAGAACGACGACAAATGTATGTGCACACCACTCTAATATATTATGTAGCTATATACTCGTACTCTTATGTACAACAGTTTATTACATTTTAAAGTATTTGCACTGTTAGTATTACAGGTAGTGAAATTTTTAAACGTAAACAGGATTTGAAGCTGTACTCCTTGGATATATAAGAGGACTATGCTATATCATCATCATATTGTTACTGGGGAATATAGTTGATAAGTCCATATGCATATATATATTTTTAAATATTAATAAGTGTTAAGATTGTTTTATTTATAATATGAATGAATTGACTAAATGTATAAAGTTTTAAGTAAATTTGATATTTCCGTCAGATAAAAATGTCCTAAAAGTACACATTTTCAATTTATCAACTTATTCACCCTTCATAGTGATATTTTCACAAAAAAAATGTAACTATAATAATATTTATGTGTTGCTCATATAAGTATTATGGTTTTTCTCTTTAGCTAGAATGGTAGCCTAAAAAGTACCCAAGAGTCGCAGGTTCGAATCCTGTTTACGTTATTTTTTTACAAAATTTCAAGTAGTGTGTACACACACTACTTGAAATTTTGCAATATATTTATCGCTTGTTATATAAGTATATATCTATATTATTATTTAATTGTTTTTATTTATGTGTTTATTAAATTTTGAGCAGAAATTTCTGTTTCATTTTTTATTTTATTATCTTATTTAATAGTATTGTATGTGTGTGGGTGTGTGTTTCTGTGTGTGTGTGTGTGTGTGTGTGAACATTTTATTTTGTTTGTTTCTAGGTTCTGTTAGAATTTGCAATATTATTATAGAAGATTAGGAAGCTAAGTGAGACGTGAATATTTTATTTCATAATAATGAACTGAAAATGAATGAATTAATAAGAATTAATAAGTATATTTATGCATATTTTTATGGGTTAATAGTTAACAGCCCCAAAGTACATAAACTAAATATTTAATACAGCTTAGTTAATGAAGAGAACATTATTTTTATATACAAGTTATGTAAATAAAAATCTTATTGGAATCTTAATTGTATTATTTTCATTATATTTTTTAATATTTATTCACTCAGAGCATAGATATGCAACACTTTTTAGCATGGCCTATCTAAATAAAAAAAAATTTAAGGGCCTACATCAAACTTAATAATATTTAAAATTTTATTGATATAATATAAACCATACAATACAAAACCAATAGTGGAAGAAAAAGATCTTAGTGAACTTATTAATGAGAATTCTCCCACATATACTCTATGTATTTGTCACAATCGCCCCGTAGACCGCGGGTCACCCCTGTTTTGGGGTTATTAGGAAAAAAAATTGTGTAATGATATTGCAAATAGTAAACAATAAGACAAATCAATACTATAATTAATATTACATTATAGTGATCGATTTCTCGGGGGATGATGTGGGGCTGACGGGGGGCGCCTACAGCCCGCAGTGGGCGGAGCTGCACGACATATTCACGTGCTATGAAGGTTTCTGTTTGTGTTCACGTCCGCTTCGGTGTCGGGATGTTGCTTGTTCATATTGTTTATATTGTTTTTATGTTTGTTTTGTGTGTTTGCTAGCGTTTGTTGTGTGGACGACAAGTTGTTTGAGAAAGTAAGTTTATTTAACTTTAATGCAAACTTTTATCTTTAAAGCATTCGCATGAGGAATCATTATTTTTAATATTATATAGGTATTGTTTCAATTAAACTTCTATATACTAAAATTACTATATTTTTTAAGCAATATGTTAAATTTAACATTTCAATGTATCGATGTGTAACGCTATCAAATACACGTATGTTTTTTTGTTTGTCCGTATATTTTATAACATTCTCGTATAGGTACGAAGGCGCCGTGGCAGTCTCACTGGGACGATCTGCAGGATATATTTGGTTACCAAGGTTTATTTATGTTTATTTTTTTATTATTTTTATATGTTTCTTTTAATTTCATTTACACTCATACCTCGCTTTGCGTCGGGGTTACGTTCCAAAAAAACACGACGCAAATTGAAACGACGCAAAGTGAAAATAGATTTTCTATAGCAAACCATTTATTGATCGAAGATAGGTTCCAAGCTTACGAAAATACTATCTTTTAAAAATAAAATTGAACAAAGTAAAATTTTTTCAAACAAAAATAATATACAAAAACGTATTCAATTAAACAAAATAAACTACATATTCATTTAATTTATGAAAGTTTAATTGGAATTAATCACTGTCTGACGTGTCCACAGTGGTTGTTGTCGTAGGTCGGCTCTCTTTCATAAAAAAATGGTCCAATGTTTTAACTGCTTTATTTTCAACGTAAGATTGGGGAAATATTTATGTTTTTTATAACCAAAAACACCATGTAAATGCAACGTAAACGCAACGTAAATGCAACATAAACGCAACATAAACGCAACGTAAACGCAACGTAAACGCAACATAAACGCAACGTAAACGCAACGTAAACGTAAACTTTATATATGTAATTCTCTTTTTAAAAGTACCTCACACTACGTAATTAAACTGAACTCTAAAATAAGCAAAACGAAGTGAAAATAAAATTGTATTAAATTTGCGTTGATTTTGATTTGATTTTGACGAAAGGGAATCCCCAAATTTTGAAGACATGGCGCAATTAAAAACAAAAGCTTTGTCATATTTTAGAAAAAAAAAAAAAAATTAAAGACGTGAATCCAAAACAACGCAACTTCGATAATCTAACGACGTACAGTGAAAATCAGTAAAAATTAAGCAGCGACGCAACTTCGAAAAAAACGTAAAACGAAACGACGCAAAGCGAGGTATTGGTGTATCATGTATGTTTTAATTTTGTAATATTCGTTTGTAACTTTTATTTTATTTGTATTTCGTGGTATAAGGCCTGTGTACTATATTTATTTGTGTGCAGGCGGTCCGGAGGGCGGCGGCGGCGGCGGCGGCGGGCACAAGGTGTCGCTGGAGGACTTCACGTTCCTGAAGGTGCTCGGCAAGGGCTCGTTCGGGAAGGTGATGCTGGCGGAGCGGCGCGGCACCGACGAGGTGTTCGCCGTCAAGGTGCTCAAGAAGGACGCCATCGTGCAGGACGACGACGTGGAGTGCACGCTCACGGAGCGCCGCGTGCTGGCGCTGGCGGCGCGCCACCCCTTCCTGACGGCGCTGCACTGCGCCTTCCAGACGCCCGAGCGCCTGTTCTTCGTGATGGAGTACGTGGAGGGCGGCGACCTCATGTTCCAGATCCAGCGCGCGCGCAAGTTCGACGAGCCGCGCGCGCGCTTCTACGCGGCAGAGGTGACGCTCGCGCTCGCCTTCCTGCACGCGCACGGCGTCATCTACCGCGACCTCAAGCTCGACAACGTGCTGCTCGACGCCGACGGCCACTGCAAGCTGGCCGACTTCGGCATGTGCAAGGAGGGCATCCGCGACGGCGCCACCACCGCCACCTTCTGCGGCACGCCCGACTACATCGCGCCCGAGATCCTGCAGGAGCTCGAGTACGGCGCCTCCGTCGACTGGTGGGCGCTCGGCGTGCTGCTGTACGAGATGCTCGCCGGCCAGCCGCCCTTCGAGGCGGACAACGAGGACGAGCTGTTCGAGTCGATCCTGCACGACGACGTGCTGTACCCGGTGTGGCTGAGCCGCGAGGCGGTGTCCATCCTGAAGGGGTTCATGACGAAGGCGGCGGCGCGGCGGCTGGGCGTGGCGGGCGGCGCGGCGGGCATCCGCGCGCACGCCTTCTTCCGCGAGGTGGAGTGGGAGGCGCTGGCGGCGCGCCGCGTGCGCCCGCCCTTCCGGCCGCGCCTGCCCGCCGCGCGCGCGCCCGGCCGCGCCCGCGACCGCGACGCCTGCAACTTCGACGCGGAGTTCACCAAGGAGGAGCCCTGCCTCACGCCCGTGCCGCCCGACGTGCTGCGCGCCATCAACCAGGTACGTCTGCCGCTAACCGAATCTCATTCGCGACTTCTTAGCCTTCCACGTTTTAGATACGCGCTCGAATCCGTATATATTTTACTTTAATTTTTTAAATATGTAGTAGGGTTATTATATTATCGACACTTAACTTAACAATGATATGTCATATTTGCAGGAGGAGTTCAAAGGGTTCTCGTTCGTGAACAAGGACTTCAACCCGATGCCACCGCAGCCGTGAGCGCCTCGCCGTTGACTTCCTGGAATTTATGATTACCGATATTACTCACGATTACCGCGGTAATGAAACACTTTTACACTTCCGTTACTGACTACTGTGCCCCTTCAGGCCGTATACACTTACTGTATCGACGTATTCTCAGCCGCTCGCTGATATCTTAGCATTTTGAATATTCTAGTCGTCCCCGTATTCTATATTTCTTTCGTAGAAATAAAAATCTTATTTTTTATTTAAATGAATAAATTGTAAGTATTAAATAGCTATATGTAATGTGTCGGCTTAATCGATTTCGTTTGGTTACACGAGTATTATTGTTCTGTACGTCTGTAGCTTCGTAGCGACATTGGTATTTATAAATAGGACCGTTAGCTTTATAGACTACATAGCGAATTAAAACAAACATTTCCTATGAATATCTCAAATATTTATTTTACAATTTATGCTTTAAGTATAAATGTTTTCATTGTTTTATATTAAGAGGTGAACCAAAGTATTTGTTTGTGTTATTTATATTTAATATTGTATGTTTGTTTATAAATACGAATGTTGGTCTCTCCTCATAGCGGCCTGTGATGACGTGTTTGACGTGACGTGACGTCACTACACTACTCGACAAGTCTTAATGAGGTGTCTGACGTGACGTCACTATGCAGTACCAACCTAAGTTGCCTGTAATAAACTGTCTGACTTGACGTGACGTTACAGCACATAACTTATCCAAGTTTACTATAATGAAGTGTCTGACATGACATGACGTGACATCACTATACTCATCCAAGTAGATAGTAATAGTGTCTGTCGTGACGTCACCGCCTCTGTTGAATACGTCATTACAAACACACTTAGTACCAGTGAGATCAGATCTAAACAGATTTGTTTTCTGACCTGATTAACTTAAATATATGAGAAATTTAAAATAACCCCACAAAAATGTGAATGCAGTCAGGCATCAGCAGTCCGGTCACTAGTTTAGATTTTTTTAACCGCGATAATACCTTTGTTAGGTGCTTTAATAAGTAAGTTTGAAATGTTAGATTTTAACTTGTGTCGGTGTTTCGTATAGCTCAGTAGTCGGTACCTAGGGCGCGGCGTTCAGGGACTTGCGGGTCGTTTTGAGTGTCGAAACGTTGCTTATGTTCATTAATATAATCGATATTTGTTAAATAATTAAATATTCCTTTTAATTTTTTATATGGTTGCTTTTTAAATACTAATAGAAGGTCGTTTTGTAATGTTTTGCCGAATTTCATTGAGTTTAGAACAATTTTGGCTTCGATCTTCGGCTTCTAATCGATTTAAATATCGATTCTAAAATATCGATAACGTATGCAATCAAAACACTCGCGAAAACTGCGCCGCCGCCTCATCGGTTAAGGAGTCTCGCTTCTAGTCCGCCGCGAGTACAGTGCGGGTTCACATCCAGCATTCGAGAAATCTATTGACGTCAGTCGTGGCAATATCCTACAGCTAATGTTGATCTGTCTAACTGAAACTGCCTAACTAAATAATACGTGTGTCTTGTAACTAGCTAAACTTATTATTATAAAATAATTTAGTTTATCAAATATACGGTAAGACTAGGGAGATGTGTGGCAGCCATTTTGTAAACGCAACAAAATGGCCGCCACCTAACTAAGATAGGTGCTGTTGGGTATTGCCACGACTTTTTTCCCTTTTAGCGTTCGTTTGTGGTACTCAGAGTACAAATGTCGTGCTTACTTCCCAATGAGATTATATTTACGTTGTATTTGGGTACATATGTGTATATTTTTTGAACTTACGTCCCGTTATTGACTACTTAAATAAACATACTATTAGTTTTCAAACGTAATTCAAAAAATGTACACAGATAAATTATATTTGATATGATTTAAAAGATTCGAGCCGTCTCGATTGTTTTATATATTTATGTCGTCGACTCGAGTCGCGCTGACTCGTTGTTTGTAGTATTATTTATGATTTACGAATCGATACCAAAGTTTATGAATAGATTTATATGTAAGAGTACACTAGATGCTAAGTGCATGCACCGATTATCGTAGGAGCTTCGACGGCATAAGAATAAAATATTGAGTTGTTGAAAACAATTATTATATTATTTATATCGATTTTTTATTACTTTACAAAAAATCGATTCGACTAGTCAACTGTCGCCGTACGATAGTCGGGGTGTAGCGGTTTCGTTCAAAATATACATTGAATAAAAAAAAGTAAAGCACAAATGTAATGCTTTATGTAGTTGTTAGTGTTATATAAATAAATTAATAAAATATATAATAAATAAATCCGTTATGACGTAAGTGAGATGGATCGAGCGTCCATCTTTAAATCCAATCCAATTTTTAAATAGTGCAATAGTGAAATTTTGTGAATCTTTAGCAAAAGAATTTAAAAAAGTGAGGTCACGTGACGTCATATTATTTTTAATCTGTTTTCTAATATAGATAATCGTAAATTATCGTCGCTAACCGTTGTTGTGTGTATTTTATTTAATTTTTGAATCTTATAGCGTTATTTGTCTGTCTGTCGAGTCATTTAGAGTAGGTCTATGAGATAGCCTAAGTCGGTTTAGATATTCCACAGCTAAGAACTTCTTTGTATAATAATTAATTATTTCGTGTTTCATTTTAGCGATATTCTAAAATCGATTTTATGTTGTGTAGTCTCACCTGCCGGAAATGAGCGAATGATATCGAGCGGTTATTACTATTATTATCTGTGATAACGTTTTGTTTACATTGTTTCGTATCAGTTGTTTCTTAGTAACTGTCTTTTTAAATGACGAAGATATAGAAAAAATAGATAATCCTTCGGCCGGTGAGACTATGTAACAGACATGTCAATAGTCGCTTCTAGTATTATATTATATATGTACTAAAATCGTTACTTACCTATAATAGCTTCTTATAGATACTTAGTTGAATTTTTTTAATCTGCAAAGAATTCTCTTTCTGGAGTTTGCTTAGTGTTTACGAATGTTAGATGTTTGTGTGCGTGTGTGTGTGTGTGCGTCACAATAACAAACACATATATATTTAATTGTTTTATTATTATTATTATATAAAATAGTGCAAAGTTACTAAAATAATCAATCTCAAAGTATTGGTTTGTTATAAATTAATGTTTTTTGAAAACTAACGTGTTACTTTTGTCCGAACTTATGACGTCATTTGTCGTCTTAGACTTTATTTTCTTTATTTATAATATACTGACGTTACAATTAATTTAAGTATGTATTTCTTGCATATAATTAATCTCAGTGCTTGAAAATTGATACAATTTTTTGCATATTTTTTATATTTTTTTTTGTTTTTGTATTAAGAAGTATTAGTAGCGGTTTAAGTAGAACAATTATTGCGGTCAGAGTTGTGTGTAAAGCATAATTTATTCATAATAATACTATTCTAGCGTCCGAATGAAACTCGGTCCGTTTTTGTAATTTTTTTTTTTTTACAATTTTTACAATATTTTTTGTCTTTTTTGTACACTACGTATTTGACATATTACTTATTTATATTTATTCATATTTGACATGTTATAATTTTTTCAATTTAGATTCTTATTATTGTACAATATTATATAATTATTGTATTAAGTATTATTTTTTTTATTTTTAGGCGAAATTTTACCAAAATTATTATTATAGTTATCGTTTAAGATTGAGATGTTTTATATGTAATTGGATTTATTATTTATTGTGTGGTAAATATCAATTTACCATGTAGTTATATGGTAATTTGAAATTTACCACGAGTTTACCAAGAAGGTCCACGCTTTTCATTGTTGTAGTGAATTATAGAAAATGTTTGTGCAATATCAAATCAAAGTTTAAAAAACTATAGTAACAAGAAATTTATGTACAGAGATTATATTTATATATAGTGTTAAACACGCGCACCATTTTTTAGAATTTTTTTAGTTGTTTTTGTAATTGGGATATTGACAAAATTTGAAATTTCAATCATTTTGAATACATACAAAATATTAATAATAACAATTTAAATTATATAATAAAAAAAATATTTATTTGACCTATGACGTCACTTGTTAGTAATGTACGTTAAAATATGATATAAAAAGTTTTATAGTAGTTTTTTTTTTGCAATTTTTTTTGGTTATTGAGATTTGAATTATGTCAATATCCCCGTAAGAAATGCATATATTATATTATTTTGTATTACATATGATACAATGATCTGCCTCGTTGTTTTCTTCCACTTTACAATGTTTACAATTGTTTATTGTTTTTTAACGCATGTCTCTTCCATTATTATGTAAAATATGTTTATGACTTTTCCTAAAACAATCATTTTTGATTTTTGAGTAATTTAAAATATATATTTTGAAAAATTGATAATATGAAAGTATATATGTATTTAAATATAAAATAATTAATATAATAAATTATTTTTTTTGTATAATTTCTTTTTTTAATTATTTTTAATTTCATGCGTTGTTTTGGGAAAAGTGTGAAACATAGCAACATTACAGAGATTGTGCCAAATAATTCCACCTCAGAGCGTGTCCTCTTATTTATACTTAACAATTGTTTTTTCTTTTATTTGTATAATTGTCTAATTGTCTAATCTATGAGATTATAAGCTTTAATGGAGTTTTGCTTTTTTATTATACATGTATAATTTAGAAATTTTGTTTTATCGAATATAAATCGAATTGTATTTTAATTGAGTCATCACAATTGTTGAAAATCGTTTTTTTTTTATTTTTTAATTCAAGTGAAATTATATATAGAGGTTTCCAGTGCGTTGTTAGTACTTAATTTTTTGGAGTTTTTTAGTGAAACTAATGTTATCCTTTCGTGCCATAATGTTGTGACATTTTTTGTGTTATTTTATAGGTGAATGAGTTTTTATATACAGAAGAGATTTTATTTATATTATATTTTTGAATTCTTTGGAAATATAATTTTCTAAATATATACGTATATATGTTGAAAATATTTACGGTCTTGCACGTGTCACCCACTTAGGATATGATACGCAGGTTCGAATCCCATAGTTTTTTGTTCTATTTTTTTTTTTTGGCTATTGTGTAAAGGTAATATATAATCTGTTGTCATCACAATATGGCGTGTCTACATAAGAACATATCCACAATTGCTTTTTTTTATAATTCTTTTTATACTTTTTTTTGTATGGTGATAGATATATTTGAAATTTTTGCTTTTTTTTAATTTGTTCGTGTAGACACGCCTATTTATTTATAAATTAAGGGTCCCGAATGTTATTACGACTTTATGGCGTATATTTTTTAGAAATATTCAACTTTAATACAATCAGAAGATATAGATCTGTTTTTTTTTTAATTTTAAATTTTCATTAGGTTTTTATAATCTCATTTTTGTTGTATATGATTTTTTTATAAAAAATATACGACATAAAAAAATATAGAAAATTCTAATTGAGTTACAATTTAAAATCTCTACCATAATAATATATATACGTACGTTGTGAAATGAAAGTGTATGTTTGTTATTTTGTACTCAGTTTTTAAATGTTTATATGAAAAAATGTATTTTATGCTTGTAAGCGTTTAGCCAAAGATGTTACTTTTTTAGTCGGTCTTGCCACCGCCGCCTGTCGCCATTCTACCTATAGGATAATTCATGTTTTAATTATTATATATATAAATATACAATATAATATAGTATCGTTTGGTTACCGAAGCGAAGGCGTCACGCGAGGCGCACCGAACCCGCACCTACCTCCCCATTACAACTAGACGATAGAATCTCTTGTGAAATTAATAGTTTTTTTTGTCTATAGTTCTTAGCGTGATGGCCGTCCGAGTGCACCTCGCGTGTTATAATGTAATTGTATGTTGTGTTAATTAATTGTAGCTAACACCGGGTCGAGGGGGAAGGGGGGAGGGGTGGGGAGTGACGGGGAGTGGGAGATGCCACCCTCCATCCCCTCTCCCCCCTCCCCTTCGATTATTTGTTGTTTGTTCACTGATCACTCTAGGACACATTAGCTGGATAAATTAATAATATATATAATATAGTTTTATGATGAAATAAAATATGTATATGTAATCCTACATGTCTATTAAATCAATGAAAATAGATTGTAACCGCGTCCATTTATTTTTTTTTGTGTGTGCTTCTATGGTAAGGGAAGCGGGTGTTTTTTTTGTTTGTTTCTTTGTTTGAGGTAATCGTGGCTCGGGTGAATGATTATATTCAAATTATTTTTGTTTCTCCGCTCTGGTCAGACAAAGTGTGGTGTTCAGATTCAATACTTAACACACAATGTCTGAAATTTGATCGGTAAGTGCTACTCTGCTAAGAGGGATAAAACGATATTATGAATATGATTTTTAATTTTGCAGCTTAAATGCTATTATAAGACGTATCTAACTTATCCAAGGGTTGTGAGTTCGAATTTTGCTCAAGAAAATGTTTTACACATACTACAATTGTGTGTTTGGGAGGAGAATTGAAAGCAGAGTTATAATCACTGTTACTTACTTGTTTTTATCCATATAAAGCAGAAGTTGCGAGCAAAATTTAATATTTATTTTTGTTTTCCGGTTTTCAATGCTTTTAACATCGTTTCAATTAAAACGTCAAATGGGAAGTGTCAAGAAGGGAAAATATTTAAGACGTTTTTATGTTATCGCCGTTGTGCTGTTAAGTAACACTGCTTATTGCACATGTTAGTATTGGGTTCGAGTCCCATTTAGAAGAGTTTTGTATTTAAAATGTATGTTGATCTTTAGGGAGTATAACAAAGTGCCAAAGAATCTTGAAACGTTATGATGTTTCCTCTTCCTGTTTTCTTATCGTGCATATCAATGTAGATGGTTACTCTATAAAACCGCGGGACTGTTGAAGTCATTAGTCCCCAGTACGCTAAATAATCGGAAAAGAAAGTTTTATATTACTTAAATACTGCAGTATTTTAGTTCCTGCAGTATTTTAATTTTGTTATAAGAAATTTTAAGAAAACTATTATGTATGTTACTCTTTCACGTAAAAACTATAGAACGGAAATAAATTAACTACATTAATATAGATTATATGTAAAGATAACATAAAATCTGCAATTTATAAACGTTTTAGATTTTATATTTTTAGACAACTTATAAAAATTTGAACGTAGCGGGACTCAAACCCATACCTCTTAGAAACCATGATTCTGACCGTTAGACCATGCGTGCAAGCTTTTGATTTTATCAACATGCGAGCTGCAAGCATATGTAAGTATATATACATTTTAGTATGAACTATCTCATGGGTGTAATTTTTCCATGGATTTATATACAGGAAGTGATGTTCCTAACCCGCCAGACATAAGTTTCTGAGCATTTAAATATTTGCAGTGCAAATGTAACTACGGTAGGTTAATGAAGTGGGCGCGGGTCGAGGTCGTAGTATTGATGACTGTCTCGTCGGGAGTCTGGTAACGCTTAGTTAGTCACAAGTGTGACGCAGGACGTCTGGATGGAAATATGGTTGTGGATTCGATTCCTACTCGGGGTAATGACTATATTAAAATTATCTTTGTATCTCCGCTGTGTTATTGTTCGAAGTTGAGTACCACCACTCAGCATGCAATTATTCGATTTTGAGCGGAAAGTGGACAGGAGTGTTTCAACACTGGGTTCGATCACCCTGTTATACTAAAAAGTGTAGCATTATTTATTTATAAAGAAATTTATCTGACGAGTAATATTTGAGTTATTAGAAATAAGTGTACTTTTTAATTCATTTTCTCAAAGAAAAGTCTTTTTGGTAAAAATCTGAATAAATTGAATTTTTTTATAATTGAAATTCGATTCATGTAATTTTACAGCGTCTTGCCAAATTAAATTAAATTGTACATGAGTCCCGTCATGACAAATGGTCTATACTATATTTTCTTTACATAAGCAGGCTTGAAGAAACCTTTTTGAGATTTTTATTTGACCAGAGACAAACTTATTATTATCTATAAATGTTTAAGGTTGTTATTGTTGTTGAACATTGAATTTTAGATGCATTTTGTGCAATTTTATATAGGTATATGCTTTTTAGAAAGAAACTTATATCAAATTTATCTTTACAACTGATTTAAATTTTTATTATAGTAATAAAATTCTTTTATACACAGAAATAATTAAGTTTTAGTCGTGTATATAAAATGTGACCTTAAAATTTGAACTTTATTTTTCTTGAAATTCGAAATTTGCAACGAATAACAAATTATTTTAAATAAATTAAATAGAAAAACATCAGAAGCACTAGCTATCATATAAAAAAAAAGTTATCAAAACTGATTCATCCTGAGTTAGTAAAAAGTTACTAATAAAAAATACAGTCGAATATTTATTTTTTTGAAGTCGCTTAAAAATATTAGACTCGTATTTTGCCAGTCCAGGCAGGTAATACATCCGGGCTGCGGTGACTCAGTCATTGTTAGGAGCGGGATCGTGGCGAGGTCGCAGGTCAACTATGCTCCTCCATTGCGGACTGCGGTGCGAGCGGTGATCGATACTCTTATACTTGTTACTATAATAGCTAACGTTTACTTTAAATCTTGTTAGTGTGTTGTTAATACTGCTCCCGAGTTGTGAGATTATTTTTTATTTTTTAGAAAAATTGTCTTTCGAGTTCGGATAAGAAATTGGCGTTAATAACATTACGTATCTAGTCTAAAAAAGCATGATTGTGGAGCAGCGGGGGAAAATCTGACTATAAAGCGATTGGTTGATTGGTTTGATTCCCACTCAGGAATTAAATTATATTTAAATTTTCGTTGTTTCCCCGCTCTGGTAAGATAAAGCCCGGCACTGAATTCCGCCACTTACCGTTTCTAATTAGAGCAGAAAGCTGTGAACGGAATGTTTTCACACTGGGTCCTCTTTGCTCCAGCTCTATGGAAAAAAAGCGTAAAGCTGAAAAAAATAACTATTCTAAATTTTATATTATGTATAGTAACTTTGCTTAAAATAAGTAGTACATATATATTTTAACTAAATCTAAAAATTAACAATAACATTAAATAGGTCCCCCATATGTAATTCTAGAGCAGACCGCAATCAACCTAATGCGATAACTCATCTAATATCTATTCACGACTGCCCCACACTTTGCAAACATTTGTTGAAGAGTAACAAGTGAGCCCACTTGTTGTGAACCCTGAATTAATGTATCACTTTCAAAAAACTATTGTGTTTTAATCGCGCCAGTTTGCGCGGACGAGGGACCCTAAAATTTATTTATTATGTTTTTTATGGCGTCAGCTGCACAAGTGTGTATTGTCTGTGCTTTGACACGAATAGGATTAAATTGTTTTTTAATCTGTTTTATTGCGCATCTATTTGCGACATACGGCTTGCGCGTGGTTTTGGCGGGAAATTAATTGTTGTGAGTATGTTCATAATTTTGGATATTTTTGTATTTTTCTTGTAGTAATTGTTTAGGAAAGTGAAATAGCAGGTTTGTACTATGTGATAGTAATTAAATTTCGTTTATAACAATAAATATAATAATAATGTTTCAGTAACTATTACTAAGATTTAGGTGTACAAAATTACAACACATAAATAACAAGATATATTAAATGTAAATTGCTTTAAACCCGTTTCTATATCTTTTAATGACATTACTCTAAAAGTGCTTATATCTTAGCTATGACAATACAAAACTAATTAGTTGAATTACTTTACATATGATACTAGTTGTATACCGTTATGTCGTTTGGATGAACTAATAATAGAACTTAAAGTCCCGTTTTCTATCGTTTATATAAAAAAATCGAGAAACCTAATTGCTCTTTTACATAAAAAATGCGAATACTTCTGACTCACATAGTAACGCAAGCGTTTTATATATAGATATAGTAAACAAAATGAACTAAATATTAATCAGCACAATGAACCATTTTATTATAAACTATCAGATCGATGTCTAATAAAAACCATTATTTACAACGCGTATCGTAGCGGCGGCGTTGCGGCAGTACGGACAACAGACGCGATCAATTGCCCCCAATCCCCTCGTAAGTTAATCTTTCTATTCATTACATGTTATTGTATTTAATGTAGCATCCACCGTGAAATCGCATCCAACGCTTCATTCGTAAATTCGATTATATGTAGTGTGGAACATCGATTCACGCTACCGTTAGATATCGAGATCCGATGCCGATGCGAGAACTCGTGACCGATGCAGTCGTTTAGATTTCAACTGTATCGTAACTCTTTTATTTACAATAGTAACATCACTACTAAGTACCTGAGCTTGCTTTATGGTAACAAGTTCATGTTCCTGTTGGTGGTAATCCGTGACGCGACGCACTTCTGTATATATATTGTAGTAATAACTAATTAGCTGCTAGGCTAATTGGCAACTTAATATTATTATTAATAGATAAACCTTATGGTTAAATTTTAAAATATTGAATGTTTTGAGCAACAAATTCTTTATATCTGAATACGTACAATAATTTTATATTCCTGAATTAGGATAAAATTATTATCTAGCATATTGTAGCACTGTGGGACGGTATCTCACTAAACATGGTGGTTATAGGTTCGATCGCCACTAGAATGAGATATATTTATTTTTTCCCCCGCTCTGGTAACACAAAGCGCGGCGTTGAGTTTTGTCGCGTAGAACGAAGTGGCTTGGCATGACGCTATCTCCGGCTACGTGAACTTGAAAATAAAAGCTCACTCATTTTTCAAAATATATAAATAATTAGTATATTAGGTGTATATTTACCAATATACCTATATAAAACAGGGGGTGACTATACAATTTTCCAATGTAACCCACTTTAACTAAGGTATCCATAAACTGTGGTCTGTAGTCTGTAGCGTCGGCGCGTCGCGTACACGAGACAGCCGCTTTACCGTTCGAGGTCACAAGTTCAAATCTATTCACTCGACTGGAGAACTTTATATTTACTTAGCGTTTAGATGTCTCGACGACAACAACATGCGCTTAATTAAGAACAAAATCCAACTCCTTAAATGTATAAATGAAATAGTAGACACGCGTCTAGATTAATCTACCAAAATGTAATAGGTAAGAGGCCATCGTGACGCAGTTTAACTCGATTGGTTATGGGTTTGATTCTCATTCGGGGAATGATTGTACTTATTTAAATTATTATCAATTTGCATTAAGTTTTGTTAACTCGCAAAGTTTCAGATTCGGGTGGAAAGCGGCCAACGGAGTGTGTGAGCCTCTTGGACGACTTTCAAGAGGTACGGGTTCGAGTCCCGCTGCGTTGAACATTTTTTATACGTATTCTCTATTGTAAAAATGTTCTCTTTTATTTTTTTTTATCTTTACGCTGTATACCCAGTATAGACAGAGGGAACCTGACTTCCTAGTGTTAAGATACTCCGTTCCCCAACGCCCATCGTGGTGCAGAGGCACAAACGTGAGACTGTAAATGCGACAGGTTGTGGGTTCGATTCCCACTCCAGGAAATGTTGCATATCCTGGGTTTGGTAAATAGGCAAAGCGCGGCGTTGTGTTCCGCTACTCAGCACGCAATTCCTCAACTTGGCGGAAAGTGGGGAAAAATGTTTTTCGTTTCCTAAATGTGTGATTAACACTTTAAAACTACGAAAACACATCAGAGTGTCATGACTCTACATTCTCTTTGACTACCCTGCAGTGCAAGATAAAGCTTGAAGCTGCTCTTCTTATTATTATTTATACTTAGCCCTATCCCAGAGTAAATAGGAATGTTGCATGTTGAGTGGCGGTCAAAATAATTCACAAGTTTATCAGATAAGAATAACTACCAGCTTAGAACTAAGCACTTAAACCTCATTTCACCAACAACGAGGGACCGCTACAGTCGATAGATACCTATAAATATAAAATTTGTAGGAAGGTGGAAGTTTTAAAATATTTGATTTTTTAAATCTTGTCAGAACGTAAATAATAAATTTAAAATAAATTTTGATTAATCAGCCGAAGTAACAGTAAACCGCATATGCAATTTATTTTTTTACTCATAGAACCAAATAATATAATTATAATTTAATGCCAAAAAGAGAAGCGTATCTAAACAAACTTCTGAAAGAGAAGAGCAGTAATGTATCTAAATGATCATTAGTAATTACTTGAGTATTAGGTACAATATTGTAGCTTAAAATATAGATTTTGGATAAATAAATCGCAAGAACCCCAACACGAGATAGGTTTTGGGTTCGATTCCCACTCCAGGAAATGCAATTTTTCATTTCATGGGTTTGGTAACAAGGCAAAGCGCGGTGTTGAGTACCGCAACTCAGCACGAAATGCGTCAATTCGATGGAAAGTGGGGAACGGAGTGTCTTAACACTAGGTTCCCTCTGCCTACTCTGCTATATGCGGGATACAGCGTGAAGCTACGTATGTATGTAAATAGCAAGAACTTAAATGCCTTAAAACATGAAATTTATATAAATCTTTTTCTTTTATTTTTACTATAAGATTTTTTTCACTGTAAAACAGTCATCATGTCCTTTTCTTAATTTGCATTTTTAAATGTTAAGTTTCTTAAGTTATTGTCCGCCTTCGATAATGTAGCCAACGGCCGCCCTAGTCCAATACATATCTTCTAAAGTTTCGATATTTATGCTTTTTCCTAAGTAGTCCTCTATGCTCATTTTAATAATTTCGGCTGTGCATTGTTTTGTCAATTACTTATCAACGAAATAAGTTTTATATATTTTATATTGATTATACTCCAAGTACCTTAGTTATAATGTAAAATTATTGCACTTTATATCTCAAACTTTAATTACACAAACACGACGAGTAGCTAACAATCAGGCCCACCTGATAGCACTCGCGTGATTAACGCCCGCAGATCTTTTCTTGTAAAGTACTATGATAATGTAGCAATAATTCGTCGCTTGGCTCAGTCACGATATTCGTTAGCGGCAAGTACCGAGGGCAGATAGGTGTGAAATGCAAGTAACAAGGGTGCCTGATGAAACGATACTACATACGTTTTCATGTCACACGCGAGCTTGCTGACCCGCTGTGTAGCTGTGGATCGGGACGGTAATAAACTTTACTGTTAGTTAAGTAAAGATAATGAGGAAATATCTATGTGTATTAAATTAGTTAACAACTAAGTTAGTTAAATTTTGTTTGTTATATTATTTACTTTTCAAAAGTTGTATTTTTTAAGAAATCTAGGTAAATTACAACAATTCCAATTTAAAGATTGATGACAAAGTAGAAGTAAAACATTTACTTACTTATTTTCTTACTAATTACATATACATATATACATACATAGCTTCACGCTGTATCCCACATATAACAGGGTAGGCAGAGGAAACCTAGTGTTAAGACACTCCGCTCCCCACTTTCCGTCGAATTAAGGCATTGCGTGCTGAGTGGCGGAACGCCACGACAGACGCACACTAATTTTAATGTGTTTTATTTTAGCAATTTATTACAGCGAAACATTTTCAAGTAAATAAGCAATATTATATCTAAAAAATACCAAAATCAAAAAAATATGGAACTCTACATATTTTTTTAGTCTTATGGAGATAATCAAGAATTATACATATTATGTACAATATTTATTAAGCGCTAAGTAATTACAAACTTACATTACCTACTATTCCATGAGGGAACAGTGCTACTAATCCCATATCCACGATACTGACATAACTAATACATTATTAATATTCATCGCTTAGAAACATTACTCTTTGCTTATTACTGACTACTTACCCTATCTCAGTAATACATTCAAAGTTGAGACGTGACCGAGATACAGCCACTATCTCATCCTTCGGGGGTCTCTCAAAAACTTAATTTAAATAACTCCAAAGCGATTGTTTAATATTAATTCATATACGAAGGAAGCGTGCATCTGATCTTAGTAGGGAGCAATAAAAATTCTTATCGTTGTTTACTTGTTTGGTAAACGGTTAGTTCCCATAGACTGGGCGGTGGTGCTCTGGTGTGCGGTGCGCGGTGGTAGCTCACGGTGGTCGGTACTTCGAATAATATATGGGTTCTTCTAATTATGTTAATTATCAAAACTCTAAAGTTTCATATAATTGGGTCATATCACAACTAGAGTCCTTCCTTAATTGGAAATGTCTTTATTTATCTTGGAATAATTTAAAGGACGGTAGGGCACACCTCGTTTTTTAAATTGAAGCTATTTTTAAAGAATAATAATGACATGATGGGAGATTTATTTTTCTTAGGTATATAAGTTACATAGATATGTATGTCGTTATAATTTAGGTTAAAGTAATATATTATTTAATTAATATTTACATGTTAACCAGAGCTCTGAAATCATTTTGGGCAAATTAATAAAAGAAAGCGCGGTGCACATACAATAGATTTTTAACTCTGAGAGGATGAGCAGATTGGAGAGTAAATTCATAATCTTTATTGAAAAAATTATAATTCCTAAAAATTCGGCATTTTACAAAGCGTACTTTGTTATTTACATCTGGAGAAAGACAACCATTTCAAATATTTTATGTGCATAAAACAAGTAAAAAGCTATTATTTAAAATATATATCTTCTAAACTATGTGGAGATAGTGAAAAGTAATAAAAACAATATATGTAGGTATTTGAGCGAGAATTTAAATATACAAAATAACACTAAAAACCCATAAAAACCGCTCTGATACCATAAAAGTTAACGCTGAGCTTTTGATCTGTATCTAAGAACTGTATCTATGTTGTTCTCACAATACTCTATTATCTATCTATAATTTGAGATTTAAAAGCGCACTTTAAGGACACAGGATTTAGTGGCAGCGACATAATGAAGGGGCGTCGCGTTGTAATTGAAACTTTTAGTAGATACCACGTATTACATTTACATATCCTCGGGCGCCTGTATCTATATGCTAATCTTACTAACAGATACAGGGATGTATTCGATATCTGAATTATAATGGATCAACTTCAGCTTTGTTTGATAACAATTTCCGGTTCAAATAGTTTAATTTAAAACTGACATTTAAAAATTATGTTTTAAAATTCCGAAATTTAATTTTGGAGACTTGTAATTATTCTTTTATAGCTATTTAACTGCGACTTCCGAACATCGATTTCTGAATAATACGATAATCTTACTTAGCTTGACGCTTTATCCCTAGCGAGGTAGTCAGAAAGCATACAAAAATCGCGTAGCTTAAAATAATTTTATTTCAAATTTATAAGAATAACAAAATCCTGTTTTTCTATAATTTGTTTTCACACATTTTTGATATTTTATGGTATAAGCACAAAGTAGGGATAAGTTATTTGATTCTCCAGTTTCCGCAAATTTAAACATTGCATGTTATAAACAGAACACAACGCCGTGCTTTGTCTAAATTACTCTATAAATGTGCCATAATGACAAAACATATATAGATTTTCAAATGATGCATCATGTTTTTCTCCAAATATCAGGGTAGGAGGGTAGTCAAAGAAAACCTAGTGTTAAAAAAATCCCGTTGTTTATTATCCGTAGGAGTTCGAGACATCGCACTTCGTTGAGTTCCTTAGTTTTACAAAAATGGGAAAATGAAAATAACTTTAATATTATCACTTCCCCGATGGGAAATCGAACTCCCAACCAATATTTACAGTTAGATGTTGCTTTATTGCGCTACGATAGCCTTAAATTAAAAAAAAAAGAAAGTGTTTTGATAACCCTATTATAAAGATAGTACACAGGGGAGGTAAACAGTCCGTAGGATTCGCCCACGCGACAAGTAAGTCGTTACGATTTGATTGGTATTTTTATTGGGTCCGTATCTCGAAGCTTAGTCCTTTAGCTTTGAGAGGCCGCTCAATGCCGCGGTACCGTTGTACCTACGATCTGACTTAAGTAGGTTCCTATTAATTATGATTTATATAGATAGACCACGTTTCGTCCTGATTGTATCGATTTTGTATATTTTTTTGTTTTTTTTGTATTATAATTAAACCAAAAACTTATACACCTATTGTATATTGTAATTATGTAGTCTCGTAGTTTATTTTAGTGTTGATGTATTTCGATCTTCTAAATTCTAATGCATTTCGCAATTAGGTGATCTAAAATTTCATTTTTCTCTTTGTCTCAACAGATATATTTGAAATAAACGATAGCTATGAATTATTATGAATTGATATTAAACGGTCTGTTTAAAGAAAATACAGTGTTTTTTAGGATACAACACAAGATTTTTGGATATAAATGCCCTTTTAAATTATTCTTTATTACTCTATCTACTTGTTCAACTCTATTTAAACTTAAATAATATCAGAAACGTGTGATTTTTACAATTTTTGCTAACTTTATAACTATTTAAATGTGATATGAAAATATTTATTTAAATTAAAATAAGTATTTGCTTTTATTTATAATTTTAAAAGACAGCCAACGCTTCCATTATACCTCATATGTATACACAAAGAAACTTATCTAATAATTCCAAGCGACAGCCAGATTCATGACAAAGAATATATTATCATTAGCATTCTAATATTATAGTTAATTTATCACACAATATTTTAATATGAACTTAATTTATTATTTATTTAAAAGACACGACAGTTGCCACTCGATTATAATTATATCTGAAATATTATGAACGTGTATCATTATTAAAAGTATATGTATTTGTTGAGTCAGAGGCCTGTCGTGGCGCAGAGGCACAAGCGTGTTACTGTAAACACGACAGGTTGTGAGTTCTATTCCCATGCCCAGAAATGAAAATATTAAATAATATTTAGTATTTTTATTTCCTCAGTCTGTAACAAGGCTAAGCGCGGAATTGACTTTCGCCATTTAGCACGTAAATGCCTTAATTCGGCGGAATGTGGGGAACGGAAATGTTAAAACAGAATGGAGTGTCCTAACTCTAGGTTCTCAGGTTTCCTTTGTCTGCCCTGCTATGTGCGGGATGCAGCGTGAAGCTAAAAAATAAACAAAAATGTATTTGCTTACATCGCATGACTTGTGATCGTAATTCGAATACTGAAGCATAAAGGGTACTATTGGAAAGCTCACGGTCGTGGTTTGTAGTTTCATGATCTAAATAGAGCAAAGTTAAAACTCATCGGGTCTACTAGAGAGAGTGCAGAGAGGTGCGGGTGAGGTGCGGTGTATAGAGGACGTCTGTGACAGATTGTGAAGCTTTTTGATATAAATACCATGAAATTTGCTATATCGTGGATATGTTTTAAAGTACTATAGTAGATAATACATATTATAGTACGAATAATGTATTTTAATGGCCAAATTATATATTTTTTTTTTAAATTGTAACCAATGTGTTGTTTTGACGAATAAGTATAAGTAAATACTTACTAGTGGCGAGGCGTCCATATAACATGGTTCCCATCGGCTTTTACCTTTTGTAAATTACCATAAAGCTTCTGAAAACAAAGTTCGCCAGGAATATTTTGAATATAAAATTATAAACCAATTGTAAAAATGTAATATTGTAAATAATTGTAAACCATTGACGAATAAAAAAAAATCCCGCTAAGTTTCTTGCGCCGGTTCTTCTCAGGTCTGACGCATTAAATTTAGAGAACTGGTGGTAAATTATTTGACGTTCAAAAATGAAGCCTGTAACTTTTTATTTTGAATAAAATTATTTGACTTTGATTTTAAAAAAATAAGCTCTGACACCTAAAACTACCTAAAAATGAAAAAAGAAAATAGGTCATCAGCAAAATTCGATAGTGAATTTGCTAAATATCTTAACATCGTATACCGATTCCCTAAATATACGAGTATATTGGCTTCCCTAAGTCTACTGGCTTACCTTTTTAAAATATTCGCCCATCGCCACTGATACTTACCGTAAAGTTTCATATAGATATGTTCAGTAGGTTTTACATGAATAAGTAACAAACATCATTAACGTAAGGTACATATAAAGTAAAATTATTTGTTAATATTGTGTCTTTGAAATCTATGTTTCTATTAAAAATTCGATCTATGTAAGCTCAATGATTAATTAGTAAGAGATTAATTTACTAACATTAAAATACACAGGAATTTAGTATATTAATATTACAAGAAACGCGTTCAAACAGCTACCGACGTTCGTGTCACACAACGCTTACAAACATTTGTAAAATAAATTAAGTTTATTCATCACATCATTACAAGGGCTTATACCAAATCACGATGTAACGTATTCATCAGTGTTAACTCTCAACACGTCGGGAATCGAACTTCGGACCTTCGATGATTATGGAGCTTTATGGGCTCCTTTATCGTTAATGATAGGTATAAAATAGTGGCCATTAAAGGTAACGGCAGGTGTTCGCGTCGCCGCGTTATAAATCTAGCGATTGTGTTCTGAGCGTCCGGTGACGTCCCAATTTACTGTACATATATTTATTTTTGGGAATGTCATGTAATCTGATTAGAATTTGTTGGGACTAACGATGCTGAGACAAATGAGGCTCGTTTGTGCGTTTGTGCGCTGCGCCCGGAGCCCGGACCCCGGAGAATTGATCGCCTGTCGATAAGTTTTTTGTGGTGGGACTTAGCCGTGTCGAAACTGCGTGTTGTGTGTGTTGTCACCTTGTAAGGGATGTTAGACTAATGTGAGAATTATATTATTACATAATGAGCGACGCTGTTGATGTTCAACGGAGAAAGCACACAAATGTACCTATTTACATAACGAGCCGATAACATAATTTTCATGTGCATGTTAGGAATCGATTACAAAGCAATAGACAAGCGAGTACAGGCGATGTAGTCTACTATTTTTCTGTATGCAAAATATGTTTCAAAGTATTTCGGCTTGCTATTTCTGAAATATTTGTAATTTGGTATTTAAATTTGGTAAATAATATAGTAGGTAGTCTGTTAACTTTTTAAAAATAGATAGCCTTAATTATATAGTTAATTATTCATACAATGTACTGATAAGACGAGCATTTCGTTGAGCGCCAATACGTAATATTTCACGTAATGGCTCGAATTCAGGCAGAAAACGGCGAACGGTGTGTTTCAAAACTACATTTCCTCTGACTATTCACAGTAATACGAGAAAAATCGTGAAGTTGTATAATTATATAGTTAATTTTACCGTTAATGTCGTATCTTTAAGCCTAAAATAGAATTGCTAGAAAAATACATTTTAATGTTTTGTTTATATCACAAACTAACAACTTGTCTATAAAATCCGCCTAGCATCATGGTAATCCCATGGCAGGTCAACAGCAGTGAGCAGTGAGTAGGGAGCAGAGGAAAGGCTCATACATTACAGCGACTGCGCGTGACGGCCGACCGCGCGCTGTCACGACGCCGCGCCGCCGCGGTCGTGCGTCCACAGAGCACAGTACACCGTCGCAGTCAGCAAGTAAGTCAAGCTGTAGCTACCACGATCTAAGCATAGTCTTTAGATTTCCTCAGAATCCGTCAGACCTCGTCAGTCGCTGCTAGGCTCCACAGGCTCTGTCAGGCGTAGTTTGACAATATAATGCTTTATGCTATAGTACACTAATACTTTATATTCGTGGTTTAGAAATAGGAACGAAGATTCGTAGTATGGTTGAAGTTTTTCATCGACTGAATTAGTAACGAATGTATAAGTTTGCATAAATATGAATTTCGATGAAGTATTAAGAGATATATTTATATTACAGTCAATATTTCAGTTTATAAAGTACTTCAATTCGTGATGAGATATAACCTCGGACTCGTGAACGGTAGGTACTCTACTACTTTAAATGTAGATATTTTAACCGGATTACTTTATAGCAATTTGGTTACAAGTATACTATATACCAGTATTGGAAATATAAAATATTCTAAAATATATATACGAGCACCATAGTATAGGTGATTAATCTAGTAAAAGGTGCGGCGTTGAGTTTCGCCACTCGCAGCGTTGAGTTTCGCCACACGCAGTCTCGATTTTGAGTTAAATTGAATAACACCCTGCTAAGCGGGAAAAATGTTTTTATTTCTTTACTTTTATTCACGCCATGTTTTACGCCGTATTCCGCATATAGCAGGGTAGGCAGAGGGAACCTGAGAACCCAGTGTTAAGACACTCCGTTCCTCACTTTCCGCTGCATTGAGGCATTGCGTGCTGAGTGGCGGAACTCAACGACGCACTTTGTCTTGTTACCAAACCCAGGACATGAAAATACTAAACTTTTACATTTCCTGGAGTGGGAATGGAACCCACAAAGGAAAGAAAAAATGGTAAGCGGAAAAAAGTCTCTTTAAGATAGTTTCATTAGCATCTCTAATATCAAAGATTTAATTAGGTACTCTATTGGGTATGTAAGACATGGTAGAACCTACCTATTAATTTACTATAGACATTTAATATCAAACATCAATAACAAAGAGCAGTGGTCGGTGGCGTGAGGCGCAATCGTTTGTCCGCGCGGATTTATAGTCGATGTCCCCCTTCGCTGCCACCGCGTCCACCAGAACACCGACTAATAACACTATCTGTTGTCTCTCTGCGAGGTAACTTTACTAACACAGTGTAATAAAATAATTTTATTTCCAATAATGATTAAAAAAGACTTGCTTGAAACTTCTTAGCATTCCATGGATTCACCGTGCTGCAGAGAGAGAGGAGACCGGAGAAGTGGCGGAGACTTACGACCCTGTTCCGTTCCGTTAATTAAACAGTTTATGCTTGCCTAGAAAAGTATGTATTTTTGACTATTTAACTTTTTTACAGCGAGGTACGGATATTGCCAATACAATTCTGAAGTTCAGTAAGTAATATACTGTGCACATTGCAGCTTTAAAGTTATTGTATATTTATAAACATAAATAATAGTAGATATAAAAACAATTAGTTGCTTCATAAGTATACCTTAGTCGCCTCTATCGTATCAAGTGGTGTACGCACTAATAGGCTATATAAGTGTTTGGAATGGTACAGATTTATCTCAGCTAATTTACTGCGAGACGCGTCCGCGGGTGAGAATGAGACCAGCGCGGCGGAGTGCGGCGCAGCGCAGTGCATACAACTGCCTCATTTATATCATTTACTATTAAAATTACGAAATGCAGCATTAAACGAACATGTCCGCTTGTGTTGCTAATTGATTGGTAAAAGCGACGGTAGGATTCGATATGAAAGTTACTTATATTTTATGAAATAAATTGCAGCAGTTTCACGCTTCCCCGCATAGCAGAGTAGGCAAAGAGAACTTAGTTTCATTATAGTTTTGTATTATCGGCCTGAAATGAAGACACGACGTGCTAAATGGCGAAACTCTACGCCTCTCTTTGTCTTACTGAGTTCTAGCTCAAGAATGTAAATAATTGAAATATAACCATTTTTTTTTAATTTCTTAAGTTTATTATCTCTAAACACGATTGATTGTGATTCTCATTTTCTTTCGGGGGATGATTATGTTTGTATTATTTTCATTTCTTCGCGGGAACAGAGTGTCTTGACACTGGGTACTCACACAAGTACCCTGCTGTGCGAGACAAAAACGAGAAACTAATAAAAAGAATATACCAAACCAAGCTATACATATATATATATATATAGCTTACCAAAATAAGATCCGAGAAGTGTAATTACCGACAGGCACGTCCCACGCAATATCAATATAATCTGTAAAGTAATTATAAACGCCATATCAATAAAGTGCTCCAATTAGACTAGCTTACTTTATAATAGACGACAGTTTGCGAATCAACCTCCTACCATACGTACAGGCTTGTTAGCGATCCGTAGTATGATAGACCGAGATCGTCGCATCTGTATACATTAGCTCTTAGAAACGATTCATTATTAATTGCGACTTGCGAGTGTGATTTATGACTTCCCTAAATGGTAATCATTAGGAAATTGATTGTATTTTATGTGATTATTAGCTGTATCCTGTGACTTCGTTTGTGTGGGCTATAAAAACTAAAATCCCATCTTTCCCCGTTTCCCAATGAATTTCTTTGTGTTATCTGTCTGTCACTCAGTAACGTAAGCGTTTTATATATACTAGTGTCCCCGTAAATGCGTTAATTACGCATTGGGTAGTGACGTATATGACACTTTATGTAAACATGGATGTAAAATCATGGTAGTGTGTGTAACATTTATTTCATTGATTTAATATACTTTTTATGCATTATTAAAAAAAAATGCACAAGGAGTGCATAATGCAATTTTTTTTATATAAACTATGATAATAAATGTGCCAAGTTTCATGCTCCTCCGTCCGCGTAATCTTCGTAAAAAGGGATCCAAAGTTTTTGCTAATACGTGAGTTTTTATATATAGATCATAGATTATATTTTATATGATTACATTAAATGGATGTTTCTTGCGTACCAACTTAGTTTTCTTTTCTGCCGAGGTCACAGAATCAGTGCACAACAGTTCTCCCCCTACATGACGCAATAGTTTCAAAGAACATGCCTTTGCAGCAATTATGCACTGCATTATTAAGAAGCACAGGTTCAAATTTATTGCGCAATTTATACATCTATATAAAAAAAAGGGTGTTTAAAGGTTAATTATCATTGCAATAATTCATAAAATTGTAACTCTTGTCTTATACCTCGAAAAAGCTACTGTATTGGTTCTTGTCAGCAGGACATACTTTTAACCAGTGGTAGCTTTATATTTTTTATGCTTACAAAAATCTATTTGTAATTAATTAATATTTTAAATTTAAATTTAGAAATGTAAAAATAGTATCAAATAATAATTTGTTTCTGTTGTTACGTTTAACAAGCAAATACTTTTCTATTCACCATGAATATGATTAATTCCGAAGTGCTTGAAAAACTTCTATTTATCGTGACACGGAGTTTAATTAAACGAATTGACCGACAAAAACTGTACGTGATCGCCGTAATTTAATTATACGGTTCATTTTCTAATTCCGATTGGTTTCATTGACTGAGTTTTTTGCAGCATCCGGTCATTGATCTCATCTCGGTTAGATGAAGATCGGTAGAAGTGAGAGACAACGAAGCTCAGCGCCGGCACGTTGAACCCCATAGAATGTAATTGGCCAATTATGATCCGCACTAGTTCTAAGTGGCCGCCGTCTGTAAACATTGATCTGTTACATATTTAATGGCGGTACAGATTGTTTCTCCTTTTTTGTGTGAAGAAACTAATCGCATCTATAAGATGATACATTAGAAACAACTTTAGTGTATAACGTATTATTTTTTCGTATACCTGTTCACTAGTTGTCGCCTGCAACTTCGGCTGTAAATGAAATTGCGCTTGTCATACTATTTCTACCATCTGTGATTTTAACTGTAAAATATTAAGTCTCGTTTATTCGCGTGCCTATTGGAATTTCAAGAAGTTTCTCTATGTTATTCAAGGAACCTACATGCCAAGTTTCAGCTTAAACAAAGAGTTTTATATATATTGATTATATCTTTAGATAATCACGTTTTTAGACTCGAAAAGCAGCAATAAAACAAATATTATCATGGTAAGGAAACGCAATAAATACTACGTAGCCAGTAGATCTGTAGAGGCTCGGCGCGGCGTGGTGCGGCGTGGCGTGCTCTCGTGAGGTGTTAAAGTGGCGATGGATAACACAGTATTGTATTTATAGAATGATCTCCTGATCTCTAGCCCGTTACTGATGCCGACTGTTACTGCCAGCTACTATTTATTAAAGGTAAAATCGTGAATGTAAGACACTTCACACCTTATCCGTATCTTCTGTTAATCGCGTCTATGACTCGAGATACGGAAGCTTGGACAGATATAGCTTTAATTGTTAATATATAAATTATTATGAAAGGAGTGTGTTAACACTAGGTTCTAAGGTTTCCTCTCTCTACCCAGCTATATGCAGGATACAGCGTGAAGCTAAAAAAAATAAATGACAAATTTTACAGATAATAATATGAAATTTAACTAAAATATATTTTGATGGGTTGAAAGTTGTTATCAGTTGGTTTCTCGTTAGTATTTAATGAGGGAATGCAGTTAATTCGTGCTGGCAGTTAGTTGTGTTGTGCATCACGGAAGTAGATATACATCTGATGATAACGTGAGGAGTCGGAGCTGACGTGACGGGGGCGGGGCCTGGGGAGGAGTGCGGGGAGCAGGGAGGGGGGAGGGAGCAGGGGGCGTGGCCGCGGGCCATTGGAGCGCGCTGAAACAATGTGAACAATAGCTGAAACGTGATGCCACGCGCCTCACCGCCACCACCGCCGCAACCGCGTCAACTTAATAAACTTTGAGTACTTTGTAATGTAAGATCTTATGGAAATGATTATTTTGAAAACATACTACATGTAAGGATATTTTGCATATATTTCTGTGGTTAATGTTTTATACGAGTACATATGCACGTAGGTATATAAAGTGTTGCAAAACGATATCACGATTCTGGTTGGGAGGCAATTTACATGTGAGCCTTACAAATAGGTTTACTTAAATCACTATTCAAATTCTTGAAAATTTATTTCACAACAAAGTAATTTTTATGAAAAAATATACTAATTTGTCAATACACTATTATTAATTTATTGTTATGTTATGAATATATACGCAACATTAAATACTCCTAATATTAATTTAATGCGAAAGTTGAGGTTGTACGATTGTTTGTTATTCCTTCACACAAAAATTTTTAAAGAATTTATAATTTTTATTATTATTTATTTCTTATCAACAAACTAAGTGGGCAAAGCCACGAGTAGAAGCAAGTAATTTTATATACATAGTTAATTTGGAATTTAATCCAAATATAACATGATAATACCATAAACAGTGAGCGAACTATCATATTTTCTCCAGCCTTATTTATAGAGAGCTTTCCTCCGTAAAATAATGTATGAGTGACATTTAATACGTGCACTGCACCGCGCACTGCGCCGCGCACTGCACGCGGTGAGCGGTAAATAAGTCAGGGCATCGTGAGAGCAGGCTTAAGTGTTCTGAATGGATGTATTACGTATAATTTCTGCAATCGATACTTAAATAATAACTACAATATGTTTTATTGAAGTATCAAATAGAGACCGTCGTATTGGGGCAGCGTGTAACTGTAAATATGAGGGCTATGTGTGCATTATCCACTAGGAGAAATGATTATATTTAAATACTTTTTCCCGATATTTTCACTGCGCTACTATGACCTGCAGTTTAAGAATAATGTCCAGGGACATTAGTTTCCGTCCTAATCTTTAAGGTTTGCTTGCATATACTTGATTAAGCAAAATATTTGTCACGTATATTTCGTTTATACCTAATTGTTTTTTTTTTGTTGAAAAACAGGGAAGTACCCAACAAATCATTGATAGTAAGTAGCTACCATCATTCATGGGTATTAACGACATAAGATGTGTAACAGATGCAATACTAACCTGAAGGCTGAACGCGACTGGGCGCTATACGCTTGTAAAACTTAAAAATATTATTATACAACTTTCTAACAAGAAACAACTATATATTTAAAATGTTTCTTACCTAATTCTTAGCATTAACACAAATTTACAGACCTATTAACAACTCTGATATTATTTATAGCCAAAACTTGATCGATGTGAAAGAATTATAGTCGTTTTTGTGCGACCCAGTAACAGTACCACGTTACGCTAAAATAATAATAAATAACTGACATTTGCATGACAGCTCCCAGTCTATCGATCATCAGAACCTATACTTTTGCTGTTCGTCATAACTCTTGTTTAGAGATCCTCATATTACATGGTACGTAGACAGAACCAGATCATAAATTAGTCCATTTTTCAATTTTTCATTGTCTGTTGGATTGCATCTTGCTGACCGATGACTCCATGCCTGGAATGCTTGCTTGCCTGGAAAATTAAAATTTTTAAATCACAAATATTGCTTTTGTGAGAATTGAATTCCAAAACATCGTGAGTTATCTTTTATGACAACACTAAAATTACGTCAAAATTAAATAACAATTAAAATACGTAATATATAGTACATGTCAATGTAATACAATAATATAGTATTCGGTGGAAAGTGTCTCAAAACTGGGTTCCCTCTGCCTACCCTGCTACCCTGCTGTACGCAGGATAAAGCGGGATGCGGGATACAGCACAACTATGTATGTGTGATAAAAGCAAAGATAATAAATAAATGAAAATAAAATTACTTCAGTTTTCATAATCTGAGATTTACTCGTATAATAAGCAAATACAGTGATGTGTCCCATGAAATTAAGAGAACCTAGTTAATCTTCTTAGACTTGTTATGAATATGCTAAGTTAAATGTATTTATTTACATCTTAATAAAACTAAGCTGACCCGACACCAATCACCTCGAAAGCGTATATCATGTTGAAGGAACAGAAGGCTGTGAACAAACCGCATTTACATAAACACAGTAATAATATAAATCCTTCCGTTAAATACGACGTACACGTCAACGTCAACGAAATCGTGCATAAAGTGACGACCAAGCTCGCAACAAGTGATGTGATTTATTTGTAATTAGGTATATTTTATTTGGCTGGTGTTAAGTTTATCGAAAATCATTTTGAATATACCTAAATTATCTTTATTTTTACATTCATTATTCCATAAAATAACGGTGCATTAGTTCTTAATATATTTTTCATTGTATATTCGTATTAATACGCGAAAGAAATCTTGAGATCTCTTTTTATGAAAACTATGCGGTTCTCCAACCGCAGTTATAGATAGATAATATATCAGAAACACATTAAATTAATAAAATAAATATTACTCACACTCTCATATGATTTACACTTCAATAGGGCTTATAGTTATAATAAATAAGCAATGACTACTTTTTATAATCCAGCACAAAGACTAAAATTATTATATTATTAATAAACAATTTCTCTTTGTTTTCATAAAATTTTAAAACTATTTAATATTGGAGTTTCATTCAGAGAAATGTCAATACATGGGGAAGACCATACTTAGGCAAGTTATGTTTACAGTTAAGCAAACAAATGACAAAGATCAATCAACATCACACCTTTTTATTACCCACACAAATGGCTTATTACCCTTTTCAGAGAGAAAATCAACTTTTTAATTCATTATATAAACAGCTTTGTTCACTTTATCAAATTTATGAATGCCATTACTTTTAATTCAAGTTTTGTTCATAAATTGTAGTCATAAAACATATCATTTGAAGCCATTGCGAGCGTTTATAACGAAATATGGCGATGTGCGGCGGAGGAGTGCGAATTCATATGTAAGTGCATTTAGAAATCGACGCGAGATCACAATTAAGTACGTGAGGCGACTGTCAGTGTGCAGAGAGCAGCGAGCAAACACGCGGCGCATACACACTGCCGGTAATGTGCTGTCGCTGATGTGACCAGAGCTTTAGACTATGTGGGATATCTTCCATATACTTCTATATGTGTATATCCTTAATATTACCTAAATAATTATATATTTGTAGTTTCACGCTTTTTCTGGCATTGCAGGGTAGTCAGGAAAAACATAATGTCAAAAAAGGCTGTTTTTAATTTACCGCTTGAAATCGATTGACTGGCGGATCTCAATGCTGCGCTTTGTTTTACTAGAGCTTTTATAATATACTTTTTTGCACATAAAATATATTAGAAAAAAAGAAATATAATTTTTAGTTTACAATGGTGATTTTATTGTTCCCAAGAGGGAATCTAATCTACAACCAACTTCGTTACCATTCAGACTCTGTCCCACTGCGGCACTATGGTCTCTTTCTCAGGACTCTTACTAAGGAAATTAGATTTATAGTATAAATAGACACACAATGTGTCGGATTCGAGAGAAAGAGGTGAAACGGAGTGTCTTGACACTAGGTTATTTATGTCTTAGCTCTAATTAAGGGTAATTGTGAAAAAAAAACAGAGATAATAACTGTATAGGGCATTATGGTTTTAAGTGAAGTATGGACACAATGCCTTAATCTAGCGGAAAGTGGGGAACGGAATTGTTGAAAGAGAACGGAGACTCTTAACACTAGCTTCTCAGGTTCCTTTTGCCTACCCTGCTATAACCGGGATACAGCGTGAAATTATAAAAAAACATGAAGTATGGTGATTCTACCATCAATGTAAGTCAGTACTATCAATGAGGAGTGAGTGAGTAAGTGATTTGTGTGGGTTCTCCCATGATAGATCTGTGGCAGAGCGGAATCCTAAAGCCTCATGCTATATTAAGACATTTATGGTAAGTTTGCTCAACGGAATCATATCTTTTACGCTTTATAAGGCTTTATGTGTTTTGATGGTCGAACTGATTCGAGTCCTAAATGTTAATTTTTTTTTTTTTAAGAAATTTATGTTATTATCTTGTAAGATACAAGCCATCGTAGGGCGTTGGGACAGCATATAATTGTAAACACGATTGGTTGTAGATTCGATCATCATCATCATCATCATGGTTGTAGGTTCGATCATTTGGGAAATGATTATATATATATATCGATTATTTTTCATTTATCTGCTCTAGTAAGACAAAGCTCGTGAGTTCCTCCACCACTAAAGACGTCATGTCTTGATTTCGGGTGCAAAATAGAGAACCAAGTGATTTTACACTCAGTTGTCTCTGAATATCCTGCTAGGTATAAGTTATTTTAATGTGCTCAAAGTTGCATTAAAATAACTTTTTTGATGACTTTATCATAAGGCTAGAGAATAGTTTGTATTAAAAATAAAAATTATTACCATTCGCTTCGTCTTTTATTATTTTTCTCCATCTTAATTCTCCAAAATTATAATTTATTACTATTGCACTAATAGTAGACAAAGCGTGAAACTGCAAAGAAACGTATACTTAAACTTATCTCAGTAGAATGTAAGTATTGATAAAGATAAAATACAATGATTATTATACTCTCAGGCTCTTAGTTAAGTCCGAGACGAAGGTTAAATGGGACATATATCGAACCCACTACGACTGTCCTCTGAAATAATTACATTACGTGCATAATTAACTCATTAGCTGTTTATGAGTCACGCTTCCATTGCCTCCTTAACAAACTAAGGAGGTGCCTTCTCACAGATTAAAGAGTAGCTTAGAATTGGTGTCTTTCTTACTTGTGTCATATATAGCAATAATTATATCTATATATAATCCAAATATTTTAAAAGTCTATCTATTAAATATCTAACGTTAATTACACTGTAAACACAATTAATTGCTAAGAAAAAGGGCGGCTTTAGGTTCCGCCAGTCATTATATAATAAATCCCGATTTCGGGTACAAAGTGAAAAACGGTACGTAACACAATACTCTCTCTAATCTTTTTTTATTGTTAAGAGGTGTCAAACTATCAGTAGGACCATCCGATGGTAAGTAGTTACCTTCACCCATGGACATCTACAATCCCAGAGGAGTTATGTATGTGTTGTCGGCCTTAAGTTTGCTTGAAAGACACAAAATCATCGCGCTCCGGGAAAATCTCAATAAAAAGATCACTTCATACCTTTCGCGTGCTAGGAAAAAAGGAACTTGAAGCGCGCATGTTGAACGCAAACTATACAATTTAGGTGGTGCAGATGATATCACATGTCATAGGTCTACCTGGGGTGGAAGGTGTCATGGTGAAAAGAAGATAATGGCACCAAATCGAAATCCTTGGACTGCGCTATTATAGAGGAAAAAGGTGAAACTGTTTATGAATTATTATCTCGCAAATAACTATCAAAAGTAACGCCAATACCATTTCTACAATTGTGTACTCTTCCTGATTGGGGCCCTTAGGCTTATCTAAATGAACCTCTCACGTAGTCTCGATAACGTTAAATTGGCGCAGCGTGACGTGGCCGGTATCGGTACATCGATGTATCGCCTATCGAGTCCCCACTTAATTGCGATGCGTCCCGTTACGACGGACTGCACTCATTAGCCTGCAGCCTGCAGCTTGCGGCCTGCAGCCTGCAACCTGCTGCCTGCCCTCTCAGCGCTATCTGCAGTGAATACGATAGAAAATGTCATATCCGTATATTAATTTGTTTAAGTGTAGTATAGTATAGTCTGGTGGACTTTCCTTATCAACAGTTTATGAGGGTAGTGTAGTAAATGTTTCGTAATAAAAGATTAAATGGACATGATGGATATTCTTTTTTTTGTATTATAGTTACAGATATAGGGAAAATATTAAAGTAGAGCAACTTTGTAAAAATTTAAAAACAGTCAGACACTGTTATCCATCTATTCCTGATATTCGTCTATTAGGGGTTAGGCTGTATATTTTTTATATATTCATGCGAAAAATTATTACCGATTATTATGTATACATATCCATAACAGTACTTATTTATGATAGTTTTTAAATATATACTAAAGATATGAATAACTTTTACATTAAAAATAAAAGAATTGATATAGCGGAACTAGAACCCAACGAATTGCTTACGAGCTATAAATATTTATGTTGTTTTTTTTTTCATTTTTGTATATTTATTGTCGTATTATGACAAAATAACAAAAAATCATTATATATTGTAGTTTTGTCATTCTTAGGTATGATATATAATACAGTAATATACACTGTAAATTTTCACCTAGATCCGTACAGTAGTGTTGCGTGAAAGAGTAACAAACATGCATCCATCCTTACCATCTTTCACAATTATAATATCTTACAATATATTATATATCTATATATGCTCATTGTAATAAAAAGAGAGCAAGAGAGTCAATTCTGTACATGAAAAAATTTTAGAAAAATATCAATTGGGTACGTTAATATACCGAGGTAATAGAAGCGAAAAACCAATCAGTAGAATTTTGTCTGTCTGTCTGTCTGTCCGTCTGTCTGTCTGTTTTGGCCACATTTGAGACATTACTTTTTCCCACGCAAAAACCTGGTTAAGAAATGAATAGACTTTTGGAATGGTAATAGCTTAGAGTCTGGAGGTACATATAGGATAGTTTTTATCCCCCGATATTCGACACGTAGTTTTTCCATGAAAACATTGAAAAACCTACATAGACAAATTGCTTTATGGCCGATAAGTACTGGACAAGAAATGAATGATTTTGCAGCAACAGCTTAGGAGAGTCTGGAGGTACATATAGGACCAGTTTTATCCTGTCATTCGATTTAGTTTTCATGAAAAAAGAAAAAACCTACATGAGCAACTTATAGCCAAATAATTACTAAATAGGGAAATTAATATTTTTGCGTGGGTATAGCTTAGAACCTGGAGCAACTTATGGGATCTTTTGGGTTGATAGTCAATGTAGTTTTTCGTTGAAAAAAATAAATAACTGACACTGCACCCTCAAATTGCGTCAATTACTCGCATACTTTCTTTCTGGTACTAAAATAATATGTAGATATTATTAGATATAAAAATATTAAAAGAAATGAAAAGAACAAGAAATACACATTTATTTAATCAGAATCATATAATCGATTCTAGATATGAACAGTGGCCTTAATAAGGTATGAACACATAATAATAACTTATAATAATTTTATATTTGTTTTCAATATTTTTCATGATTATTTAAGAGAATTTTTAATATAGTATAATAAAAATAATTTAATTTCTTACTACAATGGGATTATTATTTGGCCAACATGATAATTTATTTTTATCATTATTATGAGGATAATAGAAAGTTTTAGTTGACGGAATATATTTTGTTAAGAAAATCTTTTTATGATAATAAATTCTAATTGTAAGAAGTTAATGCTGTGTTAATTTAGATATTTATGGGAAAGTGTTATCATAAAGTAAAGAGACAAACATGACACAGGTAACGTAAAAAGTAAGTTCTATTAGTAAAGATAATAATAATTATCTATTCCTGATTATTAATGTAAAAAGTTAGGAAACTTAAATATTTAGACGATATTTGTTATTCCTAAAACTTAGGACTGTAATTTAGAAGATTTTATATGCCGCGAATCGGACTTATTTTGCATGTAAGGCTACAGAATAATCTAATAGGGAAAAAAAATAAAAAAAAACAGTCAAATTACCACATTGATTACAAAATTACAAGTAACACCATTTTTTCAAATATAATTTATATTCGAGAAAAAAAATTAGAAACAACTACCGCTACATAAAAAATTACAAAGCATATTACAATGATTTTTTACGTGGAAAATGAAACCCACTTCTGTGGTGTTGTATGCACTTAGAAATATCTAAATATTTAATAAGCAGCGATACTCTCTTGCCAAATGATTGTTCATAGAAATAATCCTTTGAAAAAATTTTTTTTTCAAATCTCTGTACCGACATGCTAACAACAAAAATAAGTTAAAATAAGTGTATAAAAATTTCGACATGGTTGAATAAGAACCTATGTCATAGCGGTCATAGTGCTTGGACGAGACTGGCACTGGTTCGAGTCTTGCTGCTTTAGAAAAATGGTTTTCTATTCTAAGTATGTGATAACACTTTAATATCTTAAAAATACCATTAGTACAGTAAATAGTAGTTGTGACCATCGTGGCGCAGTGAAATAGAGCTCTCTCCGCCTACTAATTAATACCTAATTACATCTAAGATTAAACATATAAACATTTGGATATATTAGAATACTCCAGACTTAATGGTGGAAAAGGTAAATAATTGTAAAGGTAAAGGTGTAACCAAGCATTTTGGTGAGGCAAGGCGAATATTTAGTTGTAAATATTAAATACGGCAGTACTTAACATGAAAATATAAGTGAAAAATCCTAAAGAAGATGAGAGGCGCAGACAGAGTCATGAGGCACCACCAAGTATAAAATAATTTAGTATTAATGCACTCGTGTACTAAAATTTAAAACAGTAAAAAAGACTTCTTTCGTCTCGTTCTTTAGTCTCGTCAGACTGACATATAATGTCATCTAACAAATTTACACTTACGACGTTGCTAGCGACGCGGACGGATGCTCATATCTTTTTTTGGTCATTTAGGGATATCAAGAATTGGCCTAATTTACATATACAAATAGGAAATCTAAGCTTAGTTTACAGAATAGGTATTTTTTTATATTTGAAAAGTGTTATTCACACAGTATAAGATACTGAAACACTGGCTTAGACACTGAAAATTTATAAAAATCTCTCTACAGAGATGCTAATATAAAAAATGTGTTGTACACGTATAAAAACTTCTACGTAGCTGGATCGAATGTATGGCTTAGTAGCACTTGGACGATTGCCTTGTGGCGCGGGTTCATATCCCGATACGTTCAAATTTTAATATATTTTGTTAAATTTTATAGAGTTTTATGTTTGTAAATTCTTTCTTTCATAATATATTTTGGCTTGTTTTATGTAATTTGCTATGAAAAACATACTCTATAATAATAATAATGAATAGAAACTACACTAAGTACTGTAATATTTTATCAGTTATGCTTTGTATAAAAATGCTTACACTTTTTTTCCGTTTGCATTATTTCTGATGAAAAGGTTTTTTTCTAAGTGAGTTTCAATTTTTTAGTTTTAATAATGATTAAGAGATTTCAGACACTATAAGTTGAATTCTGATATCTCACCGCTCGCATTAGAGTTTATTTATATTAAGGCACAAAAAATTTAAGCTTATTGCATATTTCGAATCATAATAGACAAAGGATGTTTAAAATTTTTGAATTTTAAAACAAATCCACACTTTTAACACGCAAAGAGCACAAAATGTATATTCTTTCCTTCCGTTTTAACCTCTACAAGTAAATGTAAAGACGTTAGCTTTAGTTATACATAAATTGTAAATATTGAATTGTTTATCCGCTTGTTATCTACAGATGAGGACTGCCGGGACCCCCCGCGACCCCCCACGACCCCCCGCAGGCTGCAGGAAGGACGCGGTCCTAGAAAACGGTAACGTTGTTTATGTTTGTACATTATTTTGATTTGTCTGACTGAAACATGTGAGGCTAACTGTGGGTTACTTTATAACATGCATATTAAGCTTATTGTTACAGGTACATGTTTATGTTACTGTTTAAATGATATTACGTATATATTGTATTTGTAAGTACACTATGAACTAGAAATTACATGCTAGAAATTGCATAGCTGATGCAAATGCAATTTTTTTTTTTTTATTGGGTGTTCCTACATTACTTTTCACTGGGTGAACCAATATTGATGATTATTTCTTTATATAATAGCTAGTGGTTCCATTAAAATTTAATTTAAATCTGACCAGTCGTTTTCGAGTTTTTCGTTAAAAATGCTTTTGAAAGCATTTTAATTGAAGTCTGTTATGGTCTTTGTTACAATTTTAATCATTTAAATGTTAAATATCTTAAAATCATCCTACTTAATACTCATAATTTCAAATGAATAAATTATGAGATCACACAATCTATGTAGCAATCAGCTTATGTACTAAAAGTAAAAAAACTAAAAGTAAAAGTAAAGCGATGAGTAACTTACTATCGTTTTTTTTGAAGAAAGTCTGTCATAATTGAATCTGTGAGTGCAGAAACAACGTAAGTCCAGATTTTTAAATTTTGCAGGAAAGAGAAAAAAGTGCATAATTGCCTTTTTAAGCAAATAATATATATAAATCCTATAGGTTATACGTTTACATCTGCATCCTTGGCAATTGGAATATCCCCAGGATATGATGCTTCCCGCAGATGCGTATTTTTTATAACTTTGCCTTAAATTTGTTAACACAGAACGAACTATCCGTTCGCGAGGTTTTCCTCAAAAATTATCATATAAGATGTTTTTAATAATGATATCTTCGAGTTATTTAATAGCGTGTAACGCAAAATCCCCTCGCTGATATAGGTGTCTGTGTGTTACTAAAGCTTATTTCCATTATAAAGATTATTTGCTCATTCTTCGTTTTGTAAAAAATAAATGCAGTCAATTTTATTGTCAGTAAGCATCTTATCCCAAACACGTCAATCTTTTGCGATATTTTGAAGCTCATATAATTAATTCCCCGTGTTATTGAACTTCTTTACATTGAAATATCAATAAAAAATAAATTAAAACTCAGTCGATATTGTTCTAATCCGCTTACGTTTCTTTTCAATGTATAAGTATTATGTGCAGACTATAGGTACATAGGTAGGTACATAGATACCGGTCGTGTAACAAGTAACAGTTTCGCGGCGGTCACGGGTTGCGCTGTGATTGACCATTCTTGTAGCCGACCTCGGTAATTATAATGCAGCATCCGCCTCGTCTGGACCCTCATCTCACGCCCATAAGATCCACTTTGCGTTGACGCTGGCTCGCTCAGATTTCGCCTTGTAATTTGGTGATCGATACGAGTCACAGATAAGCATTAAAAAGGCTCTGTCTAATATTTTATTGTTCGTTGTTCGAGTGCCAATATGAAATGTTTCTAAACAAAATCGATTTGGGTTCCTTTGTTGCGTTTTCAAAGAGATGATGATAAGACGCGAGTGGATGGTATCCGGCTATCGGCTATCGGGCTATCGGGCCATCGGAACATCGCGCATTGTTTATTACTCAAGTTAATGTATCTCGCGGATTGAGTACGTCTATGTTTATATTTTGTTTTGGTAGTCGGAGACCGCAATTGATCAATTATAAAAGGTATTTTGATTTTCATATAGATATATTTTTTGCACTTTGTATGGTAAGTAGAGTCTACTTAGTATTAAATTAGATCGGTAAAAAGCTGAAAGTAGACGTTATCTGGTATATCAAGACTTAGTTAGTTATATACTTAGTAGTAGGGTACTGGTAGAGCTTTTTATAAAGCAAAAAAATAATGGAATTATTATTTTTTGTGCTTCATGCGGGAAAAAGCATAATAGAAATAAAGAGAAATTAAATATAATAAACTTATTAGCAGAGTTGTCAGAGAGAACCTATTGTAATTAACCTAGTGCACTCCGTACTTTACTTCCTACTCGGACTACGATTGTTGAACGATGGAACTCAATAATAATTTAAACATAATCAATCCCTTGAATGGAAATTGAACCCACAACTATTCGTCGTTTCAGGCAGACGCTACTCTACTGAACCACGATGCTTTAACCTGTAATTAATGTCAATACTCTTTACCTGATCATTTATGATATACATAGGTAAATTATACTTGACCCACAAATAGCGATTTATTGATTAGCTTTATCTCTTGGGGGATAGTTAGAGAAGCTAACGTCAAGACATTTCGTCCTCCATTTCACTTCCGGTATCAAAATATTTTTTGTTGAGTGTCGGAACTCAACGCCGAGACAAATCGTTATCTTATAAGAGCGAAGAAATGAATATTTTTGATAAATTTTGCCAAAACACAGGATTTTACTAGAATAGAATAGAATAAACTTAGCAAAACTTTCCAAAAATCTTTACTAAGTATATAGTATTTTCTCGTATGTGTGTATGTCTGTCGTCTGAGTGGGCACGACTTAGTTCCGTGTAATCAGCGGCGGCCATTAGCGTATCTGTTGTCGTAGCAGTCGGGGGGCACGCGACGTCCCGCGCGACCTCCCGGGGCGGGTGGTCCAAGCGCTCAGGTCGCGTCTAACGGCACTCCACTCCTCTTACTGACAACGAGATAACGATACATATACCTTACTCGTATTCTAAACGCTGTGATAAGAAAGTACCTATACCCTATATAGGTGTAGCTTGTTAAAGTTTTTACCATGAAATGTTAGACTATGCATACTTATAGTATATTAAAATCATTAAATTACCGTGTAACATGTGATTCTAATCTAGTTTACCTATACTAATTGTATTCCGCGACTTTGTTTGTCGTTTTCGTAAGAATTTCGTGAAATCCTCCTTCATTACTCCCCCAGGAGCTTGCATGCCAAATTTCATCTTTCTGTTGGCAATCGTTTTGCCTGTAGGTTATCAGTCGTTGTCAGTCATTAATGCAAGCGTTTTATAATTATAGATATATTTTTTTACCTTAAAATATGGTCTACCATATTTGGTGCTAAGTCTACTAGTGTACTAAGTGTACTACGAGAATAAGTGTAAAGCTATAAGAAATATAAAAAATATGTTAATTGACTCACCTCACTCGCTAATAGGTGTCAAAGTTACCACATGCATTGGCATTTACTCCATCAGTGCATCGATTACACACAATATTACTTTAAATAACAAACAAGCAATCAAAAGTGAATAAATCGATAATTTTAAACCTAATCGAAACCATTTTCTTTGACCTCTAACGATTAGAGTACTATTTACTATAAAAAGCTCACGAATGACAGTAATATTTACAAAACTGAGTTAACTCTAGCTGGCAATATAAGCGCGATATAGTGCCATTTACCACCATAGTATTATGGTATTTACAATATAAATTTCCATGGTGTTTATGCCCCATAGGTGTATTATAAATCACTTATCGTATACAAATTACGTATTAACATTCGATGTTATGGGAATTGATTTAAATGAGAATCAGATGATAATCAATTATGTATTAATAGTTTACCTTTGCCCTGTATGTGTGTTTGTTTCTTGTAAAAATACTTTAAAAAATGAGAAACCTTATTGCCTAGTTTATACTATGTATTATGCATAGAAAATGAAAATTTAAACATTTAAGCATGATGGAGTTATTTTTTTTAACTATTTGTTTGTTTATTTTGTTTGCTTCACGCTTTTTCATAGTAGGATAGGCAGAGAAAACTTAGTGCCTAGATACTCCGTCTTCGCTTTTCACTCTATTTCGTGTTGAGTGACAAAACTCAACGTTGCTTTTTGTCATACCAGAAATGTTTCCTGTTACCTTCAAATTTTTATAGGTATATGCGAACAACATTTTAAAAATAATAAAATATTGTTTTATGTTCAGTGAAATGTTGCTTGTTAAGGCAAGCATTTAGAGACTAAGCATTTTTTTATGAAGTAAATTTAAATATAGTTGATTACTTTTTAATTCCATTTTGTCGCAGTAGGATAGCACATGCAGAAGCGGTGGTAGTGGGTTGGATCCTCACTGCGGACGAAAAGTGTGGAACTAAGTGTCAAGACGCTACCTACCCTGCTATGCAGAAAAAGCTTAATAATTATGATTTTAACAAAAAAGAAAACAAATTTCAAATACTACTCTTCAGATCGTCACTAGATTTAAATAGGACCACATCAAGAACATTAGCTATCATATAAAAAAGGATCATCATAATTGGGTCACCCAGTAAAGAGTTTTGTGGTAACACACAAAAAAACAACCAAATTGAAAACTTTCTTCTTTTTAGAAGGCAGTTAAAAATATTTCTATATATAGAGTATATAACTAGACGCCACTACGGCGTTACCGGTAGGTAAGCTTACAGTTTGTATGCGTGTTCCTCTTACAGCCAAAACATAAAGTTAATTGCAAACACAAATTAGGTATTGGTAAAATTCAATTGGCTGACCTTGCGACCTCCGTGAGAAAGCTTCCTCGTTGGTACTGCACATTACACAGTGCACATCTCCGTTACATCGAGACTGTCCTACTTACGTATGTATGTACGTACACTTTGTTTATAGTTAGGTAACTAAACTGAAGAAAAATACGTGCGGTGTGCTTAGTACATAGAGATAGCATTTCGTAAAAATGTCTTCATGACACTGAAAATTCAAAATTGTATAACTTACCTTGTGTTAAACATATCTAATTATTATATTAAAAAGTACTCCCAGGGCTGTTACTATTTGGATAAAATATTTTTGAAAATAGTGTTTTTAATTGTCACTGGTCACTAGAAACCTCGGTGACGCGTTAATAACGCCTTGTCTTTAGCAATGTATGTACATGTCACTTTATATAAACGTGAATGTCAAACCATGGTAGTGTGTGTAGCATTTATTTTATTAATTTACTATACTTTTTATGCATTATTTAAAAAAATATTTCCATTCTGTATTCCCTATATAAATTATAAATGTGCCAAGTATCTTGCTTCTCTGTTCGCTTAATTTTCGTAAAAAGAGGGACAAAGTTTTTGCTTCACGTATTTATATATAGATATTTTAAAAAATCTAACTCTCGTTTTGAACTATTTGTTGATGTATCAATTATTCGGATAATGTATGTATCGGACATGATACTTTGTTGATAGTGCATTTGATTTATGAAGTTTTGATATATTTTTGATTTATTGAAATAAAAGTCGTTGTTGTGACAAGTGACACTAGTGTCACTTCTCTCTGCCTATCTGGCTATGCGCGAAAAAGCATGAAGCTGAACCAATATCTTAAATAAATTATCGTCTGTAGTCAAATACGGTTCCAGATGTAGTCACAGTAACAAATGTAAGGGTGAAAGTCTAAGAGTGAAATTTACTTTGTACATTGTTTTTATGAAAGATGTTCTACTTATTTAACGTATGATATATTTTTAAAGTCTTAAATATGTTCTTCATTTCCTAAGCGTCACTTTAAAACTTCAAAAAATTTTATTAAATAGCATTCTTTCTTGCCAAATGATTGTTTTTTTGAAACAATCTTTGGGTTGCAGAATTTTGTAATAACCTCTCTACAGAGATGCTAACAACAAAAGTAAGTTATAACAAGCCTATAAGAATTTCGACGCAGCCGGATGTAGCCGAAGACACGGATCTCGCTGCATTCAATTTTTTATACGTTTTCTAAATATGTATGATATATTTTATGTACTTATATATGCTATGGAATATATTCATAATTTATAGATAGTTAAGTAATAATCGCAAACTCAATATTATTTACTATTAATGTCGTGTCAGTACCAACTTCAATAATATTATTCAGACTAACCAACCAGGACGCAATATCGCTTTGAAACACTAAATTATATTAATACTATAAAATAACAGTTATTACTAAAGCGTTTCTAATAATTTAATAAGATTTATTTATGTTAATCATAAAATTTGGTGAGCGCGTTACAGTTTCTATACGTAGCGTGAAGGAGGTGGGACTCGTATTTCATGGGTTTCTCATTACACCGGCACTCTGGCGATGGCGAATTTATAAGTGTTTGGTAACACTGCGGAAGTGGCGACGAGCGTTTAATTGTCTGCTAGATAGAGCCTGAGGCGTGGCGAGATCAATTAAGATAACAGTATTGAGAGGCCGCGGGCGGCGCCGTGTGCCCCGCTTGTATGCAGACGGTGCGGGGTAATGAAGTTCTCAGGTTCGTGTTGTTTTAGATACTCGTAGTGGATGTATGTGGAAACTACTTAATTGTCTTGTTGTAAATGCTATTAGTTGTATTTATTAGATTAGTGGCAGCTCTTTTTTTGTTTGGTGATTCTTTTCTTTTTCTTTTTGGGCTTTTTTGAGGTATGTATGTATGTAACAGTGTATTCGAGGAGATTGGTAACAATTTTCTATTCAACTATAATTTTTGTTTTGAAAATTATTTATATAGAAATAAAATACATTTATAAAATTGTAAAGTTAGTAAAGTCGTCGTCGTCTTTAAAAGAAATTAGGAACTTGATTTTTATTAAGCTATTATAATTATAATCTGAGTTCTCTCTAAGAAGATTCCCTTCTGTATAAAAATATAATATCGATTACATATCAAATGAATTTTTTACTTCAATAAATTTATTGACTTCAATAGATATGGATATAATTTAGTGTATTGGCCACTATTATAAATAATTGTAGCCTATGTATTATTCTGATGCTTAAACTATATCTATTACTGTAAAAATCTTTACAGAATCCATCTAGATCCGTTCAGTAGTTTTCGTTTGAGAAAGTACATCCTGATAAAATTTCGTATTTACAATATTCGAAGTAGGACTCCTTTGGTAAACGCTAAGCAATGAAATTTGCATTTATTTCGCATACACTTAATTAAATGTTAACTGAAAAATTCTTCTATTTTTCATTCTCAAGTGCTTTGTAGTATTACACAAGTGTGTAACACACCGTTTGTCCGTAACCAAACGATAGAATCGATACATTACAAATAAATCAACAGTATCACACGTTTATACTCGTATATATATTATCGGCCACTTACTGACCGTAACTTAACTTTTACGGGAATTTTTATTCAATTTTAAAATCAATAGATATATGAAGTTGTCGGTGACGCGGAGGTGTTAATAATAAAATATAAAATTATCGAACCTTCATAAATTATGGTACGCCATGGTGTGTATGGTGTGTATGGTGTGTATAGTACTTATTGTATTGCTAGTGACTATATGCGTTTAATAAAACATGGATAAAGTTCCTACATATTTCTTTTTAAAGAATTATACGTTTTATTCTGCATAACGGGATACTCAGAGGGAGGGTAGGCTCAAGACTCTCCGACCACCACTTACTGCTCGAAATCTAGACAGATATTCGGCTTTGTATAAAGATGTACTTTTCTATGAAATTGCCTGGAAATTTGAATGACAGAATTAAATGACTAATTCTTTTTAATCAGATTGAGAATTTTTTGCTTATTATATAAGCATTCGTCGAAGAACACTCAGACTCATCAGCATAGATATCATTGGCTGCAATTAAGAAGCATTCTAGAAGCTAACATCTCGACGGCGAGCCGCAACGACAGATCTTTTGCAATATATTATTGTACAAAATTTCCGAAGAATATTAGTAAGCTTGAAAGTATATTGTCTTATATAAAATATTAACACTTTTTTTGTATATGGTTCTAAATATTTTAATTTTATGTCCTAAAATTTAACCATTCCCATAAAACCTATAATCATGGTCTCACGACAAACGTCATTTATCTTATATTTAGATATATTCGTAATTACTATTTAGTGGTAGGAAGAGGCGCGTGGAGCCGCACGCTGTCGCATGTATATGCATGTACAACTGACCAGGCTACAGGCAGGCAGGCAGGGGCCCGTCGTAAATCTCGCTACAATTAGCCGTTGTTTCCGCGGCACGTGAGATAACAACACTTTATCATTGTATTTTGTCACACGACGCGGTCATCAGCGCCGCGGGATCGATATTTTTAATTGCTTATATAATTTGTCAAATGTCGACTGTGTTATTGATTGTCTTTTTATTGAAGAGGTTTATGTTCTTAGAACGTGTTGAGTTTACTTATATTGTAATGTTAGATTTTGTTTGATTTTTTTTGGTTTGTTAGTGTTAGGTTTCATTTTTAACTGATTATGAAAAACAAGGAGTAAATCGACTGTATTTTGTTATTTTACGTGTCTTACGATTTGACTTTTTATTGATTGAACCAATTTTGATGATATTTTTTATATGATAGTTCTGTTTCTGATATGGTCGATTTAAATTTAGTTAAGAGGAATTTTTTTTGAGTTATTAGTAAAAATGTTAGTTTTTAATGTATCTTATTTAGGTTAGGGTTTTTTTCTGATAAACTCTTAATTATAAGTAAAGTTTTGGTAAATGACATGTATGATAACTTTAGGAAGCCGTGGTGTAAGAGGAATGTGTCTGCTTCATTATGAATTTAGAAGAATGTATGTGTTTCCGCAATCTTATTATATACGGGGTTAAGCCTCGCCACTTTTTACGCAATATTTTAAAATTAGCAGGGACTGGCTAATGGTGCGAGCTATTAATAAGTTATATCTGCCTTTTAAGTAAAATACGAATTTTCAACCGTTGTGCTGGGCTCGTTTTTTATTAGTGCTACTACCGCTAACATTTAGAATTATTATATTTAAAACTTTTTCATTTCTCTGCGTTATCTTCCGCTACTCAACAGGAAATGGTTCAAATTTAGGTCAAAGTGAGAACATAGAGCCTTGGTTCACTACTTACTACTACTAGGTTCTCACTGACTACCATGCTATGCGGGAACAAGCGTGAAGAAAAAATATTTCCATTTAAATACGCTAGTTAAGAAATAAATGCCTGTCGTGGCGCAGACGCACAAGCGTGCGATTGTAAACGCGACAGGTTGTGGGTTCGATTCCCACTCTAGGAAATGGAATTATTCTTTTCCTTGGTTTGGGAACAAGGCAAAGCGCAGCGTTGAGTTCCGCCACTCAACGCGCAATGCCTCAATTCGGCGGAAAGTGGGGAACGGAATGTCTTAACACTAGGTTCCCTTTGCCTACCCTGCTATATGCGGGATACAGCGTGAAGCTGTGTATATACGTAGTTAAGAAATAAATAGATATGCTTAAAGCAACCTTTTCATACACTTTCTATACCATATTATTAGCACAATAGAAATGTGAGAAAAATTTGCATCTTATATTATGGAGTATTAACTATGAGACATAATGATAGTCATTAGCTATGTGTTTTAACAAACAAGACGTCTCGTTCTTAGAGAAATAATAATTATCAACATCAAGTAATGATCATGATGTGTATAAAAATCATACTTATACATTCATATACTTTATTTTGTCATTTTCACGCTTTTCCAAGATTTTTGCTAATGTAAAGATACTGTTCTTCGTTCGCTGTTACTCAACGCCGCGTTTGTCTTGATTTACAATTAAAAAAGTATTATAACTGAGGATCGAACCCATAACCAATCGTGGTTTGCAGTCAGATGATACCAAGCAATCTGATTCACAATCTGAGCACATAATTTTAAAGAACACAAATCTGACTGAACCTGAACTGAAGGAAATACAGATAAAGTAAGCTATAAAAGCAAGTTATGTGTTATAATATATAACACAGAAATGTGCTAATTAAGTACTTTCATTTGATACCCCACACGGTACCCATCAATGATTTTTTCGTTTTTATTCCTGATGTAATTGCCTCTAGAGGACGCCATATTTAATTAAAAGTGACGTCACATATCAAAGAATACTTGGAGTATCAATATCTATTTAACGTCACCTTAATTATATAATTCGGTCCAGGGGTTTGGAAGATATGAGGTAATAAAGAATATTACAAACATACATGATACGCGCGAAAAACATAATCCTCCTCTGACAGTCGGGTAAAAAAGGTATAATAATTCCGCAGTAAAAATTGATCGTAAAACAAATTTGTCATCGATAAATAAGATCGTTCATAGCAGCGATCTTATTTATCTTATACTAGTTTGTACAAGCTCGGTCAACTTCCGTTCCGTGGGAGGCTCACAAACATCACGCTACTAAAGTACGGTACAGCTTTACTTTACTTAAGCTTGTCATCTTATATGTTATTAAAAATCTCATACTTTTATTATTATCGATTTTATAAATTTTAAAAGATTCTTTCGCCTGACTATTGACGTTCTTGACGAGTGTTGTGGCGCAGAGGCACAAACGTGCGACTGTAATCGCGACAGGTTGTGGGTTCGATTCCCACTCCCACTTCGGCGGAAAGTGGGGAAAGGAGTGTCTTAACAGTAGGAGCTGAGGTTCCCTCTGCCTACCAAGCTGCTACTGCGGGATATAGCGTGACGCTAAAAAAAAGAAGATTCGTTTACGACCGATTGTAAAGACTGGAAACACAGACACGATGAATACTTAACACGCAATGTCTCGATCTTGCTCGATGACATTTTCTTATATACAGAATACTCAGAGAGAAGTGTATCTATATGAACTCAACGCCGCTCTGCGTCTTATCATAACGAAATGAAAAATGAAAGAGAAACGAACCCATACCCAATAGTGTTACAAGCAAACGCTGTCCTACTGCGCTACGATGGCCTCTACTACTATGAAGTGCTATATCTATATAATTTAAAATATGCTTTTACGCACCTACGAGTACATATTTATTTCCTACATAAACAAGGTTGGTTGGTAAAGAATGCTGTTTAGTGTTGTGCCTCTTGTGCATGTTTGTTTGAATTGTGCGCAATAAATAATTATATTATAAATAAATAAAAACTTTATCATATTGAATATCTCGGGCTCTTGTAAGCAGAACTATCTTATAAGCCTACTTGGCTAATCAAATAGAATAATTGGCAAATCAAACTCTGTAAATGCGTAATTGCTTAAAAATATTTTGATTTCCACTGAAGTGTATAGAGCAGCTGGCTTCAGAACAATTAGCAGCGTCTTTCGAGTGTCGTCCCTCAGTTTCATAAGAGCTCCTCCCACGCGCACTTAGCGGCAGTTGGTCGGGTGTACAAGGTACAAGGTAACTCGTAAACACTGCGTCTGGTTCAAATCTGTTTGTTTGTTAACGGCGTGCTTTAACTACCGCTTAAATATTATATTTGGTAACAAATAAACATTGAAAAGTGAGGCCATCATAAAGCAGTGGGTCACGGTCTAAATGTAAACGCGAGTGCTGTGGGTTCGATTCCCAATGGAAGTGATAATCATTGTTTTTAAATTATTTTCATTTTCGCCGCTATGCACGTCATTCCGCCGCTGCGAGAAGTGAAGAACGGAGTATCCGAGCATTGTCTTGCATGTAGTCATAATGACTTTAATTCATGTAGGTATTATAATGGTAAACATAATATGTGACATGACACCATGGCAGCCCATTTGGGATCACACTTATCTGAAGATACAATTTATATTTTAAAATGTTTGTATTCCCCATCTCATTGTACTTATATAGTTGCGTTGTGTAATTCATTCAAATATCCGTGAAAGGGAATAAAATAGAAAGATTGTCACTAGATTCCCTCTGTCCATATTAAGTCGCTGCGTGAAATGCCTAAAGATAATTTTGTAAACACAGAAAAGTATTACAGATTGAACATACAGCGAGTTTCTTTATAAGCATCAAAATATCTAAGCGATAATGCCCATACAGTAAATATAGAAATATGGCAACAAAACGGTCAGCTATTTATCGAGATCTAATGTATTAACATAAAATGGCCGGAGATGGTCTCCCGTTCACAAAACAGCTCCAGGTTTCCTGCAACGCACCGCACTATTCAGTGCACCGCGCGGCGCATCACATCCGATAGATAACTGGGCTCTAACCTGTATGTGATACGGATTTCTTATTGTGTTTGTAGAAACGGGACCCAGTGAACATAAATAGTAAATGGCTATTTGATTTTTGTTTACGTTGTTTCTCGAATAGCAAAGTAGTCGTAGAGTACCTCCGATCAAGGCACTTCGTTCTTAACTTTTTCCCTAAATTCGAAATCTTGTACTTTGAGTAGCGAAACTCAAAGCGTTTTGCCTTAGAAGAACAGAGGTACAAAAAGAATTAGTATATTGTAATCATTCCCCCGACTGGGAATTGGACATACAACCAATAGTGTTTCAAACGCTGTCCACTGCACCACGATGGCGTTTTAATATATTTTTAAGTTCAGAATCAGGCAACGATAAATTGGTATAAAATTTTGCATTGAAGTTTGTAATGTACTAATATCTTATTGAAGAGCAAAATACATATGGACTTAGCAATGTTAGACACATGTTACTTTATACAAAAGTGTATGTCAAAGATATGGTAGTAATATTTATTTTGTTAATCCTTACTAATATACATACTAATAAAGGACATAGAATACTTTTTATCGCGACATAAATGGTAGAAGGGGACAAAATAAGGGATGAAAGTTTGTATAGAAGTTCCTTATTGTCAAATATAAAATCATGTAAAATTGTTCAACTGTTGACAATTTTCACACCTAAACCACTTAACCAACTTTGACAAATAGTCTAGACCTTGGGAAAGACTATAGGCTACTCCTTACCACGTTGCGCGATATAACCGAATTCCACGCGGGCGAAGCCGCGGGCGAAGCCGCGGGCGGAAAGCTAGTTTAATATATTTCTGACATATTGTTGGTCTTTTGTACTTCTTCTTTATATACACTATTTGCAAGCTAATTTTCATACTGTTCCGTCCGCATAGTTTCCATACAAAAGTATTCAATTTTTTCCCTTCAAATAAATAAAGGCGTGATACAGTATTAGATCAAACAGAAAATGTAAGATTAAGCATAGTTTCAAATTATTTATGAGTATATACACAGACCGTGTGGCCTAATGGATAAGGCGTCGGACTTCGGATCCGAAGACTGCAGGTTCGAGTCCTGTCACGGTCGATGTGTAAGCTTTTTTATTTTAATAAATTATTTGTTTTATTTTATTTTTTGTTTCTGCTTATAGTTTGTTGCGGTGTTTATATATAAATGCCAATAGATAGATATTTAAACATTTAACAAATTTATTTAAAAATATATTGAAATAAGTAATTTAAATTATAATCACACTATTGAAAGTCATTTGTTATTTTTATCACTTTCTCAAGCCTCCTATATGATCAAATATTATTCATGGTCGTCGTTATGGAACTTTTAAAAATAGCTTAAATAGATCAAATATCTTAATATTTTACATAATTTTAGAAACAAATTATAGTACCTATAAATTAACGCTTGCAGTCTGCACGGAAATATATCCTCAATATCACGTTAAATAATTACAAAAACTACTTGTCAGATCTTAAATAAAATTAAATAGGGACACATGAGAAGCATAGCTAGCTAGAGCTAATCTAGCTATTATGTAAAAAAAAGAATTATCAGAACAGTTTCACCAGTAACAAATTTTGCGGGAACACACATAAAGAGCATTCAGGTTGAAAACTTTCTCTTTGTTTAAGTTGGTTAAAAATAAAATTGAATTATATTATAATATTGCAATGTTCGTTATTTTTTATCAAGAACTTGACTATCTCTATGTATTGTAGAGCTGCTTTTGTGTATCGCGTAACAAGTAGTTTCGCAAGGCGAGTTCGCGCAGCAGTTATAGTTCGCCAAATTATATTAATTACAGTAATCATAACTGCGATGGCCGCTACTCTCTATGACCACTAATCATAGAGTTTCGACGTGAACCCAGCTATGGGAGAGTCGGCTACATACACACTATACTTGACTTTTTATTTTTTAAGTTTACTAATGTATAAACTTTGTAAAAGCTTTACATGGATTGAGTGTTATTATTCTTTATTTTCTTTAACAGCTGCACGCTTTTTTCAAGGTATCAGGGTAGTTAGAGAAAAACTAGTGTCAATACATTCTATTCTCCACTTTCTACCTGTATGCTAAGGCATTGCGTGTTTAATGGCAGAACTCAAGACGAAGCGGAGAAATTAAAATAACTTAAATACATTCCTACTAATGCCTGTGGTGGCGCAGAAGCACAAGCGTGCGATTGTAAACGCGACAGGTTGTTGGGTTGGTGGGCTTGGTAACAAGGCAAAGCGCGACGTTAAGTTCCGCCACTCAGCACGCAATGCCTCAATTCGGCGGAAAGTAGGGAACGGAGTGTCTTAACACTAGGTTCCTTCTGACTACCCTGCTATATGCAGGATACAGCGTGAAGCTATGTAATGTATAATGGATGAATGTATGTTATTTATTCACGCAAAATCTAACCTACATCTTTATATATTAATATATTACTAATTGTACTTCAAAATAATACATATGCTATAATTTATAACATAAACGATAAATATGTAGTAAAACAAATTCTTTATTTATGTACTTGGAGCTTTATTTCAATAGTTGTGTAAGTACAACGGAGCAGGAACTAGAACACTCATAAAACCAACGAACCCACGTGACAAATTAAACAATAACCGTCTGGGAATATCGACTGTCCATAAAACTTACTGCAATTAATTACAGACATAATGTTTAGTGAACTCCTCTTATAGTTTTAACTAGTCAAGGTTCCATCACGAAGTGACCTCGTTTAGTCAATAAATGTTTATTTTTCTATCTTTACGCTGTAGCCCCTATGTACCAACTACAACCACTTGACTCCATTCATCCATTTACAATTCCTCTGGTGTTGTGGATGTCCATGAGCGAGGGTAACTACTTACCATCAGATAGTCCTTCTGCTCGTTTGCCACCTTCCATTGCAATAAAAAAAAAATCCCGCAGGTAGCAGACTAGGCGGAGGGAACCTGAAAACCTAGTGCTAAAACATTCTGTTCTCATAAGATTTTCTTTTCCAACTTTTAGAAATGTTTTATAGGTTATAAATATTTTATGGCTCTTTGGACCTACTTACCTATAGATAGTTTAATCTTATAAATTGTACGGACCATGTTTCTGTAGTGATTAGAGTTATCATAATAAAAAATATGTATAAGTGGAAAATGAAGAGTCTTGATACTAGGGTCTCTCTGACTACCTTGCTATGCAGGAAAAACGTAAAGCTATATTTTTATATTTTTTAAGTTTGAATAGGAATTAGACATTAATGAATGTAACATTTTTCTACAGTATTAACATATATTTCTTGCTTTCCGTCTTCTTTCTTCGGACTTTTGCCATCCATCATTAACTCCAAAGGATTTATTCTCATACAATTGATATTCAGCAAAGGATGCGCTATTAACATAGTTAGTATATAAAAAGTTACTGTAAAATGTATAGACACACGCTGCTCATCTAACGGCGGTGGCGCCGTAATAGGAAATAATACTTGTGCAAAAACTCGCCCTCGCCGCTCGGCGCCACTCTACCATGCTTTGCATTTTATACACATTACACATATATCATCGACTATTATGTGATGTATGAGTCTATATTGCGTTTATATGATGGAATTAGATCAATTAAATACTTAAATTATGTTTTTTTATTGTTGATTTATCATAAGTCAAATAACTCATAAACATTTGGGATGTATTTCGCGTGAGTGCAGACGTCGGGCGACGCGAGCGCCGCATACTAAGTGCGTGTTAAGTGGTATCTGATGGAACCACGAACTTACCTCGGGACCGTTAGATACATATCTCATGTAAAAGTATGTATTTACTTAATTTAAGTTAGTTCTCATTATATCAGATTCGCTCATCTCATAATATGAATTATTTATGTAAGTCTGTTTTAAAAAATGTTTTCACAAAATTTTTGTAATTAAAATATACGTTGCTATAGAGCCAAAATGCATGTGATGATATTCTTTTCGGTTTTGAATGATTTTGATACATAGGTAATAATTTGGAAAATTACATATGTCTGGCTGTTTTGACAAGAATAAAAAGTTCATGCTATGTAAATATTGCAGTGTCATCAAATCTGGACACTTGAACAAATTTTCAAGCAAATCGACCTGCAACAAGATCTTCAAAGTAGGATTCAAAGTTTTTTTATATAGCTTAATTGATTGATAGATCATTGAAAACTACCCGTGAGGCTAACAAAAGCGTATTAAATAAGCGTTTTTTATGTTTCATGTTTTACTAGTGTATTATAGTTTTATAGAATATTAAATACAGATACAAAGTTTATAAAACGTCATGTTTCTTACTATAAATTTTAACGTTTTCTCTCAAATTTCCCACTGAGCTTTCCTCTCGTTTCCCAAACCATCAATAATATGTTTTATATATAAATACTGAGTAAGTAACATTATAGTCTACCGCGACTCGCGACTGTTTATAGCTCAAATAGTAGCTATTTACGTTCTTCAGATAATTTACATCGATACTGCGCTTTTGAAAGTCGATAAATATGCCGTTTTAGCGTTCACCGTCGACTTGTATCGTGTCGATCTGTCTGCTCTGCCCTTTATGTAGGTGTAATAATGTAATGCTTCAAAATGATCCTGAAAAATATAAATAATAGTACTGTAGACTAAATACAGGTTATGTGTTCGATTCCCACTCCAAGAAATGAAATATTTAGTATTTTCATTTCCTGGGTCTGGTAATAAGGCAAAGTGCGGCGTGAGTTCCGCCAATCAGCACCCAATGCCTGAATTCAGTGGAAAGTGGGGAATGTTGAAAGAGAACGGAGTGTCTACTAGATTCTCAGGTTCCCCCTAAACGCGATGCGTGAAGTTATTAAAACACAAAATCTTAATAAATTGTAGCATATGTATTGTTTTGGTGTATATGCAAAAACTATAAAATTTCGTGTAGGTCCGTTCAGTAGTTTTTGCGTGAAAGAGTGACAAGCTTCCATCCTCACGTATTTACATTCATGTTTACAATGCTGATAATCACATTCTACGAAGCCTTACTATAAGACGATAGCTCTACATTAAATTTGGCATCCGAGAAGTTTCTAGAAGAGGCCACCATGGTGTAGTGAAACAGCGACTTAGTTGTGGGTTTGATTTCCATAATTCTAACATATCACACAGTAATAACAAATATACTTTAGCCTAAATTCAAACCAATCTATTAATAAACTAGGCTAAATTAGTACAGTGGTTTTTGCTTAGCGGACATACAAACAGATCGTTTTACATGTACAATTAGTAGGTCAACGCTGTTCGGTGTGTTCAGATGACAGTGTGCTGTGTCTCCGTACTGTATAGTGTGTACTGAGTGAAAAGCGGTCAATAGTTTAGTGATCACGTTCCTCGATTAGCGTAACGGTAGGTTTACTTTGTTTATAGTGTTTATCTTATGATACTAGGCATGAGATTTTCGTATAAGAATAAGAGGTGATTAAAGAATATCTGCTTTATTTAAGCATTTTCCCACATTATTGGGTAGTCAAAGAGAAAATAGTGATAAGACACTGGGTTCTTCAGTTTTCGCCCAAAATTTTTTTCTTAGCCAGGTTTTTTCTATTCCCACCTATCCTTTCCCCAGATTGTGGTGGTTCCTATGGTGGATTGCTGTGGCTACATTATTTCCTTTGCTTTCCATTTGAACACTAGGTCGGCAACACATTAACAACACCTCTGGTGTTATAGATGTCCATGGGCGAAGGTAACCACTTACCATCAGGTGGTAAGCGGTTAAGGCTATATAGAGCGTAGTGTCTTGACACTACGTTTTTTCTGACTGTATAGTAGTTTAATGTTACGTAATGTTTTCCGCAGAACAGGATTGCAAAGCGTGAAAGTGTGAAGCTGAAAGAAGGCTATCGCACAGTAGTAAATCATTTTTATCATTTAAAGTTATAATTCACTAACCTATAGTTCTTAGGTAGGAGAAAGTCATAGAAAATATTTAGAATCTTCAAATAGGAACTACAAGGAATAAGTGTTTTCTAATAAATTTCAACAGTCTTTCTAAGAAATATCTAACATAATCATATTCTCTTAAAATTTAACTGTTTTTTAGTCTATTTTTTGCTCAAAATTGATATATTGCTTGCCGTATATTGCCTGCTCATTATGGGACGATGACGGAATTCGACGCCGCCGGCGCCTCACCAGAGTGGAGAAATGAAAATATTTTAATTATAATCGATTCCCTCGGCTGGGAATCGAACCCAATACCAATCGTGGTTATAGTCGACGATGGATCTAAGCTACTAAACTCTATCAAGGATGAATGTGTGTAGTTTATCTGTAATGAGTGACAACATAGCGTCGTGTCACCATCGCGCCGGTAATTCCCCTCGTATACCATTGTCAGAGTAAACACGATCGAGTGCCTTTAATCGGGATAGCGGTTTTGATTATTTACGAGTGGGAATATTTAAACCTTTTTTGCTTTAACATAAACGTTATAATTCGTGGCACGGCGTTGTGTTCCGCCATTTAATGTCTTCATACTAAGTTTTCTTTGACTACCCTGAATAAAGCGTGTAGCTGCTGTTTTAACTAATTGTCACTATCTTAACATATGCCGATATTGAGATATAACTTAGTGAAACTTATTAAGTTTTCAGTTTCTGCTTAGTACTTTTTTTATGTGCAACTTTAGAATCATTGTGGTTTGAAATTCAATGCCACGAAATTGCGTCACGGCAAAGAAAGATACATATGAAGGTGTCCTAAATATGCATGATTTTATTTCCTCTGGGTCTTAATTAGACCTAGAATTAAGATATCTCTATAAGCTTAGTTCAAATTATTTCAGTTGCCGTTTTTGTCTAGTAAAATAATATTTTAGTAATACAGTTATGGTTTATAGCAATATTTATGTACATATAAGTTGTGTTATTTGTAGGGTATCATAAGTGTCTATCGGAGGATAAGTAGTTCGGGATGTGAAGGAGCTCTTCCGCCTAGTTCATAGACATTGTCTTTCAGTCATTCAGTAACACAAGCGTTTTTATAAATTTAGATAGATATACTTTTTCATAAGTATGTTTTGTAAAGTTGAACTTTTACACTTTCGGCTAACTGTGTTGACAATGAGCGCTGAGCGCTGAGTGCTGAGCAGGCTATTCACGCAACGACGCGTCCCGTTAGCGCGATTTACGACACGATACCACTAACTAGAACCAAATAGGGACCAAATAGAGGACCAACATCTATTGCCTTGACGATGTGTTCCTGACAGGCCCGATGTCTTTGTAGAGTGTTCGTAGATTTGTAGGTTAAATTACTTTTTGCACATAGCGAGGTAGGTAGAGAGAATCTGAGAAACTGGTTTTAGGGCAATCCGTTCTCATAAGAACTCTGTTCCCCACTTTTTGCTGAATTAAGGCAAAGCGTGCTGAGTGGCGGAATCTAACGCCGCGCTTTATTTAATTAAAATAGTAAGTATTAATTATTATAAATATTTCATATTTTCAGTCCCTGGAGTGGAAATCGAACACAAAACCTGTTGCGCATAACAATTGCATAACTCGCACTCCTGTAACAAAAACGATATAAAAATTACTTTTTTCAAATTTTTATTGAATTCATGCTAGCAGCTTCACGCTTTATCCTATATAGCAGGGTGAAGGTAGTCAGAGAAAACTGAATGTCCAGACTCTACGTTTGCCGTTTGTCCCCGGAATTCCAGACATTACATGTTATTTATAGTACAATTCATGTCTTTCGTTGGTTTTCTATGACTGATTGTTAGACGACAGAGCTTAGAACAATTTATTAGTAAAAACGATTTGAATAGTATAATATAGGTCAGAGACTGTTTCCGAGAGGTGCGGGTTCGAGTCGAGCTGCGTTCAAGTTTTTAGACGTTTTCTAAAAAAATATTTTTCGTTTTTCTTTCTTAAAAGTGTATGATTAACACTTTAAAAAATATTAAAAATAATATAAATAATTATTGTCGGTCGTTGCTTGCTTTGAGAATAACTTTTAAAATCAACAATCTGAAATTTAGTGTAGATCTAAGTAAAAGTTAGTTGAATGTACAGAATGACAGTATATTTCGAGGCGTTAGTTTATAAAGCAGAGCCATTAGTTTCCCCTCGGATATCTAGGCGCAGTCACGATGCTGTCGACACTACACAAAACACTTGCCATTCCCAGGCCGCCGCACTTAGCTATACATCACTGATCGATAGATCGGCAGATACCGGCGGCTGGCGGCTGGCTGGAGGCTGGCGGCTGCGCGTGTCTATACTATCCACTGAAAACTTTGAAACGCATGTTTTGACAACGGTTGACGGTTTAATGGCGACCTTTGTATATTTATTTGAGTTGTTCTTAATATTATAAGAATGATATGAATGTAGTGTGAGAATACTGAAGGGTCCTACGTGTCTTGTATACTTATTTCTATCTTTATTTTGTTGATATTGTTTTTTAATACTTATTTACGTTTCTGTATTGCAATGATGCAAAATTAAAGTATGGAAAACTATTGTTCTGATATTATTCGCTAGTTTGTTTGGTTCTGTATAGTTTTGTCTAATCAGAGAAGTGATAGTCCAGTTGATGCACGATAAAATGACTCTCTTATTTATCAGAAATAATAAAATAGTTTATTACACGCACTTACCGGAGGCCACCGAGACTTTCCGGACAGTGTCGGACTAACGGTTACCATTATTGGTTGTGGGATCGATTCCCACTCAGGGACATGATTGTATAAATTATTTTCATTTCCCTGCTTTGGTAAAACAAAACGCGGCGATGAGTACCACCACTCTCTGTCTACCCAGCTGTGCGGAATAACTGCGTGAAGCTAAAAAAATAGTTTCTTATATATAAGTGTGAACAAGCTTTAACACTGTAAGAGGATGGTAATATGTGACATAGTGCCGTTATCGATGATGTGTATCGCTTTCGTGTTCACTATAATTTTAGGTTCGATTCTCGATAGCGACTACGTTTTATTGCCCATTGAAAAATATTACTGTTACATAATACAATACCAATTCCTTTTGTCAACTATAAGTATGTGATCATCAGTAGCGATTGTGTGCGTAAAGGTTAGTTTGGTTGAAGATATCATTATTTTTTTATAGGAAACTAATTTTATATGACTTATAATTTAAATAACAATACCACTCTGTCTAACTAAAGCGATATTTAGTCACAGACTTTTATATACTGCAGTTTAATTAGTTCAATTCCCCTTAACCCATACAAATTGTGTTTTTTTGATAAATATTATAATTCAGTGGCGAAGGGCAAAAGTTTCATATGAGTTAGCTGGTATATATAGGTCCAACCTGGATGAAAATATTATATAAATTGATCATGTCCTATAGGATGTTAAATTTCTGTTAAGCTTGTTTTTCTACAAGCTTACTTCTAAGTTTTTTTACTGACCTTTTATGGGCGGTCCTAATCCGCCATTAATTTATTATATTTGTACTTTACAAAAGGTAAGCCGGTGGAAATCGTGTTATATGGTTAAATTACGACTCTTAATAAGTATTATCTCGAAATCAAGAAAAACGAAGGACGGGGAAGGGAGTGTCTATACACTCTGTGTCTCTACCTTTTTTGCTACGGGGAAAAGCTTAAAGCTGCTTTTCCATAATACAGTTATCGCCACCTCTAATATCTTCAATTCATTACAATAATCATGATAAACGACCACTTAGTATTATTCAACAATACCGGAATACTCGCCCATTCATCGATACACAAACGGTATTCGCGCCATATATTTGTATAAGCACATCTTAGGAGATGCAGATGCTGTGCACGCTTCTGTGGTATAAATCTTATTTGTATAAGCACTACAGTCACTTGTCGACGCGTTTTGGATTCTCATGTAAATGTTAAATGAAACTATTTTAACCGGATTAATCGCGTATATTTTAGTATTGGGAAATACTTTTTTGTAAACCCGACGTGTTGACGTTCACAGTAGTTAGTAATATTATCTATAGATTAAGACGTGAAGCAAAAACTTGGTTCCCAATTTTACGCGGACAGAGGAGCATGAAACGTGGCACACTTATAGTTTATATAGCGAAGGAATGCAAATAGAATAATATTTTTTGAAAATAATTCATAAAAATATATATTAAATTAATAAAATAAATGTTAGACATACTACCATGGTTTGATATCCATGTTTCTATAAAGTAACACACACGCTAGGCACCGCGTTGTTAACGCGTCAACGGGTACACTAGTTATATCAAATAATACTAAAATTACAGATAATCAAATGCCTAATTATTTTCATGTAAATGTTCGCTCTTCGTTGTCGGACGTCGGACGTCGGCTAGCGGGACTCGCTCTGGTCTAATTAGATATGGGTTGTTGATGCTGTTCGTGTTAGAGTGCTTACTCTAAATTTTACTGATTACTTGTATGGGAATGTTTATAGGAAATTGTAAATGTATGATAATATAAAGTTTATTGTAAATAATAAGATGATAGCGTAGTTTTATGTGAATCTTTTAATTTTATGAAGGAATCTCTATTTAAATATTACTCTAGGAACAGTTTTTGACTGTATAATTTAATACATACTAGATTTTGATCGCGGTTACCTATTGCGTGCCGCGTAGTGGTGATAAAGCTGAAATCTTTTTAAATTGTACATTTTACATTATTTTTATACTGCTACAAATTTTCATTTGAATTCGTTCAGAAGCTTTTGTGTGACAGAGTAACAAATCAATGTACCCTCACTAACTTTCGCATTTATAACATTAGTAAGATTAACCAATTAGATATTTCTGGTACAAATTTAGAAAGTTGTGAAATATATATTTATTGGCATTTATTAGTATTTCCTTTCCCTTAGATGATTATCATATTACGATAATGTTTTGATTTGCTATCTATCTGGGGACTGAGCTCTAGTGGCAGTAGACATCTCTCAGCCTTACCGTCCGCATTCACGGGTTTAAGCGGCTGACACCTTTCTATTTAAGAATTATCACCTAATGAATATTGCTTTGCTTTGCTTTGGAAATGAAGATTATGTTGTGTTTTGAATACTATTTTAATCTTTATTTAATGTTGCGTATTAATATAAAATAAAATTACATACACTACAGACCCTATTTGTGGGTTGCCATAGCAACGGATATGTCATTTTACATAAAAGTGAATGTCTTAATTTAATATTTTTTTAAGTGTTACAATATTATATATAACGTTTTCTGCACCTCTTCTCTAAGTTTATATGGTATATTCACGTAGTTTATATGCATGCCAATTTTCATAGTCTTCTGTTCGCATAGTTTTCATAAAAAGGGATCCATAGTTTCCCTTCAATTTTCCTTCATGTATAAATATATAAATGGATTACAGTACTAATCTTGAATTGAAAATTCAAATAAAAATGTTTGGTTTGGTTCATATTTTCTTCATTTAGGTATTTTATATACAAAAAACTAGTACCTATTATTTATTAATTTAAAAATGCACGTCGAATACGTAAATTTTAATATTAGATACCTAAAAATTCTAACAAAAACTTTTTTCTAAATATTATCTAATTATGTAAGTACTTCCAACCTTTTAGATGGTTGTGTAGCAAGGTGGGCGATGCATTTACAATTCTTCTTTTCTTGACATCTTTTTATCAATTAAAAAAAGTAAATATAGTAAGCCCGTACTGTACCATTTAAATATCTCTCTTTGTATGGTAGAGTATGAATGTCCACCAACGTATAGCAAACACATTCACACATAAATAACAAAAGATTAATCTTTTTACGCGTAAAGTCACAGTTGCGAACAAATTACATCGTATTGTAATATTCTCGCTTTGTCCTCTCTAAGGAAAGTGCAAAACCGAAAGCTTGTTAGAGGAGACGTGCAAAGTGTCTTTGTGACAAAAACTCAGAAGCTACAGTCGTGGTTATTGTTATAACTCATGTTTATTGAGTATCGTAAACATTAAGTTCCTATAGAATATGGTGTATTAACTTGTTATTATCTCATTTTAAAGAAAGTTTGCTCGATCTGTGAAAGCAATACATTATTTTTACAGTTTTCCGCTTTTTTCTCCAAAGGGGTCAGAGATTCAGTGTCTAGGCACTCTGGTCTCTATTTTCTGTTCGAAATCGAGATTTTGCGAGTTGAGTGGGGAAATTGATCGCTACATTTTGTCTTATCAGGAGAATGAAAATAAATTACATATAACCATTTCTCCCAATGGAAACCGATGCCAAAACCGTCACGAATAGTCGACGTATCAAGTGTATGTATAATAGAAATTGGAAAATACTAATAACTGCCGACAGAAAAGGGAATGTATATGTTTATGCGTGTCTTAAAAGTTGCTGACGCGAACTCATCATTGTGATATCTAATGTAGTCTAACCGCCTGTAGAATATTTACTTTAAAAGATGTCATGTAATGTTCTTAAATTCACAAGTTTCCTACCCTATTGCTATTGTTGATAGTTTAAATTATTAATCAAATACTTACAAATCACGACCTAGCGGTTAGAGGGCTTGGACGGTTTCCAAGAGGCGCGGGTTCTAGTCCCCTTGTATTTAAATTTTTACACGTTTTATAAAAGTGCTCATCCTATACTAATAAAATTAAGCTGTTTTAACCAGAAGTCCGTATTCACAGGTATAGTAACACTGACTTATGAGGGTAGATCAGTTAAATATCTCGTTATCCTACACTAAGTAATAAACCAAATTAAAACACACACAGCCTTTCTACTTCCCTATGGGTCATGTAAATTTCAATTGCAGTTACACTATCTACTGCCTAGCGACTACGCTATATTTCACGTGTGTGTAGAGGAGAGCTGTCGATCTACTTTAAGGTCGGCTGTCAATTACTGTTGGCGGACCACCGACTGCGTTGCTTCGCTAGTAATTAGCCACATATCACACTTTAGCAAGCCCTGTTTTGTTATTTACTGCAGCTTCTGAGAAATTGCTCGTGACGTGACAATTTATATGTGGTCAGTGTGTAATGTGTATGTATGATAGTCAGTAATGAGTAAACTGGTTCAGAGACTAACTGTCACTGAAACTTAAATATATTATGTACATACTCGTATATAAAAGAAAATATGCTTAGAAGCAGAACAGAAGCAGAAGGAGAACTTAACATTACAAAAATTTAAGAATTCACGTTACGATTGAACATTGTTTTATTAAATTTTGATTAATGCAAAGTGTATTTCAACTATATGCAAATTAATATACGTATCATTAATGTTGAAATTAAATAATTAGAAATTAAGATTACTGTCTTGCTAGAAGCCTACGTTCAGTTGTGGAGGAAAACAGGGTGATGATGATGATAACGATGATGATGATGGTAATGATGGTGATGACGATCAGTCAGATCGAATCAGTTTGTATATTATTTGAATATTTAGTGGGTGATTTAAGCTTGATTTGTTAACACCAACTGTGCGCTCTGTATATAGTTATTGCATGCAGATACAGTTATGAGGTCATAGTAAATGGACATTTATCTAATGATGACTGCTGTTTATCGTTTCTTAAAACAAATATGGTTATTATTCATTTTGTATTATAATCTTTTGCTTTTCTATTGATCACTGTTAGTGTAGAATTATTGCTTGAAGTTATACCTAGGTTTTTCGCACACATTACTTGTTGCCCGGTGTTCTTACTAACTCTATTTAAATGACTTCTGGAAAAATATATAATTTTCAAAGTATGGTTTGTCGTAACAGTAACATTCATTATAATAAAAATTGGTGTCCCCGTTGACGCGTTAACAACGCGTTGCCTAGCAACGTGTATGTCACTTTATATAACAATGGATGTCAAACCATAGAAGAGTGTGTTGGAATATCAATTGATTTTATAGTTGGTCAACTGACTTGTTAAATTATCAAGTTGTTTTATAGATTGTCAATTGATTATTATATAAAAACTAATCTTTTATAATTAGTACGTGTTTTGACTTTTACTATTGCCGCCACTCATACTGTGTTCTTTACGTGTAAGAACTTTCGAGTCAAAAAGCAGTCTCTTCGAGTACTCTTTCTTTTCGGTGAAATATAATCAATTTATAAAACCGTATGACCGTTTTATTTACCCTAACCTCCTACAGAGTGTGTAACATTTATTTTATTAATTTAATATATTTGTACGCATTATTTTAAAAAGATATTATCATTGTGCACTCCTTTGTTATATAAACTATGAGTGTGCCAAGATTCACGCGCCTCCGTCTCCGTAATTTTCGTAAAAAGGGGTACAAAATTTTTACTGTTTGTATGGTATGGTATGCTCATAACTTCCGAATAACTGTATCAAATTTGATAAATCATCTTACTTCGTGTTCGTCATTATCAAAACTAGCTTTGTATACAAAAAGTAATGAAGAATATGGCAGAATGAAGTTCACCGTGTCTACATATCTGTAAACAATAAACATCGTTAAAACGTTTTTCTCCCGGACTGTGTGGTCCTCGTAAAAGGGCATCAGTTAATTTGTGAAGTGATCTCTAACTCTTGTGATCGTATCCGCCGCGATTGCGTTACCTAACGATTAATAACGAGAGACGCCGCTAAGTGACGGTAATGTCCCAACTCCCAACACGCTTCATGTCAACAGGGAAGTATTTTAACGTGTGCTTATCCGTACCAGGTGTAGGTCGACATGCTTAGAAAGAATCGTAGCAGAAAATTTACTGTTCTGTAGGTTTTGTTATATTTTGTTTACGTAATTCTCTGATAAGAATGGTGGGAAGAAGAAATTGAGCTTTGAGTCTGAGCATGAGCCTTTATGAGTTGAAAATTATTTGAATATAAACATTCTAACGTGTGAGGATTATTCACGTGTTCAATTAAATATTTAGCAAATTAGCTACAGTAGTATTAATTCTTAATGTTGTTTACCCACATGTTGTTTTTTACCACTCTTTCCCTTATAGCAGGATGGTCAAAGTAAACCTAGTGTTCACACACTCTATTCGTGTTACATGTCAGAATACAATGCTGGGTTTTGTCATAACTAGAGCATAGAGATAAAATAATTTAAACATAATTATTTTCCTGAATAAGAATCGAATACATAGCATTTACAGTCAGTCGTTAGTACTGCGCCACGATGACCTTATATCTTGTATCACGCTATATTCCGCATATAGCAGGGTAGGCAGAGGTAACTTGAGAACCGATGTGTTAAGACACTCGTTGAAAAAATTATAATCTAATATTTTAATAAATATTGCCATTTTACAACGAATCTCTAAAATATCCACTTTTCTTACTTTACGGAATGTAATGTGTGTTTTATTCGCTTTGGCGTTAGAAACGTATCTTAATAGCGTGTTTAAAGAAGGTTAGAGTGTCGTCCCGCTCGTTACACTATACTCTGTATCTCATAGTAATTGTAAGAGCCAGTGGTTTCATTTAGATTATGAAATTATTCACTGTAGAAGCTTTTTGGGAGATACACCGTAAGTTATGGTGATTTCGATAGCGTTAGTGTAGTATAAATATATTGGTATTTACAGAGGTATTTCTTTGAGCATCCTAAAGTTAAACAATCTTTTATTTAGATGTGTTTTGGCATTTTGTGTTAATTTCTTTTTCTATTCATTTTCGATTAAATAGTGTCTATATATAAATACGTGAAGCAAAAACTTTGGATCCATTTTTATGAAAATTATGCGGACGGAGGAGCATGAAACTTGGTACACTTATAGTTTATATGGAGAAGGAGTGCAGAATGCAATTTTTTTTAAATAATGCGTAAAAAGTGTATTAAATTAATAAAATACTAATAATGTTACACACACCACCATGGTCTGACATCCATGTTTATAGATAATACATAATTTTTGTCTCTTGTACGCACCAATATCTGACACTACTGTGTGAATTGCAAGTAAAGTTTTTTGTCGAATACCAATTGATTTTGGCACACGTTATACCAGAATATACACACAGAACAGCTAAACTATAAGAAATAAGAAAACAACACATTCACAAAAGTTGGTTAGCGTGGTTGGTATTTTTAGTGGTAGTAAATATATGGAATATGAAATAAAAGAATTGCAAATAGTTTTTTTTCAGCTTCACCCTTTATTCCGCATAGAAGAGTAGACAGAAAGAACTTAGTGTCAAGACCTCCTACTTTTTTTCACCTGAATTCAAGACATTGTATGTTAAATGGCGGTACCTCATTTTAGTTTCACCACGGCATAGAATTAAAATAATTTAAATATAATCATTCCACCGAATGAAAATATAATAAGTCGATGCAATGAGATTTTTTATTATTTTATAGCACTGGTAGTACCTCCACATGAAGGTAACAGTTCTGACCCAATTCCCGATGACAGCGGGTGGTAAATGGAAATGTCATGGCAAGGGTAATAAAGTCCACGTAGACGATAATTCGGGCATCTGCTAGTTATAAATATATATATTTTTAAGAACCAACGATATGTGAACTCGCAACTATTAGTGTCTTGTGTTTACGTCTGTCGTGGAGCAGAGGCAATAGCGTGCGACTTAAACGCGACGGGTTGTGGGTTCGATTCCCTATCCAGGAAATGTAAAATTTTCATTGCCTGGGTTTGGTAACAAAGCAAATTGCGGCGTTGAGTTCCGCCACTCAGCACGCAATGCCCCAATGAATTCGGCGGAAAGTGGGGAACGGAGTGTTTTAACACTAGGTTCTTGGGTTCCCTCTGCCTACCCTGCTATATGCGGGATACAGCGTGAAGCTGTGTACGTGTAAACTATTAGTTATATTTTCATCTGCGTCACAATAAACTCATTTAGTATGTTTATTTTATCTTATTGTGTACAGGTAATTAAATTAAAGTTTTTATCGCAAAAGTAATTTATTTTCTAATTTCACATTTTTGTGTGCGTAGTAACAGTGTTGTCACGTCGCGCGGTGCCGTGAGGGCGTGAGTGACAACAGTAAGTAAACTGGACTGTAGTTTCATTTCTCGAGAACTTGTAAAAATTAACCCATTAACATCAATTAACGCGGACAATGACCCGTCTCTACTTTTTTACTACACTCGATGTACTTTAGCGAACGAGTTACTACGAATTAGTGGATTATTTAAGATTTTTATGATTTTTTTTTTATTTCACGTCTAGGATTTTTGCTATTTGTGATAAACATTAAAATTGAGTCTTTTTCGTAAGTATTTTTTCTATAGTAATTATTTTGAAAAAATAATTGGTTCGAATCATGACGACATAGAGGTGTAATTTTCATTACGTTTAAAATAGCAAACTTGCCTATTAGACGATAGTTTTGGGCTAAAACCCTGCGTGAGACAGTAGTTTTAATATTTTTTTAGTTTAATTAATATCCTTTATTCTTTTTTACAATTTTTAAATATCTATAATGTCGTTTATAATAGCGTTTGACTAACTATAGTGACCAATAGTAGAGCATACTGTAAGCTAACGTAAGTGATTGTTTGTTCTATTTTAAACTTTATCACCACTTATTAAGGTTTTTTATCATTCTGTACTATGATTACTTAACGTGGTGTTTTCTAAGCACGTAATCGTCAAATTTGTATAGAAGCGTTAAATGAGTTGGTTCTCGGAGACGGTTTACGTTTTGACAGTGGTGTACGGGATTGTTGTCGATATTTTATTAATTTAATATACTTTTTTTTATGCATTATTTAAAAAAGAATTTAGCATTCTGCACTCCTTCTCTATATAAACTATAAGTGTGCCAAGATTCATGCTCCTCCCTTCGCTTAGTTTTCGTAAAAAGGGGTACAAAGTTCTTGCTTCACGTATTTATATATAGATTATTCACATATACCTATACCTATACGAAGAATATTTTTTCAATTAAATTTGATCATCTCTGCAACACGTTGCTAAAAGTTTCTTTGCGTATCGATATTACATTTTGGAGAATATTTTGTCCTTTATCCTTATAATTAAAAGTTTAATTATAAGGGAAAGGAACGATAATAAAGATAAAATCTTTATTATGACCATAATTATTATGAAAAAGACTAATGCGTAAATAAGCAGTGAATGACGATTTTATGTCATTGATTGTATAGCGTACTGAAATAATGCGTATCTTTTCAGTAGATATTTATATGTAGACTTCGAATCCTACTAATAGTATAAATGCGCAAGTTTGTAAGTATGGCTGTTTATTTATTACTCTTTCACGCAAAAATTACCGTACGGATATGAGAATAGAGTAATATTGCTTATACACCTTTATCCGTATCCCCTTTCCCACCCATCCTTTCCCCAAAACGTGGTGGTTCCGATAGCGGACTACTACATTGTCTGTGTCCATCCACCTGTATTCTTTAGGTTGGCAACGCATGTACAACATCTCTGGTGTTGTGGATGTTCATGGGCGACGGTACCTACTTACCATCAGGTAGTCTTTCTTCTCGTTTGTCACCCGTTATCCATTAAAAAAAATACATCTGAATAACCTATATGTAGGTACTTATGAATATTTTGTATATATAAATTGTAATATAATAATAGTTATTTTCGTTTTCGGTTTGCCGAAACTCGACTTTACGTCGGTATACTCATATCTATATATCCCGTCCTAAAGCCTTCAGGAAAAAGGATATATAGATTCCCCCCATCTCTGTCTCCTCCCTCTCCTTCTGCGTGTGATTTTTGTAGTTTGTGTACTTGATATATGGTTATTTGGTGTGTGTAGATTAGATGATAGGTGAAGTGTGACGGGTGATTGCTTACCAGATTTTGTATGTGTTAATTGCTGTATAACAGTCGTTGACATATGTAAACTTTCTTGTGCGTCTCTTGTGGTTTTTTGTGTGCTTGGTATGTTATTCACAAACACAGTGTCCCCTAATACTTTGCTGAGTATGGTACTTGTGTGAAATGCTGCTTGTTTTTGAAGAATTGTTACGTCTATGGGAATGTTCAATTGAGTTATGTATCGGTTTAAACTTTTGCTTATTATACCTGTCGCTCCTACTACTATTGGGATCACTGTGCATTGTGTTTTCCATAGGCGTCGGATCTCTGTTTTTAAAAGGTGATATTTGCTAAGCTTCTCTATTTCTTTAGCACCTACGTTGTAATCAGAAGGTACAGATACATCAATTAAATAAGTGCTATTGTTGGACTTATCTACATAAATTAAATCCGGTCTATTGTGTGTCACTGTGACGTCTGTCTGTATAGGTATTTCCCACATGATTTTGGCTTGTCTATTTTCTTTTACTTGCGGTTGTGTTAATGTCTCTTTCCACCAAAGACTTAAAATATATTATGGAACAAATATAATTACTACATTAAACTATTTTTAAAATTTTTGTACAATTTATTTAGTAGGTGTCAAATATTGAGTATGGATAAAGTGCGTGACTGGGAGTGTCTCGTCACTAGCGTGTGATGTCGTGAGGTGGCAAGTCATGCGCGGTAATTGAATTAATCTAAAACACCCGCCCCTACCTGGCCCTATCTGCCACTACCTGCATGCGCCCTGTGCACTGTGCGGTGTCCCGCGCAGTGTCTCGCGGAACTATATTAAGAGATGATACAAGTTATTACATAGAAAAGTTTGGGTACGGTTCTACTTTCTACGTAAAATAGTGTTCTTTCCATTTGGGATTTTTTATTTTGTAAACATATCAAAAACATATAATATCTGAAATATATATTCCTAATAATTTTTGAAAACAGACAGACGGTGCATAACAAGATTTTCATGATCCAGAATTCAGGACCTGCGTCTATGTTACAAATATATATAACTTACATACTATTTTAATAGACGTTAAAGCTTTTTGTTATAAATATTTTTATATAGAAATAGAATAACATCCGGGTAAAGCCTAGATAACTCACTGAACTGTTAAATGAATTAAAAGCTTTATATGAAAAGTAAATTGAAATAATAAGTAGTATTCATTTTCACCAAATTCCTTCACGTTTTCTTGCCACATGTGAAAATATGTCATAACTTACATACAATATGTGTTAAGACTACAAATATATGTTTGATACATTTTTACATTTTTCACGTTATGAGTGCTCAGAGAAACTTTAGCAATCAATAAGTAGATCTTACGCACTAGGGGGGACACAAGCTTAGGCTCTTCTTAATCAAAAATCAACAATGTGTAGATCGATATTGTTATAACAATAAGATATTTGAATTTTGCAATATTTACACATCATATAAAATCCAACGGTCTAATATTTTACAGTGGTTTAAAGTAATCGGTATTTATTTGATTATTATAACATTCCATAGGGATTTAAGCTTTTGTTACATTTAGTCCTCACATTATACATATATTATTGCAGTATTGACAGACAACGTATACGCAAAGCTACTGGTCATAGAAAGATAAAAGTATGTGTTTATAGGCTTATGTTTGTAGGCTCCTTCGGAGGTGTCGAAGACTGAGGGAATCTCCCTTCTTCTTCAAATTAGTACGAGATTTTACGTTTCATAGTCCCCGCAAACGAAGTGGGGGGATACAGCTAGTATTATATATGAAGATAAGTATGTATGTAAGTATGTTGTAGGTCGAAGTCAGAGGGCAGACGTACCACGTAGGCTGTTCTCTCGTACTCGCGTACTGGCGTACTAGCAATGCGGGTAGTTGGTACGCTGCGCACGCGCCGGTGTCATCAGTGACGACTCACTTATCTTACTGGAGAGTGTTTACAGATTCTATGCATGTCTCTAATGCCTCTCTCTAACCTCACTATTACTGTATATTTTGTTACTACATATTATCTTTACCTCGGAAATATAGCTGGTCGTGTTTGTTTGAGTTGTTGGAATTTGTTGTTTGTCATACTAGAAGACATATAAGGAATATGTAAGTAATAGAAGTATATATGAAATGGAACCCGTAATGAATTACACGTATAATAAACGAATTGAAGCACACATCTTTTGCATGGACCATAAAATGTCAAATATCATTTATCCCATAGTCGTAGAAATTTCGAAAAATCGTTTCTCAGTGCTCCCCTACACACCCCTAGAAATCTAAATGACGAATTCCAGCTTTCCACGACTAGTTTTTAATTATACGTTATCTCTCAGTCACTCAGTAACGCAAAAAGTTTTATATATACTAGAGTCCCCGTTGACGCGTTAACAGCATGTTGTAATTAGTAATGTATATGTCACTTTGTATAAACATGGATTTCAAACCATGCCAATGTCTGTAACATATATTTTATTAATTTAATATACTTTTATTGCAGAATAAAAAAAAACATTAGCATTCTGCACTCCTTCTCTATATAAATTATAAATGTGTCAAATTTCATGCTCCCGCGTAATTATCGTAAAAAGGAGTACAAAGTTTTTGCTTCACGTATTTATATAAAGATAGATTACGTACGTAGATTACATTCCAATTAGTGCGTAAAGTTAAAGAAAATATTAAACGGTGTACTGGGATGATAAGCTTCAACTTTCTTTAACTGAGATTACAATACAAGTAGTTGCCAGATATGACGAGTGGCGTTTGCGTATTTCTTAGCAAAACGACGTTGGCCGTAGTTTTAAGTATTAATTTGATTTGTTTCTCACAGTTGAGCACAAATAGGTTGAGCCTTGCTTCGGAACGGACAGACGGATTGATTTGTGGAAATTATACATTGAGCCCACTCGTGCTTTATGAGTTGTGAACCTATTACTGGCTGTTGCGTTACTAGTCTCTATATGCATACATATATTACATATTTTATAGTATGTTTGTGGAGTTTATGATAACATAACAACAAAACATGTGTGTAAGATCTAGAGTGTTATCGTTGCGGTGCTTAACGCTGCATTTGGTCTAACTAGGAGGAAAGTGTTTTTTTAAATATTAAAAAAATCTTGGAATGAAAGAGTCGAAGTAGAGTCCGTAATTCTCGCGTACAATTACTGTACTTAGTAAGTTACAATTAATGTCTTGGAATTATTATACGAGTATTTAGAACAAATATACGCCTACAAGATGTGTATGTAAGTACATATGTAGGTGTATCGTCTTCTTAGTAATAATAATATTGAATATAATGGAGATTATAATATATGTATGACTAATGATGGCTAACGTCTATCACTTTAGAATTCCATTTATTACACTTAGTAATACTATAACTTGCTGAAAACTAATAAATATATATTTTTAATATTTTAAGTGTATTTACATTTAGGATAAGAAAAATATTTTTCAAAAATGCATAAAAAGTTGAAAGTAAGACTCAAAAACGGGCCTCCTGGAAACTTTACAGAGAACTGAACTGAAAACAATATGAAATAAATTTTAACTAGCGTATATAAATTTCGATGAAGTCGGATAAAAGTATAGTTCGTATAGTTCAGCAGTGAAAGCGGTCAGAACGGATCCGAGGATTGTAGGTTCTTAAAAATGTTTAAAAAGCACGCAATCTAAAAATGTTTTCGTAATATGATAAATTACTAGTAGTCACATGTATCTGAATTATAAATTGAATATCCGCTTTACATTTCAAAAATTAACATTAGCATAATAGTGGACAAACAAATCACTAGAAATTGTCACCCGAGTGATCAGACAAGTATTGCGTGGGCCGGAACTGAACCTGTATACCGTACACCGGCTATAAGACAGCAGGTGGTTTCGTCACCAAATTGCTCTCAATTTTCGATTGGAAATTAATTTTGAATGTTCCAAGCATTAAACCGCGGTATGATTGGTGTCGTGACTCGTTACTGCGGACCTGCATTCAATAGGTATCAATTTTACAAATTTCAAAATATATGTAATTATTCTTACAATAGAGATTGGTTAGGAATATCTATGATGCCTTATATTATAATTAAATTGAATTTGGGATACTTGTAACTTAGTTGTAGATTAAAAATGATATGAATATTAACTTTTTCCCAGCTATATTAAAGTAGTAGTAAGTAGTAAGCGCTAAACTCGCCTCATTTTGGCGGAAGGTAGGGTGCCGAAATGTTAAAAGAAAACGGAGTGTCTTAACACTAGGCTCTCTAGTTCCCTCTGCCTACCCTGCTATGTGCATATATACAGCGTGAAGCTACATAATTCCTTAGCCGGACTCCAACCTTATCTGTTCTGTGCAGCCAGCCGCCATGTGGTTGCGGATTGAATCATAATTCGGAGATATAATTATATTTAAATTATTTTCCCTGCTGTGGTAAGACCAAGTACGGAGTTAAGTTTCCCCACACGCACCAATACGCAATTTCTCTATTTTGGTGAAGAACTGAGTCCCTTGACACTAAGTTCCTTTTCAATACTTTACTGTACGGAAAAATAATGAAAATGTATAAAACGCACTGTTTTATGTAAGTAGTTACGATTCATTTCATGCGATCAGTTCAGGGTTGAATTTTGATCAAACTTAAAAGAGACCACCTCAGGAGCACGAAGATTAAATCAAAAAGTTATTTATTCTGTCTCCCTTCGCAAATGACGACTGTGATTAGTATTTGTATCTAAATATACGCATGTGATTTAAACTAAGTTTCTGTTTTTGTTACCCTTCCTTACTTATTATAGCTCTATCCTAAATCATTATTGTATGTCAATTTAGTATATTTGAAAATATATTTTTGTGTTATTATTTGATATTCCTATCACGTTCTGTATGTTCTGGATCATGCAAACACTACTTATTAACATTGTTATTATTTAACACATACACCTTATAATGGTATATGATTCGCTAATGTAATGACTTTTTATATAATAAAAATATAATAAACATATGTGCAGTTATTTTGTGAACAATTACCTTGATGACTTTAAATTTGATATACTCAAATGATGACTGCTACGTACAGGTCCGGCGCCGCTCTCGTGAAGCGTGTTTATTAACAGTGGGAAGTGATGATTAAAGAAATGTGTTTTTTAGCCACGCTTGAGGCGCGCACTGCCATTACAGTGTCGTAAAGTGTCCGCAATCTGTTACACTTTTATTAAAAAAATGCATACGCTGGTAATGACCCGCGGAGTGCCGTCCGCCGAGTGCCGTCTGCCGACTGCCGACTGCCGAGTGCGGACTTCCCACGAACAATTTTATTATCTCATTAGTTCGAACAACGTCTTCATAAGGTGTCGCGGCCGCGGGACATCTTTCATTACCGACGTAATGACTTTAATAAAATCCTTCACTCGACGCACCAACAAAACATTAATAACGTCTCCGATCAATGAATATTTATACTCGAGACATCCATTACGCTTTACTTGCTTAGCTTACAAGCTAAATCTTTAACGCATGCGAGAAATGGATTCGATACAAGTGTACACGTCTTGTATACTATTTTGTTCTTATTCCAAAGACGATTACAAAGAGCCTGAAGGCTAGAGGCCGGGGAAGGCGGGTCGAGTTAGCAGGGTACCCCAGGGCTCGCCACTGTGCCCGCTGAGATTCCATCTGTTTGCTCACAGCCGCTAATGTTACCGTTTTACGCCTGTCCTCGGGCATCGAAACGAGCTTACTGTTGTTTTATTACACGTTTTAACTGTAATAGCGGACATAAATGAAACATCATAAATTACGACACTTGATTTATATTCAGATAACAGTGAAGCCATTAATTGTATAAATATAATTACCGAAAACCATTACCTTGATTAGAAATGAAACGGTCTAATAGTTCGCTGACTAAAGAAATAATCTCCTATATTAGTTTTATCTACACAATGATGATTTCAACAAAGGAATATGATAAATTGCGCGTATAATATACTGGCATCTGGCATCTGGCACGTAGGCATATCTACCAATCTAAAATTTATCTGAAATGACACAAGTTTCCCACCTATTGAATATTATGAAACAATACAAATTTATGCGTCAGAGATAATAGGTGACGCGTCGATGTGACGGATGGCGAGCCGCAGGCGACACGCAGACAGCGCCGACACCGTCGACACCGACACTCTGCGAACAGGATTGCCGAATTGCAAAGTTATATTAAATAAAGCTCGGCCGCAAATCACGACACCACTTTATCAGATTTATCTGCTGTGAGGAAACCTCTAAACGTTTGTCCCTGTTATGGGCATGGACGTTGCCCAAAGTGAATGTTTGTAGTGCCTATAGGCTTGCTATCATAAGAGTATAGCAAGGAAGGTTAGATATTGAATGATGAAATATAATATTTATGATTTATAAATATCTTTTTATTTTTATTGTTGTCTCTAAGCGCAGCGTTGAGTTCTTCCCCTCAACGAGCTGTCTTGAATTCAGGTGGAAGTCTACCATACTACCCGGGACAAGCGTGAAGCTACTTTTATTTCTTGTTTATTTATAGGAAGAAAGTAACTAGCGACACATCACTTTGCTAACATTCAATATGATGGATTCGTTTATCTAATTCAAATTTATATATGTTGCAATCGGCGTTATAAAAATATATATAGACCAGTACACCATATAAACGACACGAAGACTCAAGGTAATATTCAAAATTTTTATTGTTACTATGTTTTGTAGAGTATACTCGTATATACAGTAACCCATTCTCCAACACCATGAGTAGTTTAAATCTAAATATTTTCGATGAGTTGTTGATTCGACATGTGTGAAGTTAAATTTAATTTAGTGGAGTGGTTGCGTCGAGTGCACGCCCACGCGCCTCACCGCGCCTCACCGTACAGAGCCGGCAGCCAGAGAGTCGGGAGCGAGGGCGCTGTGTGGGTCTCATAAATTATAACAAACGCATCATTTTATTGCTTATTATATATTAATTACGATTGAACTATCCAAAATATTTAAGCGTTATGTAATTTCGAATTTATAGTCGAAATCGTAGGATGTGTTAAGTAATTGTCGTCGCCGCGAGATCTGATGGAGCACGATGGGATTCCGTACAGAATTCAATTATTTCACGTCAAAAGCAAATGAGGGAATAAATTACAAATACTCATAAAACTGTTTACTATTCGATTGGGATGTTGTTTTGGAGTTTTCGATCAAATTAAACTAATCTCATTTGTGTCGTAAATATGTAGAAAGCTTTCCTTCTTGTCAAAAGTTACATATTCAATATTGTAATCAACAATATTTTAATCAATTGACTTTTTACTTGTATAATCTTATTTACATATTTTGTGATGGAATAATCTCTATTAAGTTTTAAATGAAATTTTAAAGTTATAGGTGATAAATTTACTAAAATATTTTAGTAAATTAATTTATTTTTATACTGCTGTTATTAATAATAACATCTTTATAACAAGAATGGTGGAAATGAGTGACGTATCACTTGCCTCTCTCTATAATTCCACAAATATCTAAAAGTTACGTAAAACATTTTTGTACGATTAAGTCAAATCGAAATGAAGTAGAGTTAAAAAAAAAACTTTTCCTATTTTCGTTTTCGCAGGTTATTTAAGCAAAGAATGATTTTAAGTTTTGCAACACAAAGAAAATCTACTAAAATTGCGGAAAATAGAGAGATCTTAATGTCTAAGACATTAAGCAAGCTACCTAGCTTATTAGCTGGGTAATAGGTTAGGTAGATCTCTACCTAACGGGTATAAATGATATGGGAGATGTATGGTATTAAAAAACATATGTATATATTTATTTAATCATTTTAACGTGGCGTAGAGGCACAAGCGTGCGACTGTAAACGCAACAGGTTGTGGGCTTGATTCCCACTCCAGGAAATAGAATTTTTGATTTCCTGGATTTGGTAACAAGGCAAAGCGCGGCGTTGAGTGCCGCCATTCAGCACGCAATACATCAATACGGCGGAAAGTGGGGAACGGAGTGTCTTAACACTAGGTTTCCTCTGCCTACCCTGCTATATGCGGGATACAGCGTGAAGCTATGCATTTAATTATTTTCTAAATTTTTAATAACACAAATTATATGTTTAAATAATTTTGGCGTTAACGCTATAAATAATAATCTTAGCTACATCTCGTTATTGTCTTCAACTTCTAAATTGTTCACAAGAATCTATAACTTTTACTAACTAAATCCCAGAGTAGCTTTCTAATACAATATTTTTGTGTGTAAGTATAATGCTTACTTTGTGTCCCAGGATCGACACTCGTGACCCGACTGACCGTATATTTTGAATTCAAATGACAATTTCATTTGAATTTTTAGAAAATATTATGGTTTTGAATGTAGAGAAATAAAAAGCAAGGTACGTTGTATTATTGTTCAAAACATTTTATGTCTTCAATCCGTAATGAGTTCTGTCACTAAAATAAACAACTTATGTCTCAATCAGTTTGTTTGACTACAGGTTTTATTATGATTGTTTATACTTTACATATACACTTATGAAGTAAGCTTGCTGTCTTTTACAAATTCTGTAAATATGTTTTAACTGATTTGAAAAGGAGGGGATTCTCAATTTGACTGTTTTTCTAAACTGTGTTATCGCATAACTATTTACTAGATCAATTTTAATGATTCTTTTATTTATATGATAGTGAACGCTTCTGATGTGATCCCACTTAATATTGTTAAGATCAGACGAGTTTTTGAGTTATTCGTAAGAATTTTACATTTTAGTGCATTTTATTTGAAGCCGGTTTATTATTTTTGGTATTATCTTAATTATATTATAAAGAAATTATGAACTGACAAATGAATTATTACATAGCGGTAAGTATTATGTTACATAATTAACTGTTGATATATTTTTTTCTATATTTATACCGTTTTCTTTATATTAGCGTGAACGTAGAGAAGTTTTAATATTGTATTATATATTATTCCGATTTCCATATTTTCGACTAGCACTAAAGAGTATTAGATATTTTAAAGTGTATTATTCATATATTTATATTATCCATAACATTAATAAAAGTATGAACTTTCCTTTAACTTTTGAGCTTGAGATGTTGTTCAAAACATTTGATTTTTATCACATAAATAAATAAATCTCAAAATATCTAAAGATAAAGCATATTCTAACACATTACACAATTATCCATTATGAAAATCGATCCTACGACCCACGATTAAGTAGTCAAGACCCCATAACAAGACGAACTGATTATTGATATGCAAAGTAACAATTTCTCCGTCTTAACATGAACTATAGCAAATTGTACAAAAAATATAGCGTAGTGATTATATGTTCTCATTTAAGACAGCTATGATTTAGTCTGACCTTGCGCGGTGCAGTGTACGGTGTACCTGTACACTGTAGGCCGCAGTGCAACGGCTTTCTTGGAACTCATCATTTCTTATACGCGGTAATGATCTGTTGCAACATAATTTAAAGCTTTTATTTAAGCCTTCTGTCTGTCTCGGTGCGATATCGAAATTATATTTAACTGGCGACTTCCGGTGGGTTTTCTTGTATGAATTTATATTTGTTATTTTGTCTAATAGGGTGATAATGATCTTAAATTTTAATTTCATCCTGCAATTAACTTATTAATAGACTTATCTCGCTTTTCCTTTTACATCGTTATTTTTATTAAATATGAAAAAAAACTCCATACCCAAAGAGGTAAGGGCGTTCTTCAATTTCTGCCTGAATTAGTGACATTGTTAATTGAGTGGCGGAACTCAACGCCGCGATTTTTCTTACCAGAACGGGGAAGTAAAAGAAAAATTAAATTTAATCATCCCACCTAGTGAAGATAGAACCCACAACCAACGCATTTACAGTTAAGTCCCGCTGCACCATGATAGAGATTGTACTACATTGTGATACTATTGGTTAACAATACTAAGACTGTATATATACTAGCCTTATCCCGTGATTACGTTTGCGTAGAGTGTAATACCTGAAGTGCTATTATGCCAAATTTAATCTTTCTATAGCCAGTGGCTTAACCTGTACATTGTCTGTCAGTCACTCAGTAACACAAGCATTTTATATATATAAATTGACAATTAAACGAAGTAAGCTTAAACCTCCGCTACAATTTAACAATAAGTATCAAACAAAAAAGTCTCTCGTGATATTAAATCCAAGTCGAAACTTAATTATCATTCCTCTAGTTTTTGCTTCAGTTTTTGTCGATAATTTAATTTGTTTCCTTTTACGAGCATGTAATACAACTCCTTAAGCGACGATGCGGCGTTTCGGCGCGTCGGCCTCAGAGCGTGACGGCTACTGGGCGGCGGCGGCGGCGGGCATCGCGCGGCGGACCGCGACAAAAAGCACAGTCCTAGCCACTAGCCAGCCTTTATGTTCCACTTTTTTTGTCATAATCTAATTGTGTGGTAAAAAGTGTAAAGATCTTTTTTTAGTGTTCTTCATACATATTGCTATTTTATAAAATTAAAAATAACATTTTTTAAAGTATTTCAAAAGAAAAAGAAATGCAAGAAAACATAAGGAAACAGGCCTTTAACAGGATGGAGTTTTAATGGGGAATCTGATATTTTTTATTTCGTTGTATCTTCAGGTTTTCTTAAGACAACCTACTGTCCACTTCCCGCACGAATTTCAGAAATTGCATGTGAAGTTCCAGAAAATAACACCGCGCTTAGCCTTACCAGAGCGGACAAATAAAGATAACTTAAAACTCATACATTAAGGACAAAATAAGAAATCTATTATACAAGAGTTTCCCGGGTGCGTTGAGTTCCGCCACTCAGCACACAATGCCTCAACTCGGCGGTAAGTGGGGAACGGAGTGTCTTAACACTAGGTTCCCTCTGCCTTCCTTGCTATATGCGGGTTACAACGTGAACCTATGTATATATTAAAAAAACACCTACAATCCTCTTCCACAGAAACCTTGTCCGATTAAAATAAGTTATTATTCCAATACACACTTGTATCCAATGTTATTAAAGCAATACTTGAAATAGATTTCAATAACAACTTGACTTCGATTACTTACTGAAGTAACAATAACTTGAGACCACTAGTGGCGCAGAGGCACAAGCGTGCGACTGTAAAAACGATAGGTTGTGGGTTCGATTCCCACTTCAGGGAATGAAAATATAAATACATATAATAATTAATATTTTCATTTCCTCGCTCTGCTATCAAGACAAGGCGCGGCGTTGAGTTCCGCCACTTTGCATGCAATGACTTAATTCAGCGGAAAATAAGGAACGGAATGTTTTAACACTCAGGTCCCCTCTGCCTACCCTGCTATATGCGGGATACAGCGTGAAGCTAAAAAAATTAAAAAAGGAAAACAATCATAATAATAGTAGTAGTTAGTATTTTCATTTCCTCGCTTTATCGCTTTAGTAACAAAGCATGTGGAGAACGGAGTATCTTAACACTAGGCTCTCAAGTTCCCTCTGCTTACCCTGATATGTGCGGGATACAGTGTGAAGCTAAAAAAGTCTTTTCCAACAGCTCACTAAAGCGTCCCAGTGGGGTACTCAGTACCTCCCGCCCAGTACGTAGGTAAGGTACGTCTGGTAAAGTTATGTGTTTTTATTATTACAACGAGTTTACTCAGCGCTTTGTGAAAGTTGAAGACGAATCAAAATATGTATTGTTGTTTGACCTTTAGTGGACAGGACCTGTTCTTACCTCTAAGTACTCTACGAGCTTTTAGTTTGTGATGAAATTAAATATTTAAATTTATAGGATAACCTTAATAAAATTAGTGATTAAAAAAAATATTTAATAATAAACAATTAAAAAAGTATTATAAATGACACGTTCGAAGTGTCATAATTAAAGAACTCCAGTGTTTATAATTATTAGAAACAAATGTATTTTCTAATAGATTCAATTTTAGGTCATTTAGTGAAGTAGGGGGCGATTGATTGTAAATGCAATGAGTGGCAAGGTTTGATTTCCACTCAGGAGAATGATACATATTAAAAATTTTATTTATCTATTATGGTGAGGTAAAGCGCGACGTTGCGTTCCGTGACTTACATGCATGTTTAGAATTCGGGCGGAAAGAGGAAAATAGAGAGTATATTCATGATTTATAAATAAAACTTACAACTAATCTATAATAAATTTTATTGTCATGTATTTTAGTGGGTTATTTTATGAAACGTAAATTTATCATTTTTGGATTCAAAACTGTCGTTTAAAATATTTATAACTTAAAATAATTCTACTTTCATTTATTACTGAACATTTCTTATTCATGGTCTGGAATTATTTTTAAATATAAATTTTTAATTTTATATAAAATATATATTACATAAAAAAATAGAATACAGTAGCAGTAGAATCCGAAATAAGTTACAATAAACGTATAGGATTACCGGCTAAAGTTTTTTGGACAGATTTCAAGAGGAGTAGGTTCGAATCCTACTAGCTACTTTTAAATTTCCCCTCGTAAAACAGGAAATATAGAAAGACTTTATTTTAAAAGAATTTATATTTAAAGAATTTATTGTCACAAAGCTAGGTTCTCTCCGTTCCCCTCCTTCCAGCTAACAACTTAATAACATTAATAAATAATAAGATCTCTTTTTTAAAAATCAATAATTTGTTTCTAAAATACCGAACGCTACGTAATCAAGTACCTACCTACATACATATATAGATATATATATATATAAAGTGTAGCCGGGCGCGGACGTCGGGCGATCTCAATTATAGATAAGTCTGCTTAGACACGGCCCATTACGGCGGTCGCAAACAATGGCCCGCCTCGTTGCTGATCACTTATATATTACTGCGAACTAAAACTAAATATCTGTGACGTTTAGAACCTAGTGTCATGGCACTCAGTTTCCCAAATTCTATTTTATAGACAAAAATAAGAGAAGGAACTCCTTAGCTTTCCAAAGATTCACCTTGCGTTGCCTGAGACTTGAGACCAAAGTATGCAAAGAAATAAAAAAATTCTTTAAAATGCAATAACGCTAGCTCTTACTTTCCGATCTCGTCTCTCTACGTAACCATCTATTAATAAAAGCTTTATGAAAATAAAAGCTTAAAAATCTAAAAAGCTGATTTTTTTTAACACGCTTGTGAAATAAAACATACATACAAAGCTTCACGCTGTATCCCGTATAATAATATAAATGGGTAGGTAGTGGGAACCTAGTGTTAAGACACTCCGTTCCCCACTGAAAAAAAAAGAGTATTTATTTATAAGTTGATACTAACTATATGTAATAAATAATATGCCAATTAAATACTTGTCTTAAAATAATATTTTAACTTAATAACTGTCAAAATTACCAACATTTATTATAATTAATTATAAATTAAAAAATATCAATACAAATATTTATGTAAGGAAAGATTCCCTAAAAGGTATAAAATATCAAATTACACTCTGAGAAATGTTTTTGTTTTAGTAAAGGTGTTGGTCTCGTGTGCTCAAACATAATGTAGTGTTCGACTCTAGAACACACCCGATGCCTGAGTGAAGGAAAAAGTAAATAGATGAAGTTACAAGAATAACTGTTATAGTGATACCGATTAAGTAGAGTCATGTATTTTTAGAGTCATATGTGTTTTAACTATTATTTTATTTTGTTTTTTTAACATATTCCATAGTAAAGTTATTTGAGGACAGAAAATTGAATGTAAAAATACCTTTTTACAATATAACTAATAATTCAGATGTAGCTCTATAAGAACGTATGGGTATTTGGCTAAATTACAGAAGAAGCTTTGTAACACAAATATAATGCCTAAATCTTACCGTATATGACTGCGTTTATTTTAATTAGATTATATATGTATTTTTTTTGTGTTTAAAAGGTATATGAGGTCACCGTGGCGTGGTGGGATGGCATCTGACACTAAACTCGAGTTGTGGGTTTGATTCCCAGTCTGGGCAATAATTATATTTAAATTATTTCCATTTCTTCATTCTAGTAAAACAGCGTGGCGCTAGGTTTCCTACTGAACATGTATTGTCTCGAATTAAGGTGAAAAGAAGAGAACAGTGTGTTAGCTTTATGTTCTCTCTATCTACACTGCTATGCGGAATAAATCGTGAAGCTAAAAAAAAAACAGTAAATAAAAAAGTGCAATTTAAATATTTTTTTCTTGATAAATTTAATAAAAAAGTATAGTCTGTTCTAAGTTCAAGTGCCACTTTTAATTGTTAACATAAATACGCAAAAAGTATAATTAACTTCTAAATACTTTTTAGTAATATAACACTTACATACTTAATACTTTTAGAATACACAAACGTATAAAAATTTTAACGTAGCGAGACTCGAACCCGCGCCTCTTGGCAAGCCTTGCAAGAGCTAAACGATTATTCATATATCCTGATTTATTTAGTATTTTCTCTTATTTTCTCTAACTAGTCGTAGTCTATTTTTAATGAATGGTGTCGACAGCGCTGATGCTCTCGACGTCCGCTGTGAACTCGCTCCACACTCCTAATCTCTAAACTGTGCAAAGGTCTCTTACGTCCTCGTCTTTATTAAAATTATTTTATTTTTTACAATATTTGTTGTTTGTCAAATTGTTGTGATGTTTTGTTGTCTCCTTATAGTTTTCTATAAACAATATGAATCTTAAGCACATCAAGCTGAAAATAAATTGAATTTTGTAGCTTTACATTTTTTCTTTTATATCTTGGTATATACTAGGAAACTATTAGACTAGTGAGAACTTCGTTTCCTTGAATGGTATTTAAAGCCGCGTTTTTTCTCACCAGAGCGGAGAATTGAAAATAAATAAATATGATTGTTCTCACGAGATGGAAGCGAACCCATAACCATTTGCGTTTACACTCAGGAGCCGTCACATTGCACCACGATGGCATTGAATTTTTCTATTAATAGGTATTATTGATATTTGATTGATTTGTTAAAAATATCAATACACAATTAAATAATATGTAACTAAATAAAATATATAAAATAATTAAAAACGTAAAGGGTCTAAACTGTTCAGCCGAGTCCGAGCGCAAATAAATGAGGCGAGTAACTGACGCGATAGCATCGACAGCTCACTAAATTAATTGGAAACCCATCATTTTACATTATATTATATATCTATTTATATTTGTACTCATTTATTATATAGCAAATAGGTGATGGTAGAGCTTAGATGTTTTGTTGCTTAGAATTTTTGTATACAGTTTTGGAAGACTTAAGGGAAGATACTATTTCTACCGCTTTCGAAGAAGGGCTTATCAATTCAACTGCTTTTTAATTTGTGTGATAACTAAATAACTTTTTACTGGGTGAATAAATTATGATTCTTTTGTTATAAGATAGCTAGTGATTCTGATGTAGTCCTATTTAAATTTATCTGAATTTAGTTAAGAGTATTTTTTGAATTATTCGTAATAATATAGTTTTGTATCTATCTAAATATAAATTCATTTTTTAAATTTTTCACTTCATAAATAAGTGTTGTATTAATGACCTGGTTCAATGTCATCTAAGCCAGATGTATTTTTGACTTTTATAGTGAACAATTTTTGGTATTTTGATTGTTAGATGGCTTTATATCATAATATATTATGTGGCGTTTAATCAAACTTGTAACTGAATTTGCAAGCTAAATATGCATAAGATGACTCATTCTCTAAAATATTGATCGTCACAAGGGATAAACTATTATTATACGTAATTTACTGAGCTTTGTTTATATTTGACATTTTATTTTTAGATTAATATAAGCACAAGCAAAATAATTATTTTTTACTGAATAAGATCAATAAAAAAGTTTAAAATATGACAGCTTTACAAAAAGTACTAGTAGCATTGCAACTTCATGGGACATTTCAATCTGGCGTTAATAAAGTAATATTACCTACTGCGCGTTTTGAAAGTAAATGTTTCTATGGAATGGCTGACTTCATTACCGATTACGCGGTTATTGTGTGCATGTGCTGCTCGGATGTGAACCCCCTGCCCTCCTCACTCCCTGACCTCCCCGCTCCTCACCGCACCCCCTCCACGGCGCTCCTCGCTGCCCCCTGCTGATACTTTTCTCTTTTTTGACCGCATTTCTTTGTTTCATACCTGATCTACTTTTGTAAGAAGCAACAAAGTTCTATTGAACTTGAATAAACTTTATGAAGTCAACATTAATCATAATTTGTCTCAGATGTAAAAAATAATTTGGCATTGTTATGTTTTTATTATGTTCTTATTTTGCTACCAATCTGTTGTATCATTTATTAAAAGTAACGATATTAGTTAGATTTTCATATACTGAATAGAAATGTTTTAATAATTATAGTTTTTTAACGTAAAATTTTATTGACTGGAAGTTGATATTGGAAACATTAAAATTAAGACTAAAAAGCCATTGTGATGATCCTAAGATCTTTTTTCAATTGCATTTTAGGTGGCAAATTTATTCACGAGAGAACCTAGAGGCATTGCTCCATTCCTCACTTTCCACCTCAAATCGAGACTACACTTTGAATGTGTTAACAGCTTCACGCTTTATCCTGCATAACAGGGAGAGACAATCTAGTGCTAAGACACACCGTTCCTATTCCGTTATTTTCCGCACAAAATCGAGACAGCGTATTTTAATCATCATCATCAGCAATCATTCCCCGAAATTGGAATCATACCTACAACCAACCGTGCTCTCGGTCTTACGTTGTTCCACTGCGCTGGAATGGTCCTTAAAGATTAATAACAGTTTTTAATTATTTGTAAAATACTGTAAGGCCAATTTTTGTGTTATTGTGTATACTCTCATCTCCGCCACAATGCCTCAATTCAGCGGAAAGTGTCTTAACACTAGGTTCCCCCTGCCTACCCTGCTATGTGCGGGATACAGTGTGAAGCTAAAAAAAAACTCTCATCTTTAGTATATTACCGTGATAAAACGTATCTTCTCAGTCTACTACTGTGGTCGTAACGGTTGTATGAAGGGTTAAAATGAATTAGCTCCAATAATTCGATACAGTTACAAAGCGAGCGTTGACGAATGCCGAGTGACAGCACATTCCTTCCCAGACGCTCGCCAGATGCCGACACACAGACATTGATTATAAATTAACTATTATATATGTTTTTTTCTTACATTTTCCCTCTAGAAAAGTCAATATTCGAAGTTAAAAGTTTTTAACGGTTTTTAGCTTAAAATATCCAAGGGGGATAGCAGGTAGAAGGAATCACTTTTTCTTTTTCGACACCCTATACGACTACTGCGTGTTGTTTTGCAAAACTCAACGCCGCGTTCTCTCTAAACATAACGTTGAAATTAATATTATTCAACTATCATCATTCGCTAAAATGGGAATCGAATTTACAAGCAGATGCTGAGGCTTAATGTCCATATAAAAATAACTAAATATATTAATTCATTCTGGAAGTACATAACTAAGTTTACACTGGTGAGAATTTTTACTCGAGGTACTATAATATACTTATTAATAGTGTGATTAGATAAAGAATAATGTTTTTGCCAATTAATATAGGCAATACAATATTAGTGTTCAGGCATAATTAGAGAGAATTATGTGGTCTTAATTCATCATTTTCTGGAATATGCAGTGCGTTAGTGATAGTAATATTACTATAAATTATCTTTACAAAGTCAAAGAGTTGGGATGGAGTGTTTGGGCATTAGATTCTCACTGATTGCTATGTGAGAAAAGCGTTAAGCTATAAATATATAGAAAACAGCCAAGTTCATATAAAAAGGTTGGTTTTTTTTAATTTCTAAGCAGAAACAACTGCAATATATTCTTAAATTGTTTTCTATTATAATAAAAAGCAAGAAAACCCACAGTTAATGAGTAGGCAATCTCACGCTATAGGTGTGTCACGTAAAGCGATTTTGCGCATACGCTAATAGCGGTTGGTTTGTGGCCACTGCGGTTACCTGCCCTGAGAGACCTGTAATTCTGGTCGTCCATACTCTTTATATATATCGCTGAAGCAATACCTAACTTTGTTTAATTATATTAAAATATTATATAGCAGCAGAACTGCCTTCCGAGCCGGTGGTATCTTCCGTTAGGACTGACACGACTAACACTTTTGTAAGTTGACGATTCGAAAGTGCTTGTAATAGCCTACTTGAATAAAGAATATTTTGATTTTGGTATGCATTATATACTAGTTTAATCGCTTTCTAATATTTTTTCGTGTCTTATATGAAATAAAATTTTTGGCGCCTTCATGGCGAAGAGGCGCAAGCGTGCGACTGTAAACGCAACAGGTTGTGGGTTCGACTCCCACTCCAAGAAATGTAAAAGTTTAGTATTTTCATTTCCAGGGTTTACCAAAGCGAAGACAAAGTGCGGTGTTGAGTTCCGCCACTCAGCACGCAATGCCTCGATTTGTTGATAAGTGGGGAACGGAGTGTAGGTTCACTCTGCCTACCCTGCTATATGCAGGATACAGCGTGACGCTATGTATGTAAGTATGTACAAAAAATTTAGTCAAAATTAAGACTTTCTTTTCTTCGAAATCGGTTGATAAAATAGGGCAGTACGTGAGCTATACTTATGGACAGCAGTGGTAATATTGCCTTATACCTTATACTGGTGAGTCTAAAATGGCCACCGTCTGTCGGTAATGAACCTACACTCTGCGGTTGCTCTCGTACAGCTCACCGTTTTTTGATAATAGCCTAAAGTGCGTTTAATGCTGCCACAACAACTCATACTAAATAACTGTAATTAAAGTTTATAAATATGACTATTAGGCGTAGTCATTTTACTTGTCCGTTGGTTAGTAGTAACGAGTAGTGGGTTCGATCCAGTCACTCGAAATCTGTATCTATTCCGAGTGTGAATTTAGTTATTTCATCTGATTCTTTACACTATACTCATGTGTTTAGTAGATTTCTTCTATATAATGTTACGCATTTTTTGAAGAGCTGAGGCTATCGTGGTGAAGTGGGACACTGTTAGACTGTAAACGAGATCGGTGAGTTTGATTCCCACCCGGGAGAATGATTACATTTCAATTATTTTTATTTTCCCGCTTTGGTAAGGTTAGGTGAGACGCGGCGTTGAGTTACGCCACTCATCACGCAATGTCTCGATTTCAGGCGGAAAGTGAAGAATGGATTTACTTGACACTAGATTCTTTTGCCTGAAGAATACCTTTGATAAATTGAAAGAGATTTACATTTTAAGAAATTGTTGCATTGAATGCATAACTTAGCGTTCAGGGTGCTTGGACGGTTACTAAAAGGTGCGAGTTCGAGTTCATGCTTTCAAAATACGTTTTCAAAAAATGTTTTTCATAACCTGAGTGTGTGATTAACATTTTATTTGCCTTAAATTAAAATTATGAATTTATACCATAAAGTTAACTTCTAACTTTTTATAGTTGGCTTTTAATACCCTATCAATACATTACCCATTTCATACATACATCAGCTAACTTCCCCAGCACGAATCAACAGGCGCGTTACATCGATATTAAACACCTAGCTCGCGCATATCTCATCCGTGTAATAGTGTGTTCTCTCGTTCAGGCGGGCGCAGCCGGGCGCCGCCAGCCGTGTTGCTTCACGCTTACTTTGTATATACCTACAAGTAAATCAAGTAGTAACACTTCATGACTTCATAGAGTAGTGTAAGGCACAAGCGTTGTTGTTCTTAAGCGTTATTGCTTTTAAGCTAAGTTCAAAAAATGAGAAAGTTTTCAATTATGTGTTACCGCATATCTTTTTACTTGGTAAATAAATTTTGATGATTTTTTTATATGATAGCTATTGGCTAGTGTTTCTGATGTAGTTCCATTTAAATTTTGTTTTTGAGTTATTCGTAATCATTTTATTTTTCAGTGTATTTTATTTGGACTCGGTTTTCTTTGTTAAGATTTTATCGATGTATCTTGTCACTAAGTTCTTTCTGACTGTGGGAAATAGACTGTAGCCGTTTTCCTGTTTACTTTTTCCATGAACAGTAAAAGATAATGGTTTCTCTAAATGAATGTTATTGTTATAATTATTGATACTGTAATCAACTAAACTAAATATATATTGTAAAAAAAATAAACGATTTCCACTGTATCTAAAATTGAAAACTCTTTGTTTAACCGAAAATTATAAAATTCACGAATATTGAACCTTATTTTGATGTAACTATAGATGATTTTATAGATTTATAGTAGGAACAAAGGTATACGTTGGTATCGGCATGGCGCAGTATGGCGGCACGTAAATCGGTGCTCTTGCATCTGTACTCTGTACTCGAGAGCGAGTAATGTCTTAAACTTTTGATGTATCGCCGGTGTTTGCGAGGTAGCGTTGATTTATACTAAGCTTTGCATCGAATTGCATCGCTTTGTGTTAAACTTGAAATCTCGTGAGGCTTACCTAGAAATCATTATATGTATAGATATTTCACTTTATTGACCCGATTGTGTTAATTCAAAAACGGTTTTTTTGATGTACTTCCCAGCATATATGTATGTAAAAGATTTTCATCACATAATAGACAGCAGTGGCGAGGGGTGAAAATTTAATTAAGCAAGCCTTTAAATTTAGAGAAACCGATGTATATTTAGGGAAGCCGGTACATATATTTAGGAAAGCCGGTAATTTTAAGAAAAGCCAGTATAGGATGTAAAGGTATTTAGTATTTTTACTATGGAATTTTAGATCTTTTAGTTTTAAATCCTATTCTTTTTAGATCTTTAAGATGTCAGAGCTTGTTTTTTTTACAATTTTATGCCAAATACTTTCCTGGCGATTTTTTTAGCTCTCCACCTTCCTGGATCTTGTTATTTTGCAAACTTATTTACATTTTCTAGTCCACATTTTCTTGGCGACCTTTTTTAAACTATGTTGTATGGACGCCTCGCCACTGATACAATTCTATGGACAAATTACTTGTATCTATGTAAAATTAGTACGAAAACTAACCGGAAAAAATGTAAAGCTGAAAGAAATGAAAAAAAAGGGATTTAAACCAGGAACTACACGTGTTGCTGATTCACTTGCCATCAATTGCACGTAACGTGTAGTCATGATGCAACTACTCACTTCAGGACAGCAATAAAATTAATCAACGTTTGTTATCTATTTATATTTAATTGGCTTCTCTGTGTACACAGATAACACAATTCAATAGCTAAGTGGTTATACTCCGAACTGATACGGTATCTTAACTATATTATGTAAAAAACAGTTTTATATAGTAGCTTTTAAATTTTATTGCTTTTTTTTTTAATTATTATTATGTACGTTAGTTTTTTTGAAAATATTTAGACATACTATTAAAGTATTTTTTATTCAAAAAAAAAAGAAGAAGAAGGTACTCGGAAATTGAGAAAAAAAGAGAAGGGCTCGGAACAGTTTCTGGCACCTACGAGCTAAATGTAGGCTTAAGGGGTTGGCGCTATAAATTTATGTTAACTGTGAAATTAAAAAATACTCTTAAATATAAAACCCTACTTAAAAATAACGAATTTAAGTTCATAATCTTTTTCAGCTTTACGTATTAATCCAGAATAGACAGAGCCAAGAACTAACCAATAAATTTAGTGTAAAAACACTCCGTTCCGCTCCTTCCCGAATACGCGACATTACGTGTTGGCGGAACTCAACGTCACGCTTTGTCTTAACAGAGAGGAGAATAGAAAAAAATAATAATTTAATTATTCCTCCGAGTTGGAATCGAACCCACAACCTACCATGTTTACACTATGCCATGATGCACTTTATAATATAATATATTTAAAGTCCCTAATTAGAATGAATAGCGCGTTGGCCGGTGTTTGGTGTAATATAACACGATCATTAGACGCGGCCTCTGCCCTCGCGCGCCGCTGTCCGCACACCCCGCACTATGGACTGCGACAGCAAGTGGAACCGTTCCTGTCACCTCGAGATACTTTGCATTCATTAGCTGGCTTGCTCAGCTAATAGTACAGCGAATAGCTCACGTCTAGCTTGTGATAAACTTGACTACATTATATAAAGTATAGGTTTTTCTGTTTTATAAATGTGTTGATAATATATTTTTATTTTTAAATGAATTTTGGTGGTAGATTTTCTTTTAATTAGTTTAAAAAACCTAATTTATATATTAATACGTGAAGCAATAACTTTGTACACTTTTTTACGAAAATTATGCGGACGGAGAAGCATGATAGTTGACGCACTTATAGTTTGTATAGCGAAGGAGTGCACAATGATAATATACATATGATTTTAATACAATGCATAAAAAATATATTAAATTAATAAAATAAATATTACACACACTACCATGGTTTGACATACATGTTGAAGTGACATATTGTAACATAGTACATAGTGACACATTACTAGGCAACGCGTTGTTAATGCGTCTACGGGGACACTAGTATATCAAAACATGTCTAAATCTATCTTTGGTAAAAAATCATAGATTTAAAATTGAAAATATAACGATAAAATTAAAAAATGTTTTGAAACTGGTGAAACTATGATATAAATTATAGATTTTTTTAGATTGACGCAATTTTCTGAAATTATTGTCAGTCTTCAGAATGTAGTCCGATTTAAAATATGGACGTGTTATCTTAAATCACAATCAAAATCAAAATATTCTTTATTCAAGTAGACTATTACAGGCGCTTTCGAATCGTCAATTTACAAAGGTGTCAGTCGTGTCAGTTCTAACGGAAGCTACCAACGGCTCGGAAGGCAGTTCTGCTTAGGGAGCCGGCAAGAAACTCAACAGTTGCTCTTTTCAAATATTTTTTTTACAATAAATATACAACTATGATGAGCCTCCCGGGTGAGCGTCAACAGCATTTAATTCCACACATTGATACTATTATAGTATTCTTGGACAGAATAATATACTTTTTCAATAATATGTTCTTAATCTTAACTTTAAATCGTTGAAGTGGCAGATCTGTAATTATTTCTGGAATTTTATTATACATGCGTATACCTTGACAAAAAAGATTTATTACCTTTTTGAGACGAAAACTAGGTGTAACTAGCTTATTTTTCCTTCTTGTATTGATATCGTGATTGTCACAAGACATTGTTGCATTGAACCGAGGCAATTTATTATGTTTAGCTTAATTAATTAGTGTGTATTTGAGAATCACAGGATATCGATTTGGTACTTTATACGCCTATTTAATATATATTGTTTCATGTAATACTATTTTTTAAAAATTATTATCACATACAAAGCTACTAGTTATTATGTAGATATATAAATTGTATGATACATATTTCAAAGCTTTTCTAAAATTTAAACTAATTCCTAAATAAATCATGTAATATGAAAATTGAACGCAATTCTTTAAATACGTACGCCCTCATCGTGACATCGCACTCGCGGCGCACGCGGAACTGTTTACTGCAGAATGCTGCCCTTTATGGACACAATAGGAGAGATATGTGTTGAACACGTAATGTATGCTAAATTAAAACCTCACTTTAATCTATACATGCAGTGAAAAAGCACTAAAAGCATTAAAAACTTCAAATTGTTGTTTTTTAAATGTATTATTTGTTAAAAAGGCAAAGCACGGCGTTGAGTTCCGCCAAGCCGCTTATCACGCAATGCCTCAATTCGGTGGAAAGTGGGGAACAGGGTGTTTTAACATTAAGTTCTCAGGTTTCCTCTACCTACCCTGCTATATGTGGGATACAGCGTGAAGGTAGAAAAATATATATATTTGTTAAAATATTATCAATTCACGTTTACGAAAGACTTCCTATCTATATTACTTGAGATTTCTGCTCTATATGATTGACTATTTTCATTTAATAAGAAGTCAAACGTCAAATATAAAGTAGTGTCCAACGTTATAGATATCAAAATACAAGATTTTCAACGGATAGCGCAATAAATCAGTCGCTGTGGTCTTATTATACAGCGATTATTACGAGTTCGAAGTAACGCAAAAAATACCTTGTCAATGAATTGCTAATGTCCAATAAATGAGTGAAACCAGATTGCAAATACCGTGCATTACATACTTCATACGAGTATCAGGGCTGTGGTGGATTATGTATGAACTACGTGTGGCACACGACTCTACTTTATAAAATAATTATATTTTCGGGATTATTGTAATTAAGTGTTAGCAGTTTGACGTTCGTCGCTTTTCACTCGAATTTGAGACATTGCATGTTAAATGGCGGGATTCAACGCCGCGTTTTCTCTAGACATTCCGTATTACTTATATAAATATTAGATAGAATCCCATCTTTGGGTATTACTTCGTGCAGCTCTCCGGCTTTTGCTTACGAAGATCGAGGGATGATATATAATACTTACTGTTATATTTTGGCCTCTCGCTCGCTTGAGTAATTTTCACTGGAAAGAGTAACAAACATCTGTTCAACTTTCCCATTTATAATATTGGTAGGTTATAAATAAACATATTATGCAATTCCTCTGCGAGGCAATGTGATGTTTTTTTTTAATATAATAAAACTTCTTTTATTTTTTTTTAACTTCACGCTGTATCTGAGAACCTAGTGTTAAGACACTCCGTTCTCTTTCAACAATTCCGTTCCCCACTTTCCGCTAGATTGAGGCATTGCATGCTGAGTGGCAGAACTCAACGCCACGCTTTGCCTTGTTATCAAGCCCAGAAAATGAAAATACTTCATTTCCTAGAGTGGGAGTCGATCCCACAACCTGTCGCATTTACAGTCGCACGCTTGTGCCTCTGCGCCACGACAGGCGTTATATATTTTTTTATAATATCTATATTACAAAACTAAACTTATAATAATCATAATAAATATTATATTACACTAATATTTCTCAATTATTAGAGTGGTTTTCCATGAAATGATTCCGTCGAAGGCAATAGGTCCAGCTTCAATATATATTAATTATATGATCAGAATTAAAGTATCATTTCGGAACGTGACTGCGATGGAAATCTCTACGTTACCGCTTATAGTAACATCGTCAATAAAAACTTAAATGCCTATAAAATATGTATAATTATTACTTAAATGATTCAGATTATGTTTCAGTGGTTGGTGGTAGCATAGTGAGATGTTTTTGACAACATGTTAATGGCCATGTAATTCTATACAAGTCGATTTTGAAGCTTTTATAAGTATGACAAAAATGTTTTTATTCATTATGTAATTTTTTTATGACTCTATTTGTTTTGATTTGTTTCTAAGATATAAATTTTCCTTTCGTTATAAAATGTCTCGTGACATTACTGATAGTAAATTAAGATGCAAATGGTAGAAAGAAAGTAATAGTATAGTAATATACTTATATAGAATATATTTGCAGTTTTATAATATTTTATAAAATGAAAACTTTTATTTGGTGGTAGGAGGTTCGTCCTCGGTCTGGCTCGCGACCACTATCATGTCAAAGACGAACCGCCAAATATCTTATGATGTGTTCCGGTTCGATGGCATGTAAGCCAGGTTTTCCCCTATCCCACCCATCCTTTCCCCAAAATGTAGTGGTTCCGATAGCGGACTACTACATTGTCCTCCCCTTCCATCTGTATCCTCTAGGTTGGCAACGCATCTACAACGCCTCTGGTGTTGTAGATGTTCATGGGCGAAGGTAACCACTTACCATCAGGTGGTCCTTCTGCTCGTTTGCCATCAGTTATCCATAAAAAAAAGAAAAAAAAAAAAACTAGCAAACTTTGCAGGCTGTTTGTTTGTTTGTTGTGATTTTACAGCTATATAGTGCCTACGTCATGACGGTTAAATAGAGGTCATATATATATATATACAGGCTCATATTACCTGAAATACGTTATGATGATTACTCCTCTCATTTATAAAAGGCAATAAGTATTTCTTATCTGCGAATTGCTTTAATTTTATAACTATAGTATTTATAACTATAGTATTAAATTAAAGTATAAATATTTTCTCAATTTACCTCTTAGTTGCAACGGAAATGATTATTACATTTTATTTTTCTATACAGTTTGTTACTAGGTTACACGTGAGTCTGGTAGACTTGAGATATGTTTTATTTATAAATAATTGATTATAAAACTATATGTTTATGAACTATACTTCCACATAATTACTATATTTTAAATTTTTAAGATTTCCTCATTTTGTACTTCAAAGTAAATAGTAAAATATCAATGTCCCAGTAATGTGTAGTATGTCAGTCATAATCTATTTCCTCATTGAAGTAATAAACGGAAATCAAACTAAATAGCATTCCACTGTAAAATTACTATAATTACCTAATTACAACTAAACATTTGCTACACTAACAAAAAATCAATAAATACTTAAGTTTAGTGTATTTAATAGTGTGGTAGAGTCGCGGTAGAGTCGCCTGCACAGGCACCTGTCTCTGACACGCTTCACGTCAATCGCATTGTAGTTTCGTGGACTAGTAATTACACTTGATTGGGTCTCTACGGACTTACGTTTCCTGCTACGAATAATTGTTACGCCAAGTGTCAGCTTATTTGTGCTCTATGTTTGAATGTCATTTGTTCTTAAAAAGTTAGTAAACTAAAAAGTTTAAGTGTAGTTTTCGTATTCATCTATTTTTTATTTCAATTATGTTTTTCACTAAATTAATAAAATATTTAAATTAAATATTTTCGTTGCTTAAAAGATAAGAAACACCAATAACATTATGTAACTGGTCTAAACATACTATATGTCTATAGGAATGCGTCTCTACATGCCATATTTTATGTTGTTCATTTCAAATTCTTCATTAGCTAGTGAGATCTCTATCAACGTCAAACATTGCAAAAGTAACAGCGTGGTAACTGGCGTGTACGGTCCCCGCTAAGTGACATATACATATATAATATATTAACTACATAACTAAATAACTTTTTAAGAACCTAATACATTAGGAAAAAGTAATACTTAAACATAATATTAGAAAATGGAAGCTTTAAAAATTAAATAATAAAGATTTAAGTTTGGATAAGGATTATAATTTAATTTGATTGAGAAATTTTATTACTGTTATTATGATTACCAATTATTTTAATATTTTGAGAGAGTCACGTTTTTTGATTTTTTGAATTCACGTTTTTTGTTTTTTGTTATTACTATATTTTATTCAAGTGTCAAGTATGGTATAATTAATAAATTTTTACATATCTTTGTATCTAAATATAATATTTTAGATTTTTCAAAATTTTAAAATAATATTAAAAAAACGTACTTCACATCAATAGTCACTACAGTATGAAGCCTCCCTAATGATCTCAGCGGGGGTCGATTTCGGGCGAACAGGGCAACTCTTGCGGCATTGTTTTGACGGCTGGCATCTTGCTTATATACTACTACACATAAAAAACAATCTATTTTAGACCTTATCATCAACTAATAAAGTTCAAATTTTATTTACAAACAGCATCATTTAACTTCCGACTCTACCTTTCAAATGATAGAGTCAATTTTTTAAAGGCACGTCAAAGTAACTGCGGTTTAAGTCACGATTAATTACGGCAGTCGAGTAATGTTACCGAAAATGTATATTGCAATGTTTTGAACTGTTTGAATGAGTTTTGGTTCGCTTCAATATTTATTTGATTTGGGCGTGACAGACGCTGTTACGAATGTTCGCCGGATGTACTTTCGCAATTATGCTTTTCGTTACTTGTTGTTATATGTTATAACGTATAACGTGTTTTAAATTAAAACGTGGGAATTATATTATATATTTAGTTATTTATTATTTTATTGGTTAATAAATATTTATGTTTAATTTTAAGAAAGTATTCTTTAGAAACCATAATATTGTGACATAAAAAGATAAGTTTTTTTTAAATTATCAAATAAATTTGAAAAAATGAGTTTTTTTAACTTCACTCTGTATCCCATATGCATACGAGTATAGCAGGGTAGACAGGGGGAACCAGAGAAGCTATAGTTAAGATACTCCATTCTCTTTCAACAATTCCGTTCCCCACTTTCCGCCGAATTGAGACGTTACGTGTTGAGTGGCGGAACTCAACGCCACGCTTTGCCTTGTTACCAAACCCAAGAAATGAAAACACAAAATTTGACATTTCCTGGAATGGGAATCGAACCCACAATCTGTCGCGTTTACAGTCACACGCTTGCGCCTTTGCGCCACGACAGGCGTTATATATATATTTAAAAATATATATATTAAATTATATTTATATTAAAATTTAAATAATATGATATCGAAATACCCAATGAACTCTTAAATTATAAAAAGTGAATAGCAAATAGCCATCAAAAAATTATTAGATGATTGATAAGAGCGCTTGTCAAAATATTGTTACGGCTCCGCTGACTTTGTACTGCGGTCGAAGTAACAGCGTGTTCATATATCTTTAACTACGTTATCAGTTGTAAATGAACATGTTTAGAAATATATAAGTTATTAGTCAACCTAACGAGGCGTGGTTGTTTTAAGCTGATCATATTGTCGATTATATAAAAAAAAACTAAAAATTGCTATCAACTTTTAATCAAATTAAATATCAAATTATTTGCATAGTTTATATATATATATAATAAAGCTAATAGCGAAGTATCTTTTATGATTTTTGCGATAGAGTCGTGCACACTTTCTTTAACAAAAATATGTGATTTGTTTGAAATATAGGTAATATTTTTAATTTTACTTAAGAACAGTTTTATTAATAGATAGTCAGTCCATTATCGTAGCTTAGTTTACCCTAGTCCCTATTAATGTCAGATAATAAATAGATGGACAGACAGTAAATCCTGAATATGCTAGTTACTGCCATGAAAAAGCTGTAAATCCTTTTTTTTACCTATTAATGATGATGATTTTGAAAGTACAAGAAATATATTCAACGAATATTTGAGTAGCTGTAGCTTTACTTAGATATGATAGGATAATTTAAGTACTATTTATATTTTGGTATCCATTACATTTTTTTTATATTAATGCATTTCATTATATTAGTTATATAGTGAGATTTCTCCTAATCTATCTACTAAATATATTCTTTATTAGGATTTTTTACATTACCTTTAAAGCTATCGACAATTTTATAATTAATAAACTGACTCCGTAGTTTTTAATTTATTTCATTACTTATAAAAAACCATACCTTTATAATATTAGTCATAACATAGGAATACCTTTATACAAAATAGGATCATTTTTTAAATGTAAAGATTTTAATCAGTAAATGATTGTATTTCAGTCGTGAGAGTTTCTGCCAAGCCTCTCAAAGCTCTACTCCCGCGGTTTCGCGTTCTTGAACTATGACCGTTTGCTTTTAGTTTGTTTGTAACGTTCATAAATTAGAATTCTTTTTCATATTGCTACAACTGTATATGTATTGGGTAGAGTCGTGGTAGAGTTGAATGTGAGCAAAATTAATTTAAATGCTTAAGTTGCAACGGTTTATTTGTTTTGTTTTCTTTTTCGAAATTATTTATATATAATTTAATTACAATAAAGGTTTGAGTGCGTACATATGTAATTTGATTTCATTAAAATATATTAGTCCTAGAGATCTACACGACGTACATTTGAATTAGTATTTTTTTTTAATTTTTAACAAATAACTAGATTCTAGTAACAAAGAAAAGCGCGGCGAAGAGTTCCGCCACTCAGCACGAAATGCCTCAATTCGGTGGAAAGTGAGAAACGGAAATGTTAAAAGAAACAGAGTGTCTTAACATTAGGATCTCTGGTTCCCTCTGTTTACCCTGCTATGTGCGGGGTACAGCGTAAAGCTGAAAAAGAGTCCATATTTTTTCTCAATTGCCCTTTTGGGTCAACTACTTTATTTTATTTTTATTTTTACTTTTTTGAAAATATAATAATCTCAACTTATGCATACAAGACTACTACATCTACTACTACTCGTGTGTGTAAAAGTGATGTATCTCATACGGTTATTTGCACTTATTAAGTCTGAAATATCTGAGTTTAACAAGTTTTCCTTTCTCTCTGTCTCTGTCTGTCAAACTTAAGACCATAATTTTTGATACAAAATATATATTGTTAACTGGTACATTTTTTTACAGTTATAAATATAGTTTCTAAAACATTAATTAATATTTAATAATATAATATACTTCATTATCTGAATAAAATACATTAAAATCTTTCTATAGTTATTTATTTGAAGTAATCTACACTCATGTAAGCTTAAGTTACTACATCAGATATAGAGCCTTTGGTGGTAGGAGGATCGTCCTCCGTCTGGCTCGCGACCACTATCGTGTCAAAGACAAACCGCCAAATATCTTATGATGTGTTCTGGTTCAGTGGCATGTAAGCCAGGTTTTCCCCTTTCCCACCTATCCGTTCCCCAATATGTGGTGGTTCCGATAGCGGACTACTACATTGTCTTCATCCTCTAGGTTGGCAACGCATCTACAACATCTCTGGTGTTGTAGATGTTCATGGGCGAAGGTAACCACTTACCATCAGGTGGTCCTCCTGCTCGTTTGCCATCCGTTATCCATAAAAAAAAAAGAAAAAAAAAAGAGAGATTTTGCATTTTTCTTATAGATAGCTTGAATGTTTTGGTGACTTTGTAAGTTAATTTAAAATAATTACCTCCTCTAATGTTACAGTGTACGTCTGATCCTCTTGTTGTAGTACCTACACACTATTCGTGTAGTGCTCGTACATCTGCCCGAGATGTATGTTTAATTCAACACCTTTACTTATCGTCCCACAATTAGTTTATGTTTCCTATAAAATTGTGGATTGAGTTTCTTAGCTTTGGAAACCTAAGACTTTACGAGAAGTGATAAGCAAAACATCAGTATTTAAACACGTAATCTAAAATCAATAGATTTCTAATAGAAAGTGATGAATGCAGTGTATTGACATTAGACTCTATCCTTTCCTGCTATGCAGAAAAATGCATGAATTTGTAAAAAAATCTGTAAAAAATAAATGCCTCGATTTTAAGTTGAAAGCAGAGAACGAAGAGTCTTGACAGTTAATGCTTCCTGCCTATCATGTTATGCGGTAAATAAACCATTTAAAATATAAATTTTATATAATTACCCGTCTCCCGTCCATTGGATAGTGGGCAGAAATAATCAATTAATACAGTACTCCAATAGCGAGGGGTATAAAAATTAAAAAAGTAAGCCGGTAAATTTAGAGAAGCCGGTATATTTGGGGAAGCCGGTAAAGGATGTAAAGTTATTTAGTAATCCCAGTATCGCATTTTGGTGATGACCCTTTTTTTAGATCTCATACTTGTTTTTCTACAAAATCAATCCCAAATTTCTCCAGATAATTTATTGTCATTTACAAAAGGATATAGGATGGACGCTTCGCCACTGCAATACTCTGTTCTAAACTTTCCGTTCATTGAGAAAATAGTCTTCATTTAACTAGATCTAAGGAAACGTAATATTTTAAATTTAAACGTGAATAAAACCCACAATCATTGCTCACTACAGTACGACACTGTCAATGTTGTAACAAAGATGACGTAGATATATCGTGGTTATAGAGTTGTAAATTTCGTAAAATACTTAAGAAAACAATATATTATAGACTATACGTAAATAACAATATATGTGTACGTATATTTAAATGATTATATCATGTCCGATATGGTCTAGTGGCTAGGATACCTGGCTCTCACCCAGGAGGCTCGGGTTTGATTCCCGGTATCGGAAAAATACATTTTTGATAAGTTAAATATAAAAATATTTAACTTTTTTTTTAAATTTGCTAATATATACATATATGAATATTGGGACAACATATAAAAGTTTTGTTATAAAAGATTAAAATTATTATGTTTTTTTTTACAGATCTCCTCAGTTCACATGCCTGCCCGCTTACACGTGATTAGGCAATAATTTATAACAATTACATGAATAAAGAGTTATTCTGATAATTTTGTGAGGAGCAAACAAAGAGGAGCGCGGGCGGCGGCGGCGGCGGCTCGCAAGTCATGCGCACTAATAGCTAGCACCCCACTCCGCCTGCACCCCGACATGAGACCACTGACGTAGCCGGAAACGGAGGAATATCTTAATATATAGTCATCTTTTTTTTCTTGGTATACTGGCAGCATCGAAATATGTAGGCAAGAGAAACAAAATGTAAAGATTTGCTTGTTAAATAAATCCGAAACAGTTTTAGACATCAATAAATCCATTTTTAAACTTTTTTCAAAAAAGGAGAAGGTTCTCAGTTCGACTATTTTTATATGTGCGTTCGACTATTATTGTTGTATTTTTTTTTATTTAGTTAAGATCGGACAAGTAGTTTTTGAGATATTCGTAATAATTTTATTTTACAGTGCATTTTATTTGAAGTCAGTTCAGTTCACTCTTTGTTAAAATCTTAGTTATTAGTCGACAATTTCATTAATTAGGTATACTTTTGTCAAGTTTGCTCACAGAAATCAAATTACCTACTTTACCGGTATCAAGGAAAGAAGACAAAAAAGAACTGTAAATTTATAAACAATATATTCATTTCGAACTCGTCGTGGCGCAGTGGAATCGTGTCTTATTGCAAATTCGATTGTTGTGGGTTCTATCTTTTCTAGGAGCTTAATGAAAATTTCCCAGAAATTGTTTAATCATCGTTCTGGTATGACAAAGTGCGGTGTTGAATGTCTGCGATATCTCGAATTCGGAGAAACAGTGGCAGGCAGAGTGTATTGACACACACACACATTGTCTCTCTGCCTACCTTACAAGTAGGGAGAAAACATGAAAAAAAAGACATTTATTGATATTTCTACACACAATTATCAAGTGAGCCCAAATTAAAATTTAAATAATATTAATTTATTGATAAGAAGTAGGCAACTAAAATATTTGGAGTCTCTTTGGAAAAAATTGATCTTATTTCCTAAGCTTAGTTAAGTAATATGAAAATGTAGAGAAAGATGACAAAAGGAAACTACGTGACTGTAGTGATCAGAATAAATATTTAAAAAAATACAAATTTTAACATTTATCGTACCAATAGGGATATATATATTTTTGGGTTCACGCTATATTCCGCATATAGCAACGTAGAACCAATAATTCGATTTATTCGGCTTTACAGACACAATATCTATTACAATTATAGTAAAGAAAAACGAACAGACAAGCAAACGTTCCATGACCTTAATGTAAGGAATTCCAAAAATCAGTGGGCTATTATCAAATAAAGTTAAAGCTTCGCTTCGTCAATTATCAATGTGAGTGTAACCGCCAATTATGCTATTAAATGTGAAGCTTGAATACAGATGGAATGCTCTGCTTTGGAGCTTTGTAATATATTTTTATGGTAAAGAATATAATAAATTATACATACTCAAATATTTTCTTTCATTATTTTGTTAAAGAAATTGTTAGGATGATTTATTATTTTGTAAAAAAAATCAAATAATCATTATGGTATAAAATGTTTCAATAAGATAAAAACAATGTAAATTCTATAAAATCATAAAATTTAAATGTCCGTCCTGATATATTAATTTCAAAACAACAGAAAAAAAGGCCTATATAATTATGTTATCCGAGAGAAAGTCCTCCTATTTCGAAATATCACAAATATTTTGCTTTTTTTTTCTTTTAAAATTTTTATTATAAGAATGGTGACAATAGGAGCATACCCGCGCAGTAGCGTGACGGACAGACATACGCTACCTGCCAATTAATGCCTCTATCTAGTCCGTTACTCCGTGTGAATGATGACTACAAATCAAAGAAACGTCGTAGTGCCGCGGGTCTGCCCCGAATGTATGAAATGTATGTATGTAGCGAATTTATATTGAAATTAATATGATTTCACTTTGTACCTCGTGCTCTAATAACGTAGGCAGTCGAAGTTACCAAATTTATGTTTCTAACATTTAAGCTTTTATGGGCAAATAATTTCTATATGTACCACATATCTGTTTTTAATGTGTCTAAAGTAGTTTAAGTCGTAAATTAATTTGATTTATGATATATAACGTTGCAATTTCGGAATAACCGTATTGGATTCAAATTTTAAAAGAAATTGTTTATATAATAACAAAATTTTAGGTTTAAAATAATAATATTTTGTGAAAAGCATCACTATAATATTTGTAAATAGCGTATAAGAGTTTTGTCGTAGTTGATGAAAAGGTATAAATTAATAGTTCGCTATCTTTTTTCTTTTTATAATATTTATTCTGATCATATTACTTAACTAAGCTTAGAAAATAAGATAAAATTATCCAAAGAACCGCAAATTATGTACCTTTTAAATCGATGCATATACCTACTTCCTTACTGCGAGTCCAAGAGTTAAATATTATCTTTTTATATAAATTACAAGAATACCGTATATTAAATACCTAATGCTTTGTTCCAATAACTAGAACTAGCGATTAGGTAAATTTGAAGCTCGAATAGGTGTATCATTGAGCAGTCAGCACGATATGCACTTTCATACAACACAATACATCGGTAGCGTGATACTCCGCGTAATTGTTAAATTATACACCACCGTCTGATAGACACTTGTATGAGACTAGGCTTAGGTTACTAGTTTGCTTATGTTTAAAATGATATAGAGATAAGTCCAAGAGAAAGGTGGATTTTTTAACACTAGATCCTTTTTACCCATTTTGTTACATGCTAAGGTATATTATAAGATTAATTTTGCAGCTTTGTGTCTTTTTTCGCATAGCAGAGTTGTCAGAAAGAACCAGGTCAAGACACTCTGTTCTCAACTTTCCACCAGAACTCCATTCCCCCAAATAGGTATTGAACCCACAATCAATAGCGTTTCCAGTAAGACACTCCACTCCACTCCACAGTTCCACTGAACCACTGGCGTCTATTATACATTGGATAGGAATCAAATTCAATATCATCTCTCGTAATAACTAAAAAATAATAAATTATGTAGTGTATTAAATTGAATTCGTAATAGAATTTTGTGTTCGTTACTAAATACGAACGTAGGCGGATTTTATTATCGTTTCCTTTTTGCCTGAAGTTACAAACTTTTCTTTTAAGTTTATTAACTTTCGTTTATATCTATATTTATGTATATAAAACGTTTGCGTAACTGAGTGACTGACAGACAACGTACGGGCTAGCCTATTGACCGTAGAAAGCTGAAATTTGGAAGGTTCCTTAGGGAGTGTAAACTAGCTTTAAGAGAGGAGTTCTCAAAATTTCAATAGAAACAGGAAATAATGGCAACTTACGTTTTATAGTCCACGAAGTCGCGGCTGTGACTAGTATTACATATTTATAAAATATTATTACTATTAAAGTAGTAAGTACAGTTCGTTACGAGCTGCGCCTGAGCGGGTCAGGGTGAAGTTGTTTGTGAGAGCAATTATTTCATAATGTTTCATTAGAGTCTACTCTAAATGTAACATATTTATCACAAGTGCTACAGAGTACTATTATTTTTGTTTCACAAAAAAGTTAAAAAAAAATGTTTCAAAGTTTTTTAACATTACTAATTCATTTATTTTATCTTTAAACACGTTCCTCATCATGCGTGGGAGAAAAAGGTTATTTAAAGCGAAATATGTTTAACCAAACCGAGGTAGCAAAAACAATTTTAAATTATTTTTTCTCAGTGAGAAGCAACCTGCAAAAAATTGTGATACAATGCAACTATTTCTTTAACTACTTTTTTTTATTCATTAAGTATGGCAAACGTATTGAAGGACCACCTGATGGTAAGTGGTTCCCTTCGCGCATGGACATCTACAAAACCAGAGGAGTTGTAAATGCGTTGCTGACCTAGTGTTCAGATGGGAGGGAGAGGAAATAATGAAGTGGCCGCTACAGTCCGCCGTCGGGACGACCACATTCTGGGGAAAGGATTTGTGTTTTTTTGAATAGGGAAAACCTGGCTAACGTACCATCGAACCGGAATACATCAATATATATTTGGCGGTTCATCTTTGACATGATAGTGGTCGCAAGTCAGTCGAAGAACGAATCTCCTACCACCAAGCTACTAGGATACCCGTCTCTTACGGAACGCTACCAAGTGGTGGGGGGAATTGTATTCTAACCCCGTGAGGGGTCACAGGGAGAATACTAAATTTTAAAGTAAATAGAAATAAAATGTGACAAACCAACAAACAAAAGTCTTTATTAATTCATGTCTATTATAATCTAAGACTAGACAAGCCTCTGTGAACTCTATCGCCGTGGGCATAAAGTCCAGTCCACATGTCAGTGCTGTCAGTCCCCAGTGACCGTTGATTAGCGCACAGCGAGGCAGAGGTACCGCCGCAGGCTACGATTTGGTTATAATTCCATTTAATGCCCATGCTTCTATGGTTTTTATTCCATGCTCTACACTATTAGACGGTACATTTAATTGGCGTACTAGTTAAATATCAAGTATAAATCATTTGAAGCTTTCACGCCAGTTTAAATGTTATAATTTGATATATAGAAGTCTAAGTGACTATTATGAAGAGAGATTTTTATATGTAAATTGTGTGACAAAATTAGATTATCTTATGTAGTGTGCGTATAGAGTACTTACAATTAAACTAATTGCTTTTTCTCTATTTTTTTTGCTTTCTGCCCGGTAACGAGACATTGCTTGTTGAGTGGCGGGGAAATGAAAATAACTTGAATATAATCATTTTCCCGAGTGGGAATCGAACCCACAACAACTTGTATTGACATTCAGACACTGTCCTCTTGCGCCACGATGGCCTTAATTACTGCAGAAATGACTTGTAAAATGTCATGTCGCAACTTTAAATACAATATTATTTTTTTATTTTTCAGCTTCAAACTTTTTTCGACATAACAGGGTAGTCACAGAGAACGGTAACAATTTGCACTTTATTTTGCCTCTCACTGAGAAGACATTAAAGATATAATTAAACAAGCCTTTTATAACTGGTAAAAAGTAACATAATATAAATGATACAAGTCAATCAGTAGTAACTACAAACGTAGCACCTGCGGGTACCTATGTGAGACAGACAGTGGAGACTTTACGCAACGTACTTAAGCAGCGTAGTTAAGAACATCATAGTCGCTAAAGCTAGCTAATTGTTGGCACGAGATACTGCAATTATGGTAGAACATAGCCTATTTACTTTATTAAAAGTAAGAGTTGTTGTGTATTTGTATTAAATTACACTAGTTTATTTGTACTAGAGTTTAGGTTTTCTTATTTGGATAATAATCTACTATATATCTTATTGTAGCTTTGTATCAAACCTACCTTGTCCTTTATAATTATTTCATTTATAACGGTCATTAGACTAAGTTTGTAATGTTTTTACAAAATATATGTATAATTTGTGTCCAAATTATATGATATGAGAAATAAAGTCTAATAAATCTGAGTATTTAATATTCAAATAATTGTTTTCTCAATGTATGATATTTTATGATATTTAAATTATATAAAGATATTTAAGAAACGTAAACTTGTATGTACATCGGGCTTTTATTTTATTTTATTTTTTATTTTTTATTGTATTACATTTTAACATTTTAAATATTGTTTCCGCACTAATGTAACAATTTTGTAAAACTATCTTATTACTGTTGTGGATTAGATATTTAAGTTAACCATGTTATCGCATAAGTGACAATTGTCTTAGCCGATAATAAAGTTCTTTAAACCTAAAGACTAATACTCGTGCCAGCTCTAATAGCTCTATTCACTTTAAGGCTTAAGTAAGTAAGTAGTTCTCTTCAGAATCTGAAAGAATTAGGATCCTAAACCAGAAGATATCAAACAATTCTCGATATTCAATCGACTCATATGGCTTTTTTATGGGCTAATATTCTCCATAATTAACATGTTCTTTTCACTGTTCTGTTCTGTGTGTTCTGTTACCTCACGCAGAGTGATACATCTCATCGCCACACCATTCGCCGAAAATTTACAGACTGATCGGAGAAACATTAGTTGCTATGACGTAAATTATAAAAAACTCATCAATTTTATATTCTAAATAATTAACATACCATAACTGTAAATATATTCATACATCCTTTATGCAATTCAACTCACGAATCTGGGAAAGTTCAGAAGTTTTAAGTAAGTATGTATATAGACTAACTCTTACATTTTGCACTTCATGAAAATCGAACAAGTAAGAAATTAGATATTATAATATGTCTAATAAGTAATATTTTATCAGCGCATACATCAGTCGGTCGCCGCGGGCAGCTCCGGCCCCGCATAGATAGCGCTGAATAAACACCAATAGCTATGCAATAACGCCTTTATTAGCATAATACAGCTTCAATGAGCCACATTATTGTAATTTTATATCTTAAGTGGTCTACTTAATTGTTTTGAAGCAAATTGGAAAATGCTGGAATTACATGGCATGGCATATTGAGAATGAAACGAATTTGTTTATATAGGCACTGACTTGTATTTTTTATTTTGTATTTTTTAACATCATCATAGAGATTCATTAGCTTAATATATCTATATAACTAAACTTCGTGCTTGGTTTGAGTAGGCCCGAAAAAGAATGACACTGCTCAGTAAAGAAGCCTGATCTAGTCAGATACATCGTGATGTAGAGTTTTATTACAAATTACGCAATATTTCCATTTGTAAAAGGTACTTACAAAAATATATACAATACCGGTAGAAGCCGAGGTTAGCAGTCGGAGAGAGCGATTAAACATACTCAGGAAGTTCCTAACATAAATAAATGGGAACGGTTTACACGATCGTGTCACGATCTGTGTGCGAGTGGAGTATCGAAGAGCAAAGTATCCTCACGACTTATTACTAATAGCTAATATCTGAACAACTAATTCCCCGCAAATCTTGGCTGTAATTGATGTAGGTTTGCCATTAACGGCGAGACTCTACATTTGTGGCACTGTTATAGTTTAACGTTAAACTATATTATATCTGTTCACTCCCTCTGCTGATTTTCAATTATCTCTATTTTTATAAAATTTTCATCATTTCGTATTGCATCTTACTGATCTGCAATTTAACTGAAAGATAATAAATGTGTATATGTATAGAATACCCCCCAAATATAGAGATACAACACAGAGCAATCAATTCAATATTAGCCACATTTTATACGAACCACATAGAAGTGTTGTTAAATCATATACAATTATATTGGTTATTGACGTTAAACCTTTCAAAACTAAGCTATTCGCAGGTTTTAGAGTTGAAGACTGTAAGTATATGTATGATCAATTATTGAGCGATTTTCAGTTGATCGATTTCCTCCTTGTTAAATTCCCTTTAAAAATATGGATGTTTAAGGCTCTTCTTAGTCGTATATGTAAATTTTAATTATGTATTCTATAATTTGCTCTTTAATTTCTATATCTATTGAACAAAATATTTAATTGAAATACCCATTCCTTCCACTCAGATTGTCTTGTGTTTAAATAGCATAGGTAGGAATTAATCTCATAGTAAAAATACTACACATTTAAAGCTAATATATCACAATGTCTATTCGTCTTTTACTTTAGTAAAACTGAATTTTCCAAACATTATTTGTAGTTTTAACCTTCTCGTCATTATAGACAAATAGTCTAATATAAAATCTTGGAGTACCTCTTGTAAGTGTTTCGATAATATTTATATAAAGATTCTAAGAGGAAAAATATTTTTGGATAACAAACGGATGCTTCAAATAAGCAAGTGAAGCGATTGTGAATTAAGTTTTTTATCAAGTATCATACATGGCATTGAAACAGTACATATATGTATGATGGAATTTTGAACTGTAAAGTGTTTCTAAAATAATCGAATAACCTAGTATTAAAACGTCCATTTGTACTTTATAACTCTATTTAAAAAAATAAATAATAATAATTATAGAAATAAAAATAAATATATAAAAATAGCCTTAGCCACGCAATATTCAACAGTTACTTGCATTAACGAACGAATATAATAATATTCGTACATACATACATATCGTAGATTATATTGTTGTTCATATGTAACTTAAAATAAACTTTTAAATATCTCAAATAAGTAAACAGTGGGCGCGTTCAAATAAAATCTCAAGTGGCATCTCAAAATGTTGTGACGAAATCATTCGAGAGCTGAGCACAGGTGTTTAGTTACCTAGCACAGCGACCAGGAACAGTAATAAGCTACTGATTCTAATGTACGTATTATATTACACTATAGTTATTAATAAACGCGCGTTGTTGTGGATAATAAATATTTATATTCTTGAGAAAGTTACATTTGTTTCGTAATTTGAAAGATTTTGAAGTTCAAAATTACGTCTAAGTTTATTTTACTTATAATCAAATGCTTCATTTGAGTAACTTCTATTTAGAACCGGAATGTTCTAATGCAATTAAAATATTAGTAGGCCATCGTGGTACAGTGGGACGCTATCTGGCTGTAAGCACAATTGGTGTTGGTTTCGATCCCCACTAAGAGTAATTAATATACTTATTTTTGTTTTTACCCCCTTTAGTACAAAACACGGCATTGAGCTCTGTCATTCAACACAACGTCTCGATATCGGGCGGAATGTGCCTTGGATTCTCTTAAGCTCTGCTATGCGGGAAAAAGCGTGAAGCTATAAAAAATATTTTAGCATATATAAATAAAGCTGAATTTAAGTAAAAGCTTTATTTCAAAACACACTGTAAACATTTTTAATAACAACATGAAAGTAAAAGAAAACACAAACCATAAAAAAAAAACTAAAACAACAACTACTTAAAAAAACATAAACATAAACAAAAAATCAAATAATATTATAATATGTGTACAGTCACAAGACTCAATGAGAACCAACAGTGATTTTCAGTGACCGCCTAGATGAAGTCGCGCAAATAAAGAATTCACAACAAAATGTTTTTACATTACATTTTGTTACATCTAGACCATTACCGTGTTTTGTGGAAAGAATACAGTGATAAATGACACTGTTTCATGATGCAATACTAATTAAGATATTAAGATGGAGATTGAATAATATTTACGATTACAGGTGTTGAAATTTAATATTTATTTATCATTACAGATCTATAACATTATGCGTCAAATACATTGGAAATCGGTACGTGACGTACGTTTCCAATGTATTTGACGCTTTGAGTTCGAGTTCGTTATCAATAACGAAGTGAACTTAAATAAATGTTAAAATTTTTGAAAATTCAAATTTTCAAAAGTTTAAACATATCATTAATAGACTAAATGTAACGTCACCGTATCATGTCAATATAAACACAAGAGAGATCTAAGTCGTAGATATGACTTAGATTTCTCTTGCCTGGTGGTATCATTTTTATATTTACTTACTAGTTCAAACAATCATTTCTTCTTTCACTGTAATTACATACATACATATCTTCACGCTGTATCCCGCATATAGCATGATAGGTAGAGGGAACCTAGTGTTAAGACACTGCGTTTCCAACTTTCCGCCGAATTGAGGCATTGGGTGCTGAGTGGCGAAATTCAAAATTTCGTTTCCTGGAGTCGAAATCGAACCCACAACCTGTCGCGTTTACAGTCGCACGCACCTCTGCGCCGGAACAGGCGCTTACTGTAATTGTTGTAGCTATATATACATTTAGTTAACTAAGCTGTGAGGCAATCGTTATGCGCTGCGCTGAATATACGCGAGTGCACGTGCGCATCGGTTAATTGAATAACGGATCTGCTCATTACCGGTCACGTGACCGGGGACTATCCGCGGGGCGTCCACTTTATGCGCGAGATCGAATGCCTCCGCCTCAGATATGCATATGAGAGAGTACATGAAACACATAACCTAATAATATATTGTCTATTTCTCTGTGCACTGTGTAGGAATATTTATGTTTAAATGCTTTTCTTTAGTTTTAAATTATTCATTCATTGAATAGGGATTTCAACGAATGTAGAGCAAGAACATTACAATGGTAGAATCGTAAAATCATAGTCAAAATGACATATTTGGAATATATCTTCTAAGATCTTTAGGTCTAAATAATTATGTTTAGTAATAGACTTAAAAGGAGTATGAAATGGTCAGGGCAAGTGGACAACAAACTAATACTTCTCTAGATTTTCTTTTTTTTTATACATAGTAAAATGCTTAGAAAATAGGTTTCTAAAAAGATAGGGATAAGAAAATATACAACTTATGGTATACTTTCTTTTTAGCCTATGTTACTACTACGCTGCCTTTCTATGATTTTATTATAGCTATTGTAATTCATATAAAATATAAATATAAGCAAAAAATAATAATCGCCTATAATTGACGGAACACAGTACAAAGCAAAACATGTTGACAGCAAACATGTTGTGAAAAAATATTTATGATCGATTTTATTTACCTCATACATAGATTCAATTTTCTGTTTGTTTATTGGCATTAGACCGGAAACGCCTTGGGACGTCGTCGCTCAGGCGCCGCGCTGCGCCCGCGCTGCACCCGCGCTCACCCGCCAGTCCACTTGCATTAAATGCATTATAAAATTCAATCGATAATAATTATTTCTTACTGCACATGCATGAGATATGTATGTGTTTTTGTTCTAGTTTCCTCATACTTTATACATAACTATGAATTAAATGAGGCAATTAAATATTATTTTCATGTTTATTTATGAGTTTTACATTATTGGGTGTTTACAAGTAGTTCACTATACCAGAGTTTATAAAATCGAATTCTATCAAAGATTCAATTTTTTTGATGAGGGGAAAATACATTTACGTTTGCTTTAAATTTATGAATATATTCCATAGAATAGTCAATGTGATTTTATTTGTCTAACGTTCGCATTCAAAGTTATTATTTTATTAAAAGTTATGTTATTATAGTTATGCTGTTATAATAATAGCAATTAAAAAATCATCAAAATCTTTATATTGTATTTATTGTAGCCCTATAGTACAGTATATTATAATTTTCTCTTATTTTAATGAAAGAACGATAAGCAATAAAATTTAATAAAGTAAGTGAGTGCATCTTTATTATTTTGAAACAGTATGATATTGTGCTACCTATAAAGCTTATGGTATAGTTTTATTTATCATGAAACGTTTTAAATTAGAATTAAATTAAAGTAATTAGTCCGATGCAAATACTTTATACTGAGTCATTTAATATTTAAGTCTTAAAATTTCGTACTAATTTGAATTTTAACCGCCTTCGAAAAAAGGAAGAAGTTCTTAATTGAGAAAAAAAAATTAAGTCGAATTGGATTTCATTTTTGTTGTACGTGTTACTATATTACTTTTACTGATTGGACCAATTTTGGTGTTTCTTTTTTTGTATGATAACTAGTGCTTCTAATAAGCTCCTATTTAAATTTTATTGAGATCGGACTAGTATTTTGTTTTTTATTCGTAATAAACATATTCTTTAGTACGATTTATTTAAAGTCGATTTTCTTTTTCGTTAAAATTTCTAAACAGTCATTAATTTAAAAATTGAATCCTGTACTCATACTAAATCCAAATCAAAACTATTCAATACAAAGTTCAAGCCACATTTTAAAGAACATTGGTTTTTTTCATGTCAGCAACAAACTCTATACGTATCTAATAGCTTTCCTCGAGATCGCCGCAGATAAGATAACATCTCTGATTGAGTGATTGACGGACGGGAATAAAAGCATCTACCAAATCAAATACGCAAACAGACGGATTGTGAAATTTGTTAAGCATACCATTTTAACTGTGACATATTTTTTGTAGCTTCACGCTATATCCCGATTCTAGCAGGGTAGGCAAAGGGAAACTGAAAACAAAGTTTTAAGATACTCCGTTCTTTTAAGATTTTAATTCCCCACTTTTTGCAGGATTGCCTCAATTGGAGTGCCTCGGGATACAGCGTGAGCCTAAAAAAAGGAAAAATGTCATTAAAATAAAGTAGAGATAAGTAAGTCACGTGACATAATATTGATTATCTAATTTATTAGCATATTACATTAAAAAATGCACTGTTACTATCCATTTATCACTTAGATTTTTTATATTAAATTTATGATAAACATAGAGTCTTTACCATTGCATGTTAAGTAGCGGAACTAAACACCGCATATTGTCTTACCATCATCTAAACTCATTTAAAATTGACAATTATTTCCATATCATACATAGAATGAATGGATGAATATAAATTTAAACCATTTCACATAAATTTAGAAAATTATACAGTTTCTGAGCACCGTTTAAGATAACAACCGAAGCGGAATTTGCTTAGAATCTGCGTTTATCACATTCATTGTTAACTAAACAAACGTGAAGTTAGATACTTTGCATATTAGCAACATTGTGTTGTCGGCACTCGGTAGAGTCGCGGTAGTCGCGGTAGAGACGCAATCGTCCTACATCACCAGACCTCCAGCCAATCTAACAGACGATCAGTATTTGAAACAGCGTATGTATCGCAGTGTCATATTAATAAAACATCCCGGGTTCGATGCCGGCCGGGGAAGTTTTTGCGGCGAGAGGATATCGGTGTATGAATTATTTATACCATTTATGGTGGAAACGCCAATAACATTGTATTCAAATAGTGCGGTATCGCTGAGGCTGGCGCTTTAATGTGGTGTTTGTCTTATCTTACTCTAGTTTTATGATAGAGTCGATTGAATTAATTAATGACGAGTGATGGTATAGTAATGAACATGTTATTTTTATATCTATCCCAGATGATAAGTCAACTTGCATATAATATTTAAAAATATAGTGAATGAATGACAAAGTTAAAAGAAATATATAAATAAAATTTTTACTCTTTTAAACGTCATTGTCTAGCTTTAAAAAATAATAAATAAAAAAGAAATAAAATAGTGGATTAAATTTTTCATAAAATAAGAAATTTAGCATTATTTTAGTAAAATAAAATATTTTTATTTTTTAGGATTAGTATAAGGTATTCATTTATTAAAATGAGATTATTCCAATGTCTCGACTCTGGTAAGAGAAAGTGCAGAGAGTTCCACCACTTCACTTATAATATTTTGAATTCCAACATAAAAGCGGTGAACGGAGGGTCTTGACACTAGGTTCCCTCTGACTATACGCGAGACAGCGGGAAGCCAGAAAAAATACACTTAAAATCTCTACTTTTGCCTATTCACTTTACGTAAAATAACTTATATTTCAAATCCTACTCATATTATGTAATCATAAGTTTCAGCTTCGTTAATCCTTCTCACAACATAGTAAGCCTCATCTCTGCAATCAAATCATTAGAGATCCAAACGATGATCGCTTCCTATTAACTGTTTATGCTATCAATTAAGAAAATTAACCATTCCATGGAACGTTTCATCAGATAGCTATTACTTGCTATAGTATACTATAGTATAGTATAGGCGAATGTAGAAGTCGCGACTCGCGTGTATGAGAGATACAGGTAGGTAGGTAATTATGCAAGTAGTACTGATTACTGCAGACAGGCAGTTTATAGTAGTGTTAGTAGTTAGTGCATTCCGAACTAAACATGTGAACAATCCTTTGGTTTTTATATTGTATGTCATTTTTGAGAAGTAAAAGTAATGACGGGGTACATATACATTTACAAAAAATAATATAGAGCTTAGGGTAAAAAAAGGCCGTCGTGTCACAGTTGAAGGAATCTGATTAAGTTAAATTTACTTTCATTTTCCTGTTTTGATAGGACAAAACGCAGTGTCGTCTTCTATTATATAAAAACGTAACGCCCTGATTTCAGGTGAAAAGTGGACGATAAAGTCTTTTGACGCTATTTTGTCTCTTACTATACTGCTATATGGAAAAAAGAGCAAAGTTGCAAATCCAAAAAAAATCGTGTACTAATGTTTAGTTTGATTACTAGATTATAATTAAATAAAGTTTGAAAAAAGATAGATACATATTTTTCACCTAGTGGGTCAGACAGAAAGAATGTAAATAGTGTAAACACACTCTCTTCTGCAGTTTCCGTTTCAAATGAAGACATTTGGTATTGAGTGGCGGAACTCAGCCCCGTGTTTGTCAAACTACTTATTATATAATAGCTTATTTGTATTTTGTTGCTAAAACGAAAATATTATAAAGCCTTTGCGGGTAGAAGTAATCTTATCTACATTTGATTTTACAATGAATACACAACGCCTATTGTTGTAGTACTTAGTACTTGGTTCTCAGTACTCGGTACTCGGTAGCCCAATACTGTTCCACGTCGAATTCCGATAAGAGTCTTGCACAAGCTGCTATTTACATAAGTGAGGGATTACTTGCTTAGTGTTCTATTTATATAGCGGCGATATGAAAATCTTGTGAATAAACCTTAAATAAATGGGTTTTTATCTTAATTTTTCAATTGTAAATATTAAATGCTTCTGTATATAAAAGAGGAATAAATATCTATCGCATTTATACTATTAATAAGATTTAATTAATAGTCGTCATGAAAAAAAATAGATTTTTTTTTATTTTTTTTTCTAAGTCTATATAAATATATGTATATACGAGTTACAAAACTATCTTTTGAAATCTTTGTTTTAAAAAAGCAGCTTTTCGCTTTGTCCTGCACAGTAGGGATACATTGATTTTTATTATAATTCATGATATTGAGTATTGGCGGAACTCAACGTCGCACTTTTAGAAATATATATTATAAGTACAACGTACCAGCTATAAACAATGTATCTAATATGATAACTGGCATGTGACCTGAGAAGTCTTTTACTCAAATCCCACTGCATACAAACCGTGAATTCATTTCATGCAGCTCATTCCTATTTCACTCTTAATCCGCCTTTTAAAGGCTTTCAGTGACTCGTGAGTAGTATTAATATGGTATCCTTTCTTCCAGCATCAATTAGCTTAAATTACTTTGTATTAACAATCTTAATGCTAAGTTTGACAAATGCCTTCGTTTTACAAGAGGAAAACAAACCCACGTCCTTTGTATGGTGTACCGTGTGTGCTTTCGTGCTGTGCGTGGTTATTGATGCCCGTAGACAAAGGCCGGCTGTGGATTAGTCGCGAAAGATAAACGGCCGCGTCAAAATGTGTGACTAGTCAGTCACACAAAGAGTATCACTCAGTCGAGTGATACTCTTTTTATTATGTTTTTTGTTTGAATGTCTCTTAATGTTTGTTATTCAATGATGAGATTTGAATGTGCTTCCATATATAGGTACGTTACATTGAATATAAGTACCTATATACTCGTAAAGGAACATGTTACCCTTATGTGCATATAAGTATGTCTTAATTTTTATTAAGCTACACGTTGTATCTCAGTATCTAAGCAGCAGAGGAAACCAAAAAGAGAAACAAAAAAGAGAACCTAGTGTTAATTCTATTCTATTCTAAGATTCTTCTGTTCTATTTTAAGATTTCCTCATTTTCCACCCAATTGAGGAAAATAATATATGATATTTAAATTAAATTATTTTAAATTTTCTGATATTCGATTATGTGCCCTTTATTGAGTATATCTACAGCTCTACGCTTATTTTAGAGAGTCAGAACAGAACCTATTGTCAAAAAACTCCGTTGAACTCCGTCGGAACATTGTGTGTAGAATGGTGGAACTCAGCGGGGCTTCGTCGTGCTAGAAGTAGTTGATAAGTCTACCTGCATATACAATTTTTAAATATTAATAGTCATTAGGATTTCTTTTAAATTTTTTAATTTCTTTTTAATACAAGAAATAAATTAGTAATTAAAAAAATCAACATTAAATAACATATAAACAGGGCTTACAGAAACGAACTCAAAAGTACATGCTATGACACGTAAGCATTTTTCATTTATCAACTTATTCACCCTGAAACCCACACTTAGCAGGGTAGGAACCTGAGAACACTCAGAGTTCTCTTAAGATTTAAATATTTTTCACTTTCTTATTATTATTTATTTTTCACGCCGGATTGAAGCATTGTGTGCTGAGTGGCGAAAAGGAAATGAAAATATAAAATATTAATTATGCTTTCCCTGATATGTGCGGGATACAGCTTGAATCTAAGAAAAACTGATTCTCGTCTACGAATAAATAATAATCATACATACATAGCTTCACGCTGTATCCCGCATATAGCAGGGTAGGCAGAGGGAACCTAGTGTTAAGACACTATTGTTAACCACTTTCCGCCGAATATAATCAGTTAAGCTTAATTAGTAATAATAAATCAAACATCGCAAGGTAATTATGCAAAGTGATTCTATATGTACCGTCACACGATAGCACTTCATGTACTCGATGCTCATTACGTATGTATATGTAACTGTTATGGTATATGTATAGGAGTGCGTTGGTTAGCCAATGTTTGACAAACACCGGCCTCACTGTACTCTGTTACTTTTGACAGATTCTAAATGTCTTCTACTAACGGTTAAATATTGTATTTGGTTTGTTTTTGTATTGACTTATTGATATAGGTACAAAATTAGGCAATTAAGTTACTTTGTATATTATTTCTATGATTTTATGGACATAATCGACGGCAGCCGACTGGCTATGTAAGGTGCATCTTAAACATCAAATGTACGATGAAAGGAATCGACGAAATCAAAATTGCACGTAATTACCAATTACATATCTTCACCATAAACACCATCTACAATTTTAATGTCTTGGCTGCGTTATCGCCTTTATCAAAGAAAAATTGTAAAATGTATCCAATTTTCTCTATGTTGATATCTATTGCTAACACCTGTAAATCATAACTAAATGGAACAACCAAAAAAAGAGTAAAACAATTTTTTTGATGTGAAAGAAATTGTATGCTTTACGAGATATCGATCATTACAGCCATCTACTGAGAAAATAATGGATTTCTTCTTCCCCAACCAAATATATATAAATCCTGCACATATTATAAGTGCGAAAGTTTGTGAGTATGGACAGATGGATGGATGTTAGTTACTCTTTCCCCCAAGAACTACTGAATGGATCCATGTAAAACTTTACAGTAATATAGCTTATACATTTATTATAACATGAATAACGATAAGTTTCTAGTAATAAAGTTACAATATTTATATAGATATTATCGATAACTTCACTGAACCATCAAGCTTCTTTAAAAACACATATAAAATACAATATTATATCTTATCCTCTTAATTTCATAATTACCTATTCTCCTATCACCATCATTTAAATATAAGCCTTATTACACACGCATAAAATATAAAATTCCTTAAAGTTTTAACAAATACAGAATGCTAACAAAATAATAGTAAGTCAGTATTTGAGTGACACATTGATTACGAGTATGCGATACGCAGACAAGTGTAAGGTAAGGTACGTCGGAGTCATGCGTTCAATAATTAGATGCTCACTTAAACAATTATCCATATTAAATTTCTTTTTGCTTGGAATCTTTGATAATATATAATTGGTGTATTTATAATTATTATGAATATTGAGATAAACTTAGTTAATGGTCGCTGGGAATTGTAGTGTGTTCCCTATATAATTTAAGTAAATCTTTACGCTTTTTCTCGCATAGCATTGTAAAGAAAAATAGTGTCAAGACCCTCCGTTCTCTACTTTCCATCCGAATTCAAGACAAACAAAATCAAGAGAGAGAGAGGGAGTGCCAAGTGGTGGAACACTCTCACAACTACCTTATATATTAAGTTTAATTAAACTAGAATAAGAATTGTCCTGTGATGCTTAAATATTAATTAACTAGAAATATAAATATATTATAATGGTAAATTTTTAATTCTGTTTTGTAAAATATTTCATGGTTAGTTAAATAATACTGTTGCTTTGCGGCTCTTGTCAGATAGTAACACGCTTAGCTTTAGCTACTCATTTATAATAACTTGAATATACACAAAAAATTAAAAAAATTGAGCAATTTATTCTCAATTTTTTTAATTTTGTGAAAATATATATTTTTGTCTTTTTTTTTAACTTCACGCTGTATCCAGCACATAGCAAGGTAGGCAGAGGGAACCTCAGAAACTATTAAGAATAGTATTAAGATACTCCATTCTCTTTCAACAATTCCGTTCCCCACTTTCCGCCGGATCGAGGCATTGCATCCTGAGTGGCGGAAGTCAACGCCGCGCTTTGCCTTGTTACCATACATAGGAAATGAAAATATCGATTCCTACTCCAGGAAATGTCCTGGAGTGGAAATCGAGCCTACAACCTGTCTCGTTTACAATCGCACGCTTGTACCTCTACGCCACGACAGGCATCAAAATATATGCATACTTTATATAAAAAGCTAATAAGAATTCACAGCTTAATAACTTTGAGGACGACAGTCGACAGTCGACAGCACTCGTCATCAACTTCATTACACTTGTATACGAACAGTACCTTTTTTATTTTAATCATATAAAACTGAATAGAGGAGTAATGAAATTAATGACGTGGGCTCAATAGAGAAGGACCGTGATTGATGGTGGATCCTGCCTCCTCTGAGATAATAGTGTTTACACAAACACAATCTAACTATTAATTGGTACATAAAAAGTTACAATTGTGCTAAGGAGTGTGTCTTAACGAACGTTTTTATAGTGTCTCGTTAGATTCACATTGTTTCGTTTTTTAATTGTTTGTCAAGTCAGGATAGTTTCGTTTTGCTAATTAGGGAATCATTTTATGTAAATAAGAAGTATGAATTTAGAAATAATTGAATTGTTTATTTTAATTAATATTATATTATTTATTGTATTATAATTTATAATAAATAAGTCAAATTCAAATAAAACGCAATACAATCTAAATTTGAATTAATCGTAAGTTCAAAACTACTTTTAAGATCTTAACTAAATTTAAATGGGACTAATTTAGATGCACTTGCTATAGCACCCAGTAAAAAGCTACACTTATCGTATAACTTAATAAAAAAAGCAGTCGACATGAGAAACTGCTTCGTTTTTGAAGTTAATATTTCAAAACGTAATATTTTTCCTCAAACACAATGTTTCCTATAAACTAAAGATGTACAACAACTGAATTCCAAAGCTTTCTTGCTAAGTAGCATTTTGGTAGCTTTTGCACAATTAGGGTAGGAACCGTTTTTTTTTTTCGCAATATTTTAAAAATTATAATAAATATATTAATATTATAATAAATGTAGAGACCATCATGATGTAGTGGGACTACTGACTATAGACACGAATGTTTGTGGATTCGATCTCTATTTGGGAAAATTATTTTATTTATATTTTTCTTTACTCTGGTAAAACAAAACGGGGCGTAGAGTTCAGCCACTCAGTACACAAAACCTCAATTTCAGGCAGTAAGTGGTTAGCGGAATGTCTTTACGAGTACTCTAGGCTCTCTCTGATTATACTGTTATGCAAAAAAAAATAAGCTACCATAAAAATATAATACAGCAGCTTACATAGACATATATACTCGTATGTACATGTGAATTTTCAAGTTGCTACTTTTAATAGTATGTAAGGAGTATCGCTTTATACTTTGCCAGTGAGAGTTTTCATTTGGTTCAGTTCAATAATGAATAATACATTCACTCCTGTTTTTTTCCATGTGCCACTTTTCAAGACTCGTCTAATAATTAAATCAATCAATTATAATGATAAATAATTAATTATTGTTATCGCAATTGGGTTAATTGATCGGCGCACTGCCCGCGTCGGCGTCGGATGCTGTCTCATCTGTAATTATTGTCAGTCGCTGGTGCTGAGATCAGAGTCACGTGAGGAAATTACTCAGAGATTACTTCCGATGAGTACTTTGTAATGTTGCTGTAGTCGATCAGATATGCATATATATGTAAATATGCATTAAGTTCTAAATTTTGCTTTCAAATTTTTTTCACTGATTTAAAAAAAAGAGGAGTTTCTACGGTTTTTTATGTATGTTACGTCGTAACTCTTTGGTCTCCTAGAGACCAATTTTGATTATGATTCTTTGTTTATATTACTAGTGCTTCTAAAGTGGTCCCATTTAAATTTAGTTTAAAATCTAAGTAGTTATTCGCAATAATGTTACGTTGAAGTACATTCTATTTGAAATTGATTTTCTTTATTATTTATCTTGACGCATTGGCCTAATTTATTGTGTAGATAATTGTTATTAATTTTGTCATTCAATAAACAAAAATATAAAACATTTCGTAATACTGGTTCGAAAATATGCTCATACAATTGATTTGAATTTTATTCTTGTTTGAGGAAAAAAAAAATTAATTATATACTTTTTACATTTTCTTAGTCTTTTGAACGGAAGTGCAATTTTCTATTTTACCACTCAGCGCGATGTATGACTGATGTACTTATAATAATTGGAAATAGACAGGAGAGACAGGTACATGTGTTGCACTCTGTAACAACAATATACAAAACAATACATGCAAACACATAGCACAATACATACATACATAGCTTCACGCTGTATTCCGCATATAGCAGGTAGGCAGAGGGAACCTAGTGTTAAGACACTCCGTTCCCCACAATATACAATGAAGAATATATATAAGAGTATAATGAAGGAGTTGTGGTGCAATGGAACAGTGTCTGATTTTACATTTATATGTAATGGTTGCGGGTTCGATCCACACATGAGAAAATAATTACATTTAAATTATTTTCATTTCTTTAATTTGTACTCTAATATGCCGACTTTAGACGGAACTGGGTCTGGTCTGGGACTGGGTCGGACTTGGTTTTCTTTTGCCTGCTTTGCGAAGAAAAGCGTGAAGTTGGTAAAAACTTTTGCCAACGTTTTTTAACAACTAAATATACAAACATAAATACATATGATATAAATATATAAATATATATAAATATTTTTTTTACCTTCACGCTGTATCCCGCGTATAGCGGGGTAGGCAGTGGGAACCTGATAACCTAATGTTAAGACACTCCGTTCCCCATTTTCCACCAATTAAATATTATGATCACCATATATAAATATTATCTTTACCCACTAACATAAAATATTATTTCTATATACACACTAAGTGGAACAGTACAGATCTCCTCTCTGTTAGTTATATAAAATATAAATTATAAAGTTCCAATGATTAGATATAATACCAAATTGAAAACGGCGGATGCTGTGAGCGATTGAGCGTATCAATCAAGTAAGTCAATCGCTTTAATTATGTACGGGCTGGTCTAATTCGTTGGAGCACAATGATTGCAACTCGTAAATCCATAGAGATGAATCAATTAATTTGTTTTAGATTGCGCTTGTACCTCTTAATTGAAGAATGACTTGCGTCCAAACGACACGTCGCGTCGCCTCGTTTGTTTGTTCCAGTACATAAGTCAGTCAGTCACTCGTGGATGTAATTACATGTTGGCAACGTTTCAATTTTTATTTCTAAGTATTATTTAGTAAACTAGCTATAACTTAATGGTATTATATATTAAAGTTATGAGTATTAACATTTTTAGGTACATGTCGTATAGAAGAAGAGTATAGGTACTTCAATTTGAATAGATTATACTGTAGTTGGCTCTAATATGATATTACTAACTTGTAACGGCACTTGTTACGAGCAATCTTTAAATTAGTAATATTAAATAATAATGAACCAATGGCACTTTGTCAATTAATCATTTTTTGTTTATATTATCTAACTTTTTCAGTTTTACCCTTTTTCAGACACACCCTGTGTTTGAAGTCAGAGGAAATCTAGTGACACGCCACTTCCGTCTCCACTGTTTTGGTCTAACATGACGGGGAAAATACTTTAAATATATTATATTTATTCCTCCGAACCCACAAACATATCGCGATTGAAATCAGATGCTGTATCGTTGTATCACAACTATTATATTATTATTGATTTTATTACAGAAAATTCATGAGGACGGATTATCTTGTACTAACAAATGTATATATTAGCTAATTAAATTTTATAATGTTATTGTAGCTGCTTCTTCGTTACATATTCATATCGAGTACTTAAAGTTTATCTTAAAAGTTCATAACATGAATAAAGCTCTAACAAAAGACTTTTTTCATTTTAAATATATTCTACATTAAAATATTATTTATATAAACTAGAGTGGCATAGAAATACTGTGAAAAATTTTAGTTGGGGGTTCGAATTCCAGTTGGGGGAATAATATAATCATTTCATATTTAAATTATTTTCATTTCCCCGCATTAGTGACACAAAGCGAAGCCTAGTTCGGCTTTTCAACAAGCAATATTGGGCAGAAGATGGATAACAGTTTCTCTTTGACTATGTTAAAAGTTGTGAAGCTATAAAAAACTATAATAGTATGATTTCAAATATACTAAGCAAGAATATAGATCAATGCCACAGTAATTTTGTTTCTAAGTTCTAAAACACCACAATTATGTTTCGTGAACTAATTATTTATTACAAATCTCTCATAAGTACTATATTTGGTAATTACGTATTTTCTGATAGTAAACAATTAAGATTAGTATCACTACCTATTATGATGCATTGGGTATTGAGTAACAACTTGAGCGGAGAGGCTATAGCTCGTACCGTGACTTTTGCGGCCTTCGCTCTTATGTTAATGGATTTTGCATTCTTTTCTATGGTTGTACACATTTTTATTAAATACCTTAATAAATACTTTTGTGAACTTTATTTGTCATTAACAATAAATGTATGTAGGCTCTAAATATTATTTATATCAATTTTGTACGCTGATAATTAAGTAAGTTTTTTTTTCGATGCCCACTACGGGGAATGATTATATTTTAAATTTCTTCAATCTAATTAGACAAACAGCGACGTTGAGTTCTGTCACTGAAGAAGTCTTGATTTGAGGTGGAAAATGACAAATAGTGTCTTAACACTAGGATCACTCTGCTCTATTAGTCCGAAAAATGTGTGAAGCTGTTTTTATATAATTACTAACATAACTAATGTTAAAAATAAACATTTAAAGAAACCACATACACTAATTTCAATAAATAAAAATCTCTACTCAATACTTGTGGAACCCTAAATCCTACCACAAAGCCTTCCTTTTTCTGTCTTCATTGATGCGACCATCTATCTCCTGTAGCGACACGGTAATTGGTGGACGTTTATACTTTTAAAAAATATATATTTTGTCCTTTGTTTTCATTTAAAATTGCTTTGTGTCATTTCCCATGAATTTTTCTTATATCTATAGAAATTGAAATAATATAAGAAAAAGTAGTAATCTAAATACAACAATACAAAAGAGCTTTATATACAGAACTTTTCCTTTGCAAACTGAGCTAGCTTTACAGTTAACGCTGCCGATCTTAAAGATTTAAAACTTGGCAAATAGGTTCTTTGGGGGGAATTAAGAGTCTTTCTGAAAAACGAGAGTTTACGTTTTCCTGGCAAAATTATTTAAGATACATATAGAAATAGGATGGTACGGATCATAAATCCCACGAGACAAAATCACACAGAAACAAAATTGTGCGTAATCATTAGTTATGTATTCCAAGATTTTGCCAGTAAAATTTTCGTATATATTAAATTTTTGTCGATGGTGCTCCATCCATGCCTTCAGAATGGGACCCGCGTTTTATGATTGTTTGAACCATAAATTACATTTTTCCATTTTAAGTACACAAAGTTATGTACTTAAGTACACAAAAATTTCAGTTATCATTTATAAAGCTATCCGTTGTGTTATGCTACTTTAATATTAAGAGTGAAATAAAAGAATCGCGTGCATTATTGTTCCTCAGACTGACACACCTGACACAACTGACACGACTGTCAGTGGATACATTAGTAGAACAAGAACACTTGTGAATTAGCCGCCTCTCAGTCGATGCTATCTACAGCTAATAGCGTTCAACGTTTTTGTGGTAATCTTAGATCGGAGGATAAGACGTGTTTTAACTTATACTATTGTAAGTATTCTTTCATTTGAATAATGTATATACGAGTATGTACACATAAATATTTGTACATATCTACTCATAGGTGCATGTACATGTTGCGTAACTTATTGTTTAATATTTAAGTAGTTAAGTATTAGAGAGTTTTAGGTTATTACTTTATTAATAGAGGCATTCGTGGCGCAGTGGGACATCTGACCATAAACGCGAGTGGGTGTGGGTTGCATTTCGACTTGAAGGAATGATTATATTTAATTTATTTTCACTTCTCTACTCCCAAAGAGAAAATTCGGCGTAGAATTTCGCCACTCAAAACACAATGTGTCGATATCGGACGGAAAGTGAAGAGTAAGTCAGCTTGACAATTGTTTCTCTCTGATAGTAGGATACTGCCGTGCTAGAGAACCGTCAACTTTACAATACCTAGTTTACACTGTGATTATTTCCTTTATTACTATAGTTTATAAAAGTGTGTATGTTACACGAAAAGTGGGTTCGATTCCCACTCAAGGAAATGGAATTTTTCATTTTCTGAGCTTGCTTAACAAGGTAAAGCGCGAAGTTGGAAGACCGCCACTCAGCACGCAATGCCTCAATTCGGCGAAAACTGGGGAACGGAGTGTCTTAACACTAGGTTCTCAGGTTCCCTTTGCCTACCCTGATTCTTGCGGGATACAGCGTGAAGCTAAAAAAATATGTTACAAATAATAAAGGTCAATTTACCAATGATAATTCAAATAACTTAAGAACAAATTCTAATATAGATTCACTCATCGTCTATGTAAAAATTCTAACTATACTTAACTAAACTTAGAACCTTCTCTGCTTAACTTGAAAGCATGAAGATACTAACAAAATTAATTTATTTCTGAAGTAATAATGTATAGATTGAGATAGATTGATGTACAGTACCTAAGTACGTCAGTGCGTCCACATAGTTAGTTAGCTAGCTAGCTGTCTTCGTAAAATATTAATGACTTTCATGCCTTAAACCGATATTTTATTTGGAAACGTGAAACAGTTTGAAAGTTTTAATTGTAATTTATCAAGTAGATAATGGTCCAAGGTTAAGCTTCTTAACGTCGATTTGTGTTAATTTTCTCTTATAAATATATATTTTAAATGATTACCTCTTTTACGTTATTAGCATAATTAAATGTAATTTACAATTATTTTGATGTTAAATAAGATCGAAGTAAATGGATTGAGTGTAGAGATTTTTGTTTAAGTTTTCACTTTCAAAAAAAACTTTTTTTAAGAATGTGAGTTAAGTCAGATGTATACAAGGAAAAATTAAATTCCAAAGATCATTTGCAAATAAAATAATTAATAGTTTTTAGGCAATTGACAATTTGATTATCGAGTCTTTACTGTAAAATTCAATATTTTAAATAAATGTGGTAGTAATGGAAATAGTAATAAAGTACAAAAGTTATTTAAATAAAAAGTATGGAAAAAAATAAAATATATTCCTCGTAATCATTTAAAGTGAATAAATTTTTCCATCAAACATCCTTAATTTTTTTAAATTTGTTTTAATTACCATAGTGTCGTATGTATATGTAATCTAACTGGACAGTTCGATTATATGGGCATGGTTATACGACCTTTAAGAGATGTTTATAATTAATGGGAAGAAACTCGTTAATATTTCATGGATTCACCGCGAAGGAGTCAGGCCTACTACATTGCAGGGAGAGGAGCTCCGAGCAGTGCCTGCTACTTGCACTCAAGAGCTGGGTTAAAAGGGCCTTTAATATTTGCAATAATACCATTCTCCGAGCTCCTCTCTCTCTACCTAATCAAATTTGAAAAGTACTAATAAAACTATAAAAAATCTTAGAATCCTAAAACATCATTTTTAATAGGAATAAAGGTATATATTTTCTAGTACTCACTGTGTACATTGGTAAAGTAAAGTGCAAGAGGCATTAAAACTAAACTTACAAAAGATCTGCAGTGTCGTAAACCCGCGCCTGATAATTATGTGTCCCGTACAAGGTGTTCAAGCTATTCCCAACTTACTTAAACCATAAACTACTCGTTTGTTAGCGAACAAAATGCATAGAAAGTACTACAAGTATCTAGATGAAAATAGCGGCGGATAAATTAAGTAAGAAGAAACTTTATCTCATACTTGGATCTGGAGTAAACGTTTGCAGGCTTTTTAGGGGTTTATTTCTTATAGCACGTAGGACTCAATTACACTAGGTTAGTTATGTTTTGTTATCTTTGTACGTGAAAAGTTTTTTTGTTGCTTAAATTAAAATAATCATTGAATGATTTATTTTTCTTTTTTCCCACATTTTTCGCATTTTAAAATGAAAAGGTAAATGAAAAAAAAACGCTTAGAAAAAGTGAAAAGAAGGTAGGAAGGAGAATTATTATAATTAAATTATTTTAGTGACTTCTCTCTTGTAAAACTAATGTCTAACATAATAAAATAACAGTACAAAAATAGTTTCACTTAAATATAAAGAGGAAGATGTGTCTATATAAATTTTCCAAGGTAACATATAATGCGGCGGAAACCGCAGGCGTGAGCTAGTGCGTAATAAAGTGTGTATTTATATTTCCTCCAGTTCGAGGGTCAGATGTACAAGGTGCTAACTAAACTGAACTAGGTGAGTTATGGTAAGTTAGAGCCTGGAGTAGTGTATGGGAGTTACCTTATTATGAACATAAAATTATTTGGTAATCATTGCTTTTACAGTTTCAAACTTTTTACTGTTTGGCAAAGTGGTCAGAGAGAACATAGTGTCAACATATTCCGTTCAGCACTTTCCGCCCAATTTCTAGACACTGCGTGCTAAGTGGCAAAACTCAAAGTTTAGTTTTACCAGAGCGGACAAATAAAAATAATTTAAAAATAAGTATAATAATCCTTTCCCAAAGTGTGTATCGAACCTACTACCTATTGCTTTTACAGTGCTCTGTTCCATTGTGTCACGATAGCCAATATTTATCAACTCTTTGGTACCAACGACAACGTCTAATATTATCAATGTGTTTCGCAACGCTTAATCCCAGCATTATATTAACCAGAAATTTAAAGCTTTAAATTCAGTGGCAGTGAGTGTTTTAAACTGATTTTGGGTATAAAATGATAATTTATGGATCCCGTTGACTGCAGTAGTGCGGCTAACTGGCGATTATAATATTCGTGTCTTGTTAGCGAGCCACGCACCGCCACCGCCGCCGCCGCTACGCTCGGCTAACGAATCATAGTACGCGTTACAGACAGACAGACGGATGGGAATAACTAAACTTATACATAGATTAATTTTATGAAGCCGTCGTGACGCAGTGCGATAGCGTCTGATAGTGAACGTGATTGGTTGTAAGTTCGATCCATGAGGAATGATAAATAAAATATTTATTTTTATTTCACCTTACTATATCTTACTATGCAAAGCGTGAAACAATACAATAATTAAAAAATATATAACATCATATATACGTATGAGTTCATGTGATTCGTAACATATATTGAATGCACATGAATATATGTATTTTAAATAAGAAAAAGTACAATACTATTTAAATTCAAAAGATTATATTAGAATTCCTTATATTATATTTTAAGTAAATAGTGGTATGTGAAGATGTTATAGTAAGTAGGTTAAAACGTTTGGATATGTTATTTTCAATCAACTTTTGCATCGTGATAGTGAGCAAAGAAAAGCTATATACTCGTACATGCATCCTATTATGTAACTGTGTTGCCGAAGATGACTTGCCTCGCTAATTTTATGATTTCTAAAAACCCTTCGCAATTAATAAACAAAAATTCAATATTCTTTGATTCTTGAGGAAGGATACGTAAAAAGCATGAGGAGTGCATATGAAAAGGTTGATGACTGTGAACGAAGCGAAAGAAGGATGCAGGGGCCGTAGCGTTTGGCACTCCATTCTTTCTGATTTTTCCGCTAGGTATAATAAAAAATCAAATTGAAAAGCGTAGTGAGCTTTACTATTACCTGACTAAGCTTTGAAAAGGCAGGTACACTTTCCTGTCTATCGTCATCGTCTATTTGTATGTTATACATATGTAAGTAGAGCAAAAATCTTCAAATTGAATATATGATGTAAGTGATTGTTTAATAGTGAGTGCGCATCGTATGGCGTATGATAGTGGCGTACAATTACACCGGATGTAGTCGATAATTAAATAGTGTTTAGAAGCGTGGGTAAGCGCAATGAGGCGCGAGGACGCGGCGCCCGTCTTAGGAATTGCGCGGGTTGGGAAATTTATCTAAACGATTTGGTATTTGGTTGATACTAGTGTGGTTTATGAATACCGAAGAAAATTATAGTTACCTAACATTATTTTTAAGCTGATAAATTATTATTTAACGGACTGACTAACTTCATTAAAGAAAGTGGAGATTGCAGTGATTTGCTACGGTAGTCTTACATATAATTCGTGATATAGGCAATTTGTAAAGATGAATAATATATATTTTTATAAACCAAATGATGAAAATATAAATCTAATGCTAAAATAATATACTCAGTTATTGTTTATACTACGAATAAGACTACTACTTAAGAATCACTTATAAAAAGTACCTCTCAGTATATTTTTAAAATTTTAAATATGTAAAACAAATCGTTCTCAATCAACCATAGCTCCGGCAATAACTGGATATTGTTCGTCGCTGGTCATTGCTCGCTACTTGTCGTCACTTCCACCAACATCTAATAAAGTCAATCTTTCATGTCGTAACGCCAGCCCAATTATATGTCGGCATCAAACCGCACTTTCTCCACTTAATAACTGGTTCACGATCGGCCATCACGACGCGCTACCATTTAGCTTACTTACATATACTAGTACACTGCTGCCACTGCCGACTGCGGACTGCGGACTGTGGACTCCCAACTCCGGTCCTTGCCACCGAATTAGAACTATTTCCAAGAAACCTTCAAATACTACTTCGTTAGTGAAACTTGTCATATGAATATTCCATATTAAATTTGAGTTACTTGCCAAGGTTTGGCTTTACCAATACTTGTATAGAGTATATTTACATTACCCCGTTTATTATTAGGCAATATCTGCTTGTTTTCGACTATATTTAATATATTATCACTAATTAAAACAAAATTTAAATATTCATTTAATAACATAAAATTATAAAGAACAAATAACCCAACTACCAAATATATATAGAGTAGGCTATAAAAGCTAGTTATGTGTTATATATTTGAAATGTGCACTAATGATTATTTGTTTTTATTCATGACGTAATTGCCTCTAGAAGGCGTAGAAATCGGTCCAAGGATTTGGAGGATATGACTCTCCTCTGACAGTCAGTACAAATACCTGTAAATATTGCTTTTTATTTAAGTAATATGAAAAACATATATTTTTAATAAAGTATAAAAGTTTCTTATAACACGGTTTGGTGTCATAATATTCATTATTATAGAGTGAAGTGAGTTATAAACTATACTGTTCTTTATTTTAAACAAAATATTTCACTTCAGAATTGCATTAAATTAAAAAATATATACCGGCAAAGGCTCTTTGATTTCGTTAAATATTCATAATAATTATAAAATAATCAATACTAATTACATAAAAAGTATATCGAATATGATATAATGTAATGCGAATTATTTAAAAAAAACGTGTGAAAAAATACAAGATGATCGTCCCACACTCAGAAAAAGTAACCTTTCCTTTTTAGTATGTTTATGAAGCTTATCCGCGGTCGGAACTCCTTCGTAACACGATAAAAATTTAATTGTACCTACTTTTTAAAAATTATCTCACACGACTCGGAATGAGCGGACCGAGGCAATTAAACATACGAAGTAAAACGTAGACTGTTAACTGTGCTCCATTAATCTTTATAGTGTCTAATAATGCAATGTAAGTATGCCTTCATACAAAAAGTTAAACATGTAATGAGTAATAACATGATTTCTTACAATCTCATTATTTAGGGCTATAAATATATCTGAGTAGTTTTATGATGTTTTTAAAATATGTCACTAGTAGCGATTTTTGTGATATAATAAAAAAGTTTATATAGTATATTAAATGTTTATGCCTGTCGTAGCGTAGACCCACATGCGTGTGACTGTAAACGCAACAGGTTGTGGGTTCGATTCCCACTCCAGCAAATGGAATTTCTCATTTCCTGGGATTGGCAACAAGGCGATCCGCGGCGTTGAGTTCCGCCACTCAGCACGCAATTATTCAATTCGGCGGAAAATGGAGAACGGATTGTCTTAACACTAGGTTCCCTCTGTCTACCGTGCTATATGCGGGATACAGCTGAAGCTATGTATTTATGTATGTATTAAATGTTTATATAATTATAAGCGGTGAACAGAGTGTCTTAAAATTAGATAGGTAGAGTCAGTATTGCTAAGCCACTCTGTTCTCAAGTTTTCACCTACTTTCTAGATATTGCATGCTGGATGGCGGAACTCCAAATGCTATGTCTTAACGGAACGAAATGAAAATAATTTAAATATATTCTTTTGTCTGCGTGGAAATCGAACCCACAGCCAATTGCGTGTACAGTCTGACGCTATCCCACTGCACCACGATGGCCATGTTAGTACCCAAGTTATTCGCAAATTGGCATATAATTTACATTGATTTAATATATTTCGTTCAGTGTAAGCTCTAAGCGGCGTTTGTCGTTTCGTTGGTTGTAGTCGTACGTCGGCGGTCGCTAATGAGCGCGTGACGTAACGCATGTAATTACATGCACATGTATATGCACATGCACATGCGCGCAGCTCACACCTACCTAATTGTCACGACCGGGAAAGTGGTGGAACACGAGCGCAGTTACTTACAGACAGCGATAGTACGAACTTACCATTTAGATGTTTATAGTTAACCTGTGGATAAGAAATTTTGAGATTTAAAGTGGATCTGGTGTCTCTACGTTTTATTTAACACTTTTACATATCTGCCATATGTAGGCAGATTTCCACCCAAATGAAACCTTTCTCCGAGCGAGATAGAGCCTATAAACATAGCGCTTAAAGTCGATCCCTGTACCGCTGCGTCACTATGAAGTCAAATATATGCATATATAGAAAACACTTGTCTTTATAAATATAAGTATATACAAAAAGCTTAACTAAGCATACTAACCTATTTCATGAATTTCTTCTAGCAGCATAATGCTAGCTATTTTATTAAATTACATGATACATTAAAAAAGTCTTGTAATATTACAATTAGAAAATATTTATAAATGTAAGGAAATCTAATTAACAAAACAGACATACACAGACAATCAAATGAGTAGTTTATGAGAATAGCCGTGAAATCATACGCTGCCGTGACGACGGCGTGACGACAGCGTGACGACGTTACGATGTAGAGCAATTAAGACAAGCTATTGTCTTTATTACATATGTTTTATTACTTGATGCTTTTAATAGTTTGTTAATTTAAATACTTTCTTGTGTTTAGAATTGAATTGTTACTTCATTTTATGTATGAGGTCATCGTAGAGTAGAGGGACAGCATCACATTGAGTGATCATCACAGTGATTGGTGGAAGGTTCGATTTCCGCTTTCAAAACGCGCTGTTGAGTTCCGCCAATGAAAATGCCAAACTTAACCGACAATGTGTCGAATTTGGGCGGGAAGTGAAGAACGGAGTGTCTTGACGTCGGGATCCCTTTATCTGATAGATGCTATGCGGGAAAAAGCGAGAACTTAAATAATAATTATCTATTATTGGAGTTATCAAAAATTTGCCATTTTATATGAAGCATTATATTGCCATGAACTTGTTGCTATGTTACAACAGCCAGCCTGCCAGCATTTAACATACCGCTTCTATTTTTTCTATCATTCCAACAAGTAGAAATTGGGTGACTGTAAAAAAAAATGAAAACTAAAATGTAATTAGATTTACGCGATGACGTGAGTCAGTCTCTAAAACATTTACTATCAATAAAGTATAGAAACTTTTTTCAAAAAAAGCTTTTAATTTAATACCTGCTAAACAAATAATGAACCAATCACAATGCCAGTCTCGCTATCAAGTTACTCATTGGTCGAGCAGTATTACGCGCGACTACACACAATGCACTGAAATCTGAAACTTCAAGTGAAATTGTCAACCATTTTGAATGCCGCATTCGATGTGGCTCAAAGGTCCATTATGTGGTGCGTTCCGCATCTGCAGTCGCCAGCCGCAAGCCGCTAGCCACCTCGTATACCATTGGTCATGGATTTAAAGGTAAAATAAAAATAATCATAACCTATTAAGGCTTTTGTTTCAAATAAGGACCACCCCTAGGAAAATATAGAGGCCATTGTGGCTTCTTATTGTAAACGAGATTGGTTTTGGATTCGATTTTCACTCGAGGGAACGATCGTATTTAAATAATTTTATTTCTTTTCTCTGGTTTGACAGTGCGGGGTTGAGTTCCGCCACTCTACATATAATGTATTGAATTCATACGAAAAGCGACGAATATAAAGGAGCCCATGCACTCAACACTGCAGTTTGTCTTACCACAATGGATAAATTATTATAACCTGTATATAATCATTCTCTCGTGTGCGATCACTTATATGGGCACATAACTATAATAGACAAAATGAAAACTAATCAATTAGAGTATCTCCTTCTGTTTACAACAAAGCTATGTGGTGAGATTAAAGGTGGACACAATGCCGGCAATTATCTTGGCTATTAGCGACGACCCCCCGACGACGTGGTCACGGCCAGCGGAGGGGGTCCGCGGGGGTCGCAGGTTCGGGGTCGGGACGGGCCACCGGGGACGACTTAATCGACGTATCGCCCATCGAAGCTGATTGTTAGTCTGCATAATAAATCTAGGAACGAGCTCCTAATTGTATTGTTTGTTAGACGATTGAAAGTCCCTGGCATAATAGAGTCTCATTTAGCGTTGTGGCAGATTAAATATCTACTTAACCGACTTTAAAAGGAGAAGGTTCTCAATTTGACTGTATTTTTTTGTGTGTTACAACATAACTTTACTGGGTGAACCAATTTTGATGATTATGTTTTAATATTATAACTAGTGCTTCTGATTTGGTCCCATTTTGTTGTAGTTTTGGAGATATTCATAATAATTGTATTTTTATTACATATTATACTTTTTATTACATTTTCTTAGAAATCAGATTTCTTTTTTTTTAAATCGTTATTATTGTTTTAGTTATTACAATTTGAAATGCAAAGTATTATATTATATATTAAAGTGTTATATAAATATTTATTATGAAGCTTGGATATAAAAATTATGAGCTACAAGATCTACTCACCAGTTATTACATAAATTGAATTGTTTTACGATCTTTTTTATACAAAGAAACAAGTTGAAACGAGCGAGTACACAGCATCATCTCTCAATTACTAGGTAGCTAACTGCCTGTAAGTTTTTATAGAACCAAATTTGTTTCTAATGAACACTCCGCTTGCTTAAAAACGATGAGTGATCGAAATACCTGTTTATTTGAATAATGACTGGGCTCGCGATGATCGCGGGATCGCCGCCATAGTAATAATAACCATGACGTTTCTACTAAAATTGTTCTTCATATTTTATGAAAGACTACTGATATTTTTTATTATTGTTGGTTATTGGTAACGCCTGTCGTGGCGCAGAGGCACAAGCGTGCGACTGTAAACGACGACGATAGGTTGTGGATTCGATCCCCACTCCAGGAAATGGAATTTTTCATTTCCTGGGCTTGGTAACAAGGCAAAGAACGGCGTTGAGTTCCGCCACTCAGCACGCAATGCCTCAATTCGGCGGAAAGTGGGAAACGGAGTGTTTTAACACTAGGTTCCCTCTGCCTACCCTGCTAATGCGGGATACAGCCTGAAGCTATGGTTATTGGTAGAGAATTCGCGTTATGTAGTTTTTATAGCTAATTGCAATTCAGTACTGTAAAATTCTATATTAGTATTGGTTGTACTTATACTCAAACAGGAAGTAGAGGTGAATATTTAATGTCTTTGACATACTTGATCTTTATTTTATGTGATTTATGAATACAATTTTAATTCTCTTGACAACAACTAGAAATAGGGAACGGAATTGTTGAAAGAGAACGGAGTGTTTTAACGCTAGGTTCTCAGGTTCCCTCTGCCTACCCTGCTATATGTGGCGTGAAGTTAAAAAAATCTAGAATAGAATCTAGAAAAGTTTATTGACTTTTGAAATGGTCGTGGTGGAGTGGGATAGTGTCTTATTATAAACGTGATTAGTTTTGAGTTTGGTTCTGACTCGGAAGAATACTTATAATGCTTTTCCTGTTCTAGTAAGACGAAAAAGTAAGCGATATTGAGTTCCGCCACACAATAGGTGTTTAATTTGGAAAGGTAACTGAAGAAAAATATTTCTTATAAATTTTAAAATAACCTCGACTATCTTGAACCAAAGTTGTTCCAGTAAAACAAAGACAGCATATTGTATAGGGCACGTTTCAATTAGCTGTCTTATCGCAGCATCAGGTCCAGCGCTATCGGCCAATTTGTCGACTGCGACTATCGACTATCGAGTATTGTTCACGGTAATTATCGGTGACACGCCGGTGTCGGTCGCAGGACGTGACTGGCCTTTGTCCGTAGTCAATGAGTTACATACGTCTATTTTACTATTTACTGAAACTATTTAGAAAATATGTGTGCGTTAAATTATATTTGTATTTAAAAGATTCTAAAATTATTTGATAAAGCTTTATTTCAATATAATAATTTAATTCTTAAACTAATATAATAATAATTGCATTTGAGTAAATTTTCCATGAACAATGTCAATATTTTTTTGACTTAGCTCTTGTTATAAATTTTGCTTTTGAATTCATAATATATTTCAATATATAATATTTCTATATTCTTTAGATTTGCTTAAAATATAGTTGATTGTAGTAAAATGGCAATTACATATTTTTATACAACCAAACCTATATGGGTATCAAAGGGCAGAGTAAAGAGGGAAGAGTAAGTTAAAACTTGAAGAATGTAATGAAAATCCTGAATATGAACTATCTTTTGATAATTAATGTCTATATTATCTTAAAATTAAACTACTAAAAATACCAATGTCGTACTGAAATAGATTACCCAGTCGGTTACCGTCTCGCAAGCGTTTACCATTCCTGAGTGAACTATTCTTCTGATAGCTATGACTTAATTGACGAGAGCGAGGCGACTTGCAGACAAGTCTAAACAAATTATGTACATAACTAGTTGAAGATCAAGTCCCTTAAACTCTACTTATCATTTGTTTTTTCGTAATTACTTACGTAAAGTATTTCCCTTTTTTGTATTTTAATGAGTATAGAAGTTATTTAAATATAATTTATTATCACTGCCTTTTAAGTTATCAGCCAGTAATCATTTGTTTGCAATCAATAAATTTATACAGTTTATAGTAAGATCTGCATAGAAAACAGTTTTTGGAATGTAATTAAAGTTAAGGTGACAGATTATAAAGACATATTCATTCAAATGAATAACGATATATAATTACGTACAATCAAAACATTTTTCCAAATTTTCTAGTAAATAACACTTTAAATTTTTTAACAATATATTTTAAAATTAATACAAATACAAAATTTGATAATTATTAAGATTTTAACCAAAAAAAACCGACTTCATACAAAACACACAAAAAAGTAAAATTATTACGAATATCTCGCAAAATACTCCTCAGATGTTAATTAAAGGGAACATCAGAAGCAATAGCTATCACATAGAAAAAAAATCATCATAATTGGTTCACCCAGTAAAAAATTATGCGGCTACACACTGTAAAAAAAAATACCATCGAATTAAAAACCTTCTTCTTTTTTGAATTCGGTTAAAATAAACACAATAAAATAAATACAATCCTCACGTGTCTCATAATAAAAAATGGAACAAAAAACAATTATATATTGTAATAAATAAATAAAGTGTTTATTGCGTTTATAATTAAAGCACATCCAACTACGCTTACTTAAACACACAAATACGAGAACAATAGTGTTAATAATGAATAGACATAGACTACCGAGGGGATGTCCTCGTCCGCAGTTGCCGATGTTGCCCCAAGTTGTATTGTCTAGTGACGCACAGCTGCGGACAATACGCCACTCATTAAGGGCGGACACTTGTAAATCTATCCCGTATTATTTTTTTTTAATTAATATAAAATATGCCACGGTTTTTAAGTTTATAGTAGAGACTTTATAGACAAAAAGGGAAATAAAAACATTAAACATATAAAAAATCCCTTATTCAACCTTTTCATCAATGTAAGAGAGAGTCTTACAACACCATATTAAGTCTATTTTGACAGTTTTGCTTGAAAAGCACACGTGTCCGGATCGATAACAATACAATTTTTTCGTAGAATTAATGAACCTGATATCTTTGCCAGGACGATAATCAAAAAGAGATTGCTTTAAAAAAAAAATAGGACGCTCTCCTTATCATCATTTTCTTCACCGTCATCATAAACAATTGTTACAGCTTTAATATAATATTTAAACTTCTTACATTAAAATTAGTCTGAAATATGTTCACGTGTCCGAAGTTTCATTTACAAATTAACTTTTTAAAGCTTATAATGTTTCATTCTACCTACAAAGTATAAGTATAGTTAATTCACCTTCGTTTTATTAATGTTTAAACGTTTCTAGAGGAATATAAACCTCTTGTAAAAACTCTACAATGTAAGCCAACAAGTTGTAAGTCTGAGACTCTATCCAGGTTTTAGACACTCCGATCTCCAATTATTACCTATATTATTATATACATAAATACGCTCTATTTGGCAATATTAAAATCTCACATCATTTCCTTCAAGAAGGGCTTAAAACATACAAATAAATACACTGTAACCACAATAGGGTTAATTTAGTAAAACTACATGATAACATACAAATGATCTCGGACCCCGCTTACGTCCGTGACCCCTGAACAATTGTTAGTATACCCCTAATCGCTGGACAATGCGTGCTCACATTACTACTTACTCTGTATTAATTTCATCATATTGCTATTCAATATAACAAGTGTAGTGTAATTGGGTCAATTTAAATAGCCGTCGAACTCCCCTTGGCTTGTAAATACTAAAAACAGGTTTCTTTGCAATATTAAAGAGAGATTAATTGAAATTGAATTTGTTTATTGACTATATTTTTCTTATATAACCTTTGTATATAAAAAAAAAACATTAAAAAAGTCTATTTTGGACATAAAATATTTTATTTTTTTCACGAAACGAAACGAAACGAAAAAAATCACCCAATGGAACAGGTGTCTGTTTGTTAGCTTGTACATTAATCACGTCGAAATTGCTAGGGGATGAATTTTAGCATAAGTGGTCAGAGCCTGGATCAATATCTAGGATAGTTTTCATTTTGGTGTTTTATACAGTTCCCGTAGGAAAAGACACAATAGATGTAGTCAAGTTACTTTATTGATAGTCCTTTTAATAGGGCCGAGTATAAACACTTACTAATACTAAACCAGCTGCGGCTGCTCTTTTTAAAATAGCAGAAGATTGTTTGTAACTAACAGGAACGTCGTGATTTACACTGAGATGTGAATTCTGTAAAATTGTCAATAACGTAGAAAAATATCTTTATTTTAATCTAAAAATAACATTGATGCTTAATGTCTGTGTGGAAGGGATAATTATAGCACGAAAAAATAAAATATGTATACGAAGTCTTTCTAAAGAAAAATGACACATTACTTTTTCAATGCCCTAAATTATATAACAGCTGCTATCCAGAACTACAAAGAAACACAACCCAGAACACAGTGTCTATAGACACAACTACATATATATACATATATATATATATATATATATATATATATATATATATATATATATATATATTAAAAGAATAACAACACAGGAAAGGACTAAATAATTATACTATCTTCATTATTTTGATGAACTTTTTGCGTATTAACTCAGTGTTCCGCCATTTCATATGTACCTATAAGGAAACGTCAGCTTGATTACTCCGAAAACATATATTGTGTTGTCGCTCGAGCCGCATCAGTCGCGATACAGACGTCTCCACATTCGTCGTGCCGTCACAAGAGGCGCATTCTCCATCAATCGGGCTCTCTGATGTCCTGCCCGTGCATCCAGCGTGTGCTGCGGACGTCCATACTTTAGTGCTAATGAAGGGTCATTCCATTGTTGGTTTTTAGGCATCTACGTCATTCGCTTGAAATTTGTGTCCAAAAAATACAATACAGGTTAATTATAAAAAACGGTATGAATAAAAAAGTTTACATTTGAAACACATGAAAGACAATTTTATATAAATATACTATGAAGTTATATTTTAGGAAACTCAGGAGGGAAAATTTAAATTACATTAAATTCGTTGCTCTGCTTAGTTTGCGGTTTCCAGTTGATTAGTGCAGTATTGAGGTCCGCAACTTTACACGTAACATCTCGATTTCAGGCGGAAACGTTACTCATTAGATTAGGTTCTAGGAAACTCATTAGATTAGGTTCTATTCATTATTACACAGCCAATTGGGTTAACAATAAAGCGACATTCTGCGACACCACAATGTTCTCTACAAAAACACTTTTTACACTATAACAGAAAAGTTTACCAACCAACATACAACTTACACTACAAAAATATATCAACATGACGTTGATACGCTAGCATTAACCGAGAAGGGAATAAATGTGCGGCTTATATTGGCGTTACTCGCTTACCTCTGAGATGGATGGGGACGCCGCACGCACGGCTTTATGGAGGCCGGCCATCGTATACACTTCTAGTTACCTCCGAGTGACCTCGCGACTAAATCTGTAATACATTTCTCGTAAAAGTTCTCTAATCACGGTTGTCAATTAAAGTGTATTTATAAAAGCGTGGCAATGCGGTCGTGTGCTGCGATCGTAAATATTAGAGAATGCTGTGAGATATATACATATATTTAATCTTGATGCTATAAGTTAGGAAATGGGAAACTCGGGGAGTTCAAAAAATAGATATATTTACTGCTACTGGATTTTCAGATTATTTTAACGGAATCATTCTTAATATTTGTAGAGTGAGAATATTGCTTTTTGACGTATTGTCATTTTTATTACATATTAAAAATAACGAATATAGCAAAATTAAGATAATAACAGTTACGTATACTAACTAGTATTTCCTTTTTGCACACGTAAGCGTTATGTTATAAATTTCTTCCACTTTTCATTTAGCGCATTTCTAGAGTATTATTACATTTAGGAAAAAATCTCTAAGTATAATTCTTAATAAACATAATCAGCCGCGAGTGACGCCGAGTGCCGTACAAGTGCATAGTTTCATAGGAAGCGTGAAGAGCTATCGATCAGGCGAGTCGATGCGATGTTAATTAGAGATAGCGACGGCCGGTGATATCGGGCCGACAGGACTTTCAAATTTGTAGCTGGCTGTGAGATACCCGCAGATAACCCGCGACCTGACGACGCCTCACCACCACCGCCCCACCAAATACTAAATACATTCTATTCTAAATAATGAGAGAGCTTGTTGAACACTCCACATTTATCATTGTTACCGCGTCACAACTCCTAACTCCAGCTGTATCTTTATTATTTGTTTGTGGTTGCGTTATTTGTACATATTTGTTCGTTTTAATAGCTCGATATATGATAACACTTCTACACCTTTTGTAATCGATTGTCGTTGGGCAGAGAGTGGAAGTATAGAGGCACAACACTCAATTCTAGTTTTTTGCTTCTTTAATGTCGCATGGATAAATATGCTCTGCTATTATAGAGATTGGAAAGACTCTTTTAAAAATGATACAAACAGAATACGAAATCATAAAAACACATTAAGCACACCATCACTGTTATTTTATATTTTTAAAGTAATTTTAAGTTTATTCTAATTAAGTAACTCGCACCCCAGTGGCGCAGTAGACGGCTACGTGCATATAATTACTACCGGCGCGGCGCACACGGAACGGCAGCCATGTTATTACATCGATTGCGAATCCAGCGATTTATATGTTTTTTCCTAAACGATTTATTAGTGGAGGAGTCGTGAGCGATCGCCGTGAGCGCTGCATTAGCTTAATTAAGCTAATGAATTAGATGTAGAGTCGCCGCGATACTCGCACATGTGTCTTATGTAACCTGTACCTAAGAGGTACTCTTACGAGATATATATTAGAATAAGAAGTTTTTTTATATAAAATTAAAAAATAATACTTAAATATTAGCTGCTCCACCATTATGAAAAGTTCAGTAATACATGAAAATTTCACTAACTTTAGCTTTTTTTATTTTCACGCAAAAGCGTGAAAAATCTCACATTTAGCAGTGTAAACAGGAGAACCTATTGTCAAGCCCCTATTTTCCATTTCCATGTGACCTCGAGATTTTGCAGGTTAAGTGCAGAACTCAAACGCCGCGCTTTATGTTATCAGAACCGAACAATTTATATGTTCGTATCATATTTAATATGATCATTCCACTGTGCCACGATGGCGTTTTACAAGTTATTAAAATTCATTTAACTTTTAATTTATTACCACTATTTACGAGAACAAATACATATAAATACAAAATTATAAATATGATCATTGATCATATATTGTACTTTCCAGGTCGATTAATATAAAAACAGAATTAGAGCACAATCAAATGCTACACATTTAATTGTACGAGCTCATCTCGACGCAAATAACCGACAGCTCGTGATTTATAACGTACGTATGATTTATTCCCCGTTCGCCATACGTCTTCACGCTCAAGCACTCGCCTAACGGCGGTCGTAATCGTGGCTATCTATAAAAATTTCGCCTATAACTAGATTATTTTTTAATTAACAAGAAACGAGTTCATACTCGTTAAAGCGACTATTATGTGGACAGGTTTGGAAGATTTATATGCAATAGATAGAAAATTAAACTTTATTTAGTATGTGCTCATTTAGCTTTTATTGCACATAGTAGATAGATACCTGCATGCTTCATTTACGTTAATTATTATACAATGGAACTTCTCTAAATAGATAGAACTTATTCAAGTATTCATAAATTTACTCATTAATTATTTTTTAATACGAGAACAGACGTATAGATGTAATAAAATCAATTAAGAACTATTTTTAAGTTACAAATGTAATATTAGTTGTAATTATAATTATAATAGATACAACTTTCATTTTTTTATATGTCGACTTTCGTTGTGACGAAAACTGTATGATCTTTTCGATAAAAGTCTTTTTTGTCAAGGTTGTGCTTATTATTTTTCCTTTTGAAGATATACTACTCTAAAGCGTGAAGTTAAATAAGTAAGTTGAAGATATATAAATTTATTACAAATATAGCACATTGCAATAATGATTACTAATGTAACAAAATACCACTGTACGTTAATATTTTAAATCTTGTTTTTAATACTTAAGTTACTTTATTTAAACCAAAAAAAATAACTCATGTTTTACATTATGACACAAAAAAATAACTTTCCAAAAACTTTATATCCTTACTTGATGATACTCTTAATGCTAGTCAAATAAAATGAACCGTTCGGACATTTTCATGCCTTGACATTTTGCCCTCTGAAGGGTGAAAGTAGAGCAATAGAAAGATTACAGTATATTACAAGATAGTGCTCAGTGTACAGCGTAGAGACACAGATTTCAGTGTTAGCATCGCATTCAATAGCATATACAGAAGTCACGCTAGATGTGCGCGATAGTGTTGGTGCGCGAGTGCGCTCCCCGCGAGTGCAGTAACTCACGGTATCGCAGGGAATCGCGCGTGTTCTGCCGCAGCCGTGCATTAGCTGTGTACGAGTATACGCGGATAAGGGGATTTAGAACTTGTACTGCTGTTTCCTTTATTGTTGCTTAAGATTTACTATTTTATGAGGATCTTCTGCTTTTATGTTTTTTTGGGCGCTTGTATTGTATGTTTTGCTTATCTTGGTTATCAACAAGATTATTCTTAAACGTACAAAATACAGTTATACAGAAGATTAAATAAATTAGGTATTACTAGTTTTGACTCGAGGCTTCACGCGCCTGGCATGAAACTAAAAACTTTTTAGGTTGATTGATTGAAGATTTAATGTTATTATAATATATAATACATTTTACATAAAAGTTTCATTTAAATTTGTTCGGTACTTTTTGCAAGAAAGAGTAACAAACATCCATCCATCTTGACGGATATTTGAATTTATAATTTAAGTAGGTAATACACATTTATAATACAGGTTGTAAGCTTCCCATCGAACGATTTACTAAAGACCTTCTGTACTAAAGTACAATAAATATCAGTATATTCAACTGTTTCTCTTTTTAATTTAATAAATAAAATAGTGTAACGCGTGTTGTTAACCAATTACATATAATTCATGGTAAACTTATTAGAATACAAATGATAACATTAATATCTAACACGCCGACGATCGTGCTCCTTACAACAAACAGCGAAGTGAAGTAGTATGAGCGTGAGGCGTGTGCGTACGCGTCCGCGTCGTCGCGTGCGCGCGTAACGTAATGTAACTTATGTAAATAACTAAGAACATTACCTTACATTATATTTTACGCTACATTCGATAAAACCTTAATTTAAGTAATGACGGTTTTCATGTAATTTATTTTAAAATGAAAGATTAATTGAGGCCAGTCGTGGCGCAGAGAAACAAGCGTGCGACTGTAAAGTTGACAGGTTTTGGTTTGAATCCCACTCCAGAAAATGAAAATGTAAAATATTTATAATAAAAAACAAAATATAAAATATTTATAAAACACTCAGCATGCAATGCATAATTTCGGCGGAAAGTGGGAAACAGAAAGTTCGCGGGTTCCCTCTGCCTACTCTGATGCAGAGTAGGCAGAGGGAACCTGCGAACAAGAGCAGAGTAGAGTAGGTAGAGGGAACCTGCGAACTTTCTGTTCACACTGTATTCAGCGTATAGACGCTGAATACAGTGTGAAGTTAAAAAAAAATACCAATAATGTATTATATAATACCAAAATGCTTCATAATTCTTGATTAATTACTTATTACTTTGTTAAATAGTGATAAGTATCCTAACTGTTGCTGACACTATGAAAGATTATGACAGTATTTAATAAGCAGTGTTTATTTGTATTTGTGTTAATGGTTATCATATCAACCATTCAAAATAAATTGAGCGCTTAAATCATAAAGTGGTAAAATGTGATCTGTTTGATGTACGAGTGTGTGCAGTTCATCGAACCAGAGCTAGAATGCAGGTAACGGTTCATAAAACCGATATGTGTGATTAATTGCGGCGTTTGTTAGAGCGGGTGATGCGCAGGCGCAGACACAAACTCAGGCGCAGTTGAAGGCGCAGTTGAAGGTGTGGTCATCCACACCTTCAACTGCGTCTTCAACTGTTCTTTCGCGAGTGAAGTCGCGAGTGAAGGCGTGGGTGAAGTTACGAGTGAAGTCGCGAGTGAAGGCACGGGTTAAGGCACATGTATAGGCAATGGTGAAGGCGCGGATGAAGATGTGACCATCAATCATCTCGCATTGTGAACATGTTGGCAGAAGAGTTAGATCTTTATTCTTTTTGTTTTTTGCACTTTAGATGCTTTCAAGCGTGAAATTTGATTTATGATAAATGTTGCAAATTTAATTATTTATAGTTTTAGTTTTATATTTCAATCACTGACATTGTTTAACGATAGCTCTAGCCTTAGAATTGTGTAAAGATAAAAAAGTCAAAAACAAATCCTTTTATATGTGGTTCCATCTTTTACATGTAGTTTATAGTAGGTATATTTTATAACAAAAGCTATTGGTGATTCTCAAAAATTAAGTTACTAACTTATTTCCAATGATATTTAAACTGTAACAAATGCAACTTGTCTTTACAATTAATTTCCTCAAATTAGCACACAAACAGATATACGAACAAATCTATTTATACACGTTTGTCATATATTATGAACTATTCGTCGTATACTATAGGACCTTGACACATTCGTTAAAAAGTGAGTCGTCGCATTTCGTCCAATTTACCTAAACAGATCGCGGTGGCTCCGAGCTCCTTATGTAGTGAGTCAGCCTCTAATTAGGGCCGTGGGAATGGTTCGCGAATTTTTTCGCGTTTTTGCCGCGACTCGACCGCACATGTCAACCGATATGTGTCCCGCAAACTTGGCAAATGTCAACGATCGAGAACGTATTTCATTAGGAAGCTAATGCCTTTACTTATTCAACGTATATCAGAGCCTAAGTGTGTAATAGATATTAAAAGAATTTTAGTAATGAATTACTTTTCATTATTGTTTTGTTTTAACTTCATGTTTTTTCTGCATATCAGAATAGTCAGAGATACAAGATACTGTGTTCGAAAGATAAATAATGTGAAGAAAGATAGAAAATCTTGTGTTAGGGCACTCCGTTCTCCACCTTCCGCTTGTATACGAAACATTGCGTTTTACATGATGAAACTGAATGATGAAACGACGCATTATTACACGTAACGCATACGAGCTCACACGTAATCTTTACGAGCTCCTTTATAAAAAATAATAAATAGTGTAAAAGTGTAATATCGGGAGTGAATTCTACATTATATTCAATATTTAATGTTAAATATTCTTTCTATAACAATATTTAGTGGATATTCTATATAATTTATCGATAATTCAAGTTTTAAAAGAATTGTAACATAAATCAAGGTTAAGTGAAAGGTGTTTGGATTGAACGCGTAAGCGACGCAATATACACGGCGCTTAGGTCCATTTCATCGCGAAGTTTATAACTAGCAAAACTAGCAAACAAAGGTATTAAGCAAGTTAATTTATTAATCTACCGACTTTGAAGAAATAGAAATAACTTAATATGGAATGTAAACATTGTTCCGATGTTTTAAAATTTGAAGACGCAACCAAATGTACGGCGTGTCTAGGTCTTTTCCATTATGCTTGTGCAGGTTTAAAAGACCATGATTTTAAAAAAATGCTTCCAATGAACAAGGCTAAATGGAAATGTCCAGCTTGTAAACCTAACAAAAAAGGCATTAATAATAATGTTAGTCCTAGATTACCCATTGGATGTGCCGACAATGTCCCCTTGGATTCCATTCAATCTCAATCACAGTTACAGGATAATAGTTTGAAATCAATTATCGCTTATTTTGATGATCGCTTTAATAATCTTCACGCCACAATGGACTCATTTAAATATTCCGTAACTGAAGAACTCCGTAAGCTCTCGGAAACTGTTAGTTCCTGGACCTCAAAAATATCTCATATTGAGTCATCTGTTAATTCTCTTACCGAGCGCATGAATGCTTTTGACCAAGAAGTATCCATATTAGATAAATACTGTACCGAAATCGATGAGTTGAAACTTAAAGTTGTAGAATTATCAGAAAATAGTATTAGAAATGACCAGTGGGTTCGCCGTTCTAACATTCAAATTAACGGGGTTCCATACAAAAAGGGAGAAAACTTGATTCAGATAATTAAAACTTTGGCTTCTAAAAGCGGCTTTCCTATTAATGTGGATACGGATTTGGACTTTGTGACCAGAGTGGCAGTTAAAAATGATACCGCTGACAGTAAACCCCGCCCAATTATTTTGAAAATGCAGGCGCGTTATAAGAAAGATGACTTTCTCTCCTCGATGCGGAAGCTGAAAGGATTATTAGCTTCTGACATTGGATTTACTGGTGTAAAAAATCCAATATACGTCAATGACCACCTATCTACATATAATAAGAGCTTACTTAACAATGCTAGACGTAAAAGTAAGGAGAAAGGCTATCAGTACTGTTGGGTCCGTAATTGCACTGTTATGGTCCGTAAAACTGACAACTCTCCAGTAATCCACATTACTTCTGATAAATGTTTAAAAAAGATTTCATAAGAACCATTGTGATTTTTTATTTTTTTAATATTGCTCTTGTTACTTCTTTATATTTTTTGTTGAAATTTATTTTTAGTTATTATTTTTATATTTGTTTTAACTATATATTGTATACTGAGCTTACATTGAGGTGTCTCTATTTGGGCTTCTGTAATCATCGTTTTATTCCTTATATTTCAATGCGGTTCCGTAATTTTTATTTTATATACATAACTGAGAAGATGGTCATCTTTATTACTTCTTTTATCATCATTCTCAAAACTTAAACAAATAATTAATATTTCCATAATTAATATTTCTTTTTAGTATGGCTTTGAGTATATTTTATCAAAATGTCAGAGGACTTCGTACCAAAACTAGACAATTTTATAGTAACTTACTGAATAGTAATTATGATATAATCTGTTTAACCGAATCTTGGTTGTTAGACGGCATTTTTGACGAAGAACTGTTTGATGCACGATATATAGTGTATCGCAATGATCGCAACTATAGACGTTTAAAAGTAAAGATGGGCGGTGGTACCCTTATTGCTGTACGGCAAGGATGTGCATCTATAGACATTCGGCACTTTATCGCACCACCCGAATTACCCGACGCAGATATTACATCTATTAATTTAGTGCTTGGTCAGGGTTTATCTCGCAAGAATCTACGCCTATTTTGTTGTTATTTCCCTCAAAATGCTCATCAATGTGATTCTGAAGCTATTTTCTTTGAGCACATATCTGATATGTTTATTAATAATCCTCACGATAGCTTCGTTGTACTGGGCGATTTCAACATCCGAGAAGCCATATGGTCCATGCAATCTGACAGCCGCCTAATTATCGAGAATGTCTCTGATAACAATTTAATTTTACAACTATTTGCATTCATGACATTTACTGGATTAAGTCAATATAATTTTATCTTTAATAATAACGACAGGTTATTAGACCTTGTATTGTCCAATGTATTTTGTGAGGTTGAGAGAATTGCCCCTTTGTCATTACCAGAAGATAGTCATCATCCTGCCATTCTTGTTAGTCTAGAAATAGATAATAGTCTCAAAAACTTGAAAGAAGCTCCTCGCATGGTACCTCTTTTTTATGATGCTAATTATGAGACTATTAACTCCGAACTAAGTAAAATTAATTGGATCCAGCAACTTTCATCTGATAATGTGACGGACGCAGTAGACAAATTTTATACTATTGTAAATAATATTATTGATACCTTTGTACCAACTAAAACAGTTTATAATAACAACAAATACCCTGCTTGGTATTCTAAACGATTAATAAAATTAGTTAATAAAAAATTAAGAACACACAAAAAATGGAAAGTTTATGGAAGGATTAGTGACTACGATAGATTCTCAGAATTCCGAAGAGATACAAAACGATTGGAGATGGAATGCTATGATCTCTATATAGTAAAAGTGGAAGGTAACATTCGTTACAACTCAAAACAATTTTGGTCTTTTGTTAAAAGTAAACGTGTTAATAATTGTATTCCAAATAGTATGATCTTAGATGATCAAGTTAGCTCCGATGGCCAGGTTATCGTCAATATGTTTAACTCCTACTTTCACTCAGTTTTTGAAGCTGATACAGGTATTCCAAAAGATAAGATTAACTCAACTGCCCAATACAACTTATGTATCAGTAATATAAATATTAATCGTGATACTGTAGAAAAATACTTATCAAAACTTGACTCTTCCAAAGGTAGCGGACCTGACCAATTACATCCTGTCTTTTTAAAACGATGCAGTACACAAATTTCTATCCCTTTACATATACTTTTTACAAAATCTTTACAGTCAGGATTATTACCACCAATTTGGAAAAAATCTATCATTGTTCCAATTCTTAAAAGCGGGGCCAAGGAAAACATAAAAAATTATCGTGGAATTTCAAAATTATCGGTTATCCCAAAATTGTTCGAGAAAATTCTATATGATAATTTATTTCCCCTCATACGACCCTTATTAATTCCACAACAACATGGATTTATTAATAAACGCTCAACGGAAACAAATCTCTGTGAATTTCTGGAGTCAGTTCTCTATTCTATGAATTGTGGATATCAAGTAGATGTTATTTACACAGATTTTTCCAAAGCATTCGATAAAATATCTCACTCATTGTTAATTCATAAAATTAAACAGGCAGGTATTCATGGTGATCTTTTAAGGTGGCTAGAATCCTATCTACGTAACAGAACTCAAGCGGTTGCTGTCAAAGGCTACATTTCTAGCTTTATCCCAATTACCTCTGGCGTGCCACAGGGTTCCCACCTTGGACCTCTTCTCTTCAACATTTTTATAAACGATATTATAAAATCTTTTCATGATTCTAACATACTTCTTTATGCTGATGATACAAAAATTTTTAAAACCATAAAAGTATATGAGGATTGTGAAAAACTACAAAAAGATCTTGTTAGTTTTGAGAAGTATTGCAAGTCAAATGGATTATTCCTGAATCTTGACAAATGTCATGTAATAAATTTCTCTAGAAAGAAGATTCCAATTTCATTTGATTATAAAATTTATAATAAGAAACTGTCAAAAGTATCTGTTATTAAAGATCTTGGAGTGTTATTAGATTCTGGTCTCTTATTCGACAGACATGTAGTTAACATAATTGGAAAAGCATACAAAATGCTTGGTTTCGTATTTAGACAAGGAAGAGATTTTAAGGATATACGTACATTTAATATTCTATATAACTCTTACGTTAGATCTTACCTAGAGTATGCTTCTCCTGTTTGGAATTCACAGTATAAAAAATATATACTCGCAATCGAAAATGTACAAAATAAATATTTACGGCGATTAAATAATAAATTTAATTCAAATGATATTGGAAAGCTGAATATCTCAACATTAGAAAAACGCAGAGAATATAGGGACCAAATCTTTTTGTTCAGGATTCTACATAATCTTATTGATTCCAGTTGTTTATTAAGTAATATTCACATTAGATGTCCACCCTTCAGTACCCGCATTAGAGACACCTTTTATGTTCCTGTTCGGAAATCTAATTACGCCAAGAATAGTTTTATAATACGATCTTGTAGAACTTATAATAAAAATTACAGCGAAATTGATATTTTTCTCAGTAACATTAATCAATTTCGTAAAGGAATTATGGATAAAAATGACCAAACTTGAAAAATGTTTCTCTTTATTCTCAAATTTGTTTTGTGTTTTCTTTTATATGAAATATTGTAATTAAAATAAGTTAGCCCTTTTTTTTTTTTTTTTGATAAAGCAATTATTTCTGCACTTATTAGAATTTACATTGTATTAGTATATTTATTATTCATTTATTTTTATTATTCACTCCACGCTTTATGTATAAGTGGAAACTTTATTGGCCTATGTTATGTTATTTATGTGTTAATTTGATGTATTGTATGTGCTGTTTGTTTTCCCAACTATAATAAAATAAATAAATAAATAAATAAATTTCGTCTTAACAGATGGGAAAAATAAATATAAATTAAATATGAACATATTTTCGAATGGGAATATAACCCGAATTTACAGTCAGATGCTTTGACACTTTTTTTATTTATTTTTTTTTTGCTTCACGCAGTATCCCGCATGTAGCAGGGTAGGCAAGTAAAAACCTAGTTTTAAGACACTCCGTTCCCCACATTTTTTACATATATACAGCATACAGAACATATTATACAGCGTAATTTAAATTTAGTTTAAGAGGCACAATTGAAAGTGTATCTAATTAATATCATAATTTATAAGTGACTAGACTCTCGTTTAATAATCGACACATTGCATTAAGAACGCGAGAATAAGATGTTTATCAGTAGTTATAATTTTTGTGTTTCACCGACGCGCGATATCCGACGTGGAACGAGTGCAGGTATGACCTGTTGGAATGTTGAAGTTCTAAGAACTTTTTGACTTCTGTTGTTCTTTTATTTATCTCTGCTTTAATTTATTATTGGAAGGGTATTGTGAAACATACTAATTAAAAATGTTTTAGAACAGTTTTTGATTATATTTTAGATTGAAATTTTATATTTTTAATTTAAGTTTATCTTTGAGGCCATCGTTGCGCAGAGGGTGTCTGACTATAAATGCAGTTGGTTTTAGGTTCGATCCCTACAGTGGGTCAGGATTATGCTATTTAGATTATCTTGTCTTCTCATTCTGGTAAAACTAAGTGCAGCATTGAGTTCCGCTACCCAACACGCTATATCTCAAATTCGGGCCAAAATTAGAGAACGGAGTATCCTGACACTAGGTTTCCTCGCGAAAAAAATCCTCACGCTGTGTAAAATAAAAGAAAGAAAATATTACTGAAAATACCTGGTAAAGCTATTTTTGCCATCACCTCAAAATACCATAATTTTCATTAATAACAGTCAATCAGTTGGTAAGGCAGCAATGGAGCGCGCGAGAACTGGCGGTGACTCAGATTCCGTGAATCCCTCTGCTATCTTAATTGACATTTTATTTTCATTGTTTCTTGTAAAACCACGTTAATGGAATAAATTAAAACCAATCTGCTTAATCTGTAAACTAATATATTTGACGCTATTCGAGCGATGTGGGCGCGGGTTCGACACCCGGCACATGCCTGTGTTCTTTTGACCTCTATTTCACTTTAGGTTAGCCATTCATCACATAGTTCGAATGAATATATTTGGTGATATTTACTTTGGCTATTATATATTTCCAAGAATATGTATAAAATTTTTAAGCCACATACAAAGACAATTGTATGTGGAAGGAAGATATAATATATTTTGTGGATTGCTTAAAATCAATTCACTCAAATTATTTAAATCTTATATTTTCTTATATTATCGCCTGTCGTGGCGCAGAGGCACAAACGTTCGACTGTAAACGTGACAGATTGTGGGTTCGATTCCCACTCCAGGAAATGGAATTTTTCATTTCCGTTTTTGCGTTTGGTAACAAGACAAAGCGCGGCGTTGGGTTCCGCCACTCAACACACAATGCCTCAATTCAGTGGAAAGTGGGGAACGGAGTGTCTTGACACTGGATTTTTCCTAATTCCCCAGCCTTACGGGGAAAAGTCTGCAAAAAAACTTAGCTATGTTGATAAACACTAATACACATTTTTTGTACTATAATACTATTTAAGGGTGTTAAATTATACAAGCGCGCCGCCGCGTCATACACATAAGGTTATGTTTCCATAACGTGGTATTATGTACTATTTATTTCAAAGCGTGTAATCGAGAGTTGATGTCAAACCATATTAGTTTATGAGTGGAATATACATCTTAAGTTGTAATTTTAAAGTGAATTGTAAAGTGGGGAACATAGAACGGAGTATCTGTACACTAAGTTCTCAGGCTCCCACTATCTACCCTGCTGTATACGGGTTACAGCGTGAAGCTTAAAAGTACGTTTATTTTTTTCCTCCATTTATATTTCATAATGTCTTCCAATTGGACAGAAAGTGAATTATAAATCTCTCTACTCTACTAAACTAGGAAGAATCGTTAAGTACTAATTTATATTTAGTACTAAATAAAGTTAATTTAAAAGAAATACAATTTTAATATAAAATTAAAAGCGGAAAACAAACAAACGCGGATTTTCGCATAAATCAATGGATTCCTCTAACATTGGTTCGCGACCCATTTAATGTAGCTCGTTTGTCTTGAGATAAGCGTTCTAATTTATTTGTAACGCTTATTATAAACAAAGAAACTGGTTTTAGTTCTCAAAAGTATTTGCTGATGATTAAATTTAGTATAGCTTCGTTTTTATTACCTGTGTAGAGATCCGCTTTAATTGGAAATTTAACTATGTTTATATATGAACAAAATATTTACCTAGATATGCGTAAGTAAATAAGTTACATTAAAAAACATTCTTAGAAAACGTATTTACGTAACGTAAAATTTGAACGTAGGGGACTCGAACCTGCACCTCTTGGAAACTGCCAATCGCTCTGACTGCCAAACCATTTGTTCCGATGATAGAACGTTGATAGATTTATATTAGTTTTGAGAATGAGATGAACGATTTGCGATTTAAAATCCATATTAAATACATGTAGAGTGTACAAGTAGTTACGTGTAGAGCGCGTCACGCTTGTACTTACGCTTACCGACTACCCGCAGGAGGAGCGACATTTGAATGATATTACCAATTAAAATTCCCTACGTCCTAAGTATGTACTAGCGGTAACGAGTGACCGTGCAAATGTAATAGATAGACGTTTCCCTTGAGATTTTTAGTAAAACTCTATATTTATACATTTTTTTTTGAGACAAATATTATTTTTAGCAGCTTCACGCTTTTTCTCGCCTAACATGATAGTCTGAGAGAATCTATTGCGAAGACACTTCATTCTATACTTTCTGCCTGTAGTCAAGTTATTACGTGTCAAGTAACGGAGCTCACCGCCGCGCATTGTCTTACCAGAACAGGAAATTTTGACCAGTATTAAAATATAATTCAGAATGCGCGGAAAGTGGGAATTGAACCCAAAATCACCCGTGCTGTAAGCACCACTCCCATTCTTTCTCAATATCACTGCCACTATCACCACTTAGGAATATTAAAATTTAATTTAATAATCAAATTACAAATTAAATTTTATACTTAAGCGCTTACGTTAATATTTAATTAAAACAATCAATACTCAAATAGCAATCTATAATATATTACAAATATCAAATGTGTGCTATATATGTAGATACATTACTCATAATTTTCTGCCTGAATTAATAATGCATAAAATTTAATCTGATATGAAGTTGAATATAAAGTAGTTATTGAGGTCTCACTCCGAAGTTTTTTAAGTGTAGTTTTTGTTCTCAATATTTTGATATATCGTGAACGTATCATTAGATGCATTAGACTAATCCTTATTTCTTGCAGACACCAGCTTTGTGTTACAGTTGATATGTGGAATTAATTTTATTGGTAAATTACTGGGACGTGTGAATGAGTTCTGTGAGAATGCGAAAATATTTACAGTTGATTTTAATAAAAAATAGATAAACTTAATGTGTGTATTTATATACAATTCGTGTTTAGAATTTTGAAGTTACCATTTAAATATGTACAAATATCCAGATCTTCGTTGTACATAGGAACTTGAGCATTTTTTTTCCCGCATATAGCAGGGTAGGCAGAGGAAACCTAAGAACCTAGTGTTAAGACACCGTTCCCCACTTTCCGCTGAATTGAGGCATTATGTACTGAGTGGCGGAACTCAACGCCACGCTTTGTCTTGTTACTAAGAACAAGAAATGAAAATACTAAACTTTTACATTTCTTGGAGTAAGAATCGAACCCACGACCAGTCGCGTTTGAAGTCGCGCGCTTGTGCCTCTGCGCCACGACAGGCGTTAACTTAAGCATATGCTGATAATTATTATTTATAATTCTTAGAAGCGATAGTGACACAGTGAGGCAGTCCGATTGTAAAAGTGGTTGGCTATAGATTCGTCTTTCTTACCACTCGATGAAAAGATTATATTTAATTTATTTTAATTTCCACGCTTTGTTAAGACAAAGAGCACTGAGTTCTTTTTGACTACTTTCTTACGAGTATATGGGAAAAAGCGTGAAACTGCCTTTTATTATTAAAATAAAACAAGACTCAGAAATTTACTGACAATATTTATTTTATAGTAATTATAAAATGTTGTCTTTACTTAATACTTTTAGATATCACAGTATGATCTAACATGTATGAACGACATACTTGTTGTTTAGATTTAATTAAATAAAGCCCCGCCCACTGTCCGTCACTCACGTGCAGGATTAAGGCTATTGTGACGAGATGTTTTTATATTTAGTATGTATGTATGTACGGACGATCTGCGGTAAATGCACTGATAAGATTAAAATTTGAATGTAATAATCAATTATCATATTCAATTTAATACGAGGAGCAAAAACTAATAGTTATTGCTAATATGAGATATATATAATATTACTTTACTGGTTCTTGACTGCTGTCACAAATGTCTAGAACACTTATTGAATAAAATGCCATATTGGTGCTGTGGCATGCCGTCTGACTGTAAATGCAAATGATTGTGCGTTCGATTTCCACTCAGGGGAATGATTGTATTTAATATATTTGCATTTTCCTTCTCTGGGAAGACAAAGGGCAGCATTGAGCTCCGCTGTCTCGATTAGGGGCGGAAAAAGGACAACTGTCTCGAAAAATGTAAAGTTACTACTTCGATTTGTCACTAAAATATAAACAATTCTTACCAAATAAAAACATTTTCATAGATTTTTTTAAAAGAATGTTAAAAAATATAAACAAATATATATATATTTTTTAATTCTTCAAGTAAATGAACTTTTAATCTCAAGAAGTTATAATACAAAATAAATATTATCAATAGTTTATTTAATAGAATATACCATGAAAGCGTTACTTTAGAGCAGCAAAGAGCAACAATTAATATAAAAGAATCGTCTCACAAATAGCGCCAGACTCCTGCAGCCGTCACGACCGCCCCATGATGGAGCGACCGCGATCAACGACAGGACACCTATCTATATTTTACTGCGAGATAATACATTTTTCATATAAATGGTTTGTATTGCGTTCATTGTTACAGGTGATGGACGTGGAAGGATTGTGAGATTAAATTTGTAAGTAAATCGAAAAGTTACATCTTTTTTTGCATATTAGCAGTATAATATATGTAAAAAAATAGGAAACGAAATGTTAAGAAGCGTCTTACAGTAGGTTCACTTTGTCTTCCCTGCTATGTACGGGATACAGCGTGAAGCTAAGTTGAGTGCCTAACCGACAACGTAAAATTACTGGCATAGAAATCAAAAATTTGTAATTTAGGTTAGGAAGTGATACACTTAAGATAGATAACGGATTTCTCAAAGTTCCTACGAAAACGAGAACAAACAGTATTTAAATTTTATAGGTAACAACAAAATCGCGGGATATAACTAGTCATTTAATATAACGGTAGCAATAACAAAAACAAGAAAATATGTAGAGTTCTATTTGTTAAAGATTAAGTTTACGAGATATCTGAGAAAAGTATATATTAAACGCGGCTATTCAAATACTTTCCATTCTTTAAAAAACCATAAAAACTTATGGCACTTTTATAACTCTAAAGTGTTTATTGATATTTCTTGTAAAGTTTACTATTACAATGTTAGTTATTTGACAGTGATGTGATGACGCATTATTTACACGTGAGGCGTTTTAAAAAACTATAGAAATGCTAACTGCGAGGTTGATATCAAAAAAGAAAACGAAATACAGATACTCAATATGTGTAATTATATTGTATGTGATACTGATATTAATATGTGGAATTAAATGATGTTAATGTTAGCTCAGTAAGCTAACAGATAATACTGAATTTTTTAATGTGACTGACAGTTTGAAACTTTAAATAAAGAATGCTTTAATTTTTACTAATGTCATAGTGTATGAGTATGTCATAATAAATTTAATTTCAAGAGTCATAATAATACCGTGTTATTTAATTTTTCAAATTTGTTATTTTATTTTCTTTTACCAACTTAGTATTACAACATATATGTTATTGCTAATCGAAATAATCATTATAACGCCTCACTATAATGTTCAACCAAATATACATGCAGACGTGCATATATTAACCAAGTGAGACTAAGTGTTTGTCCATATGTCACCTGATGCCCTTTGATAATCTCAGCTATATCTCAGTAATAAAATTAAAATTCCGAAGACATAATCAAATAAACACGGCGACTCAAATTGCGCGCGTTGATGTCTTTTATCAAGAAACATCGTTTATGTTGAGAATATACACAATTTAAATTTTTAAGCATTTTTCAAATAAATATATTTACTTTGTTTACTTTAAGCGTTTTAAATCAGGTATATAATTCGTATAATTATTTATTATTATGTTCTTATACTTAACATTCATATCGTCTTTTAGCTTATGTACTAAGTAAAACATTAAAAAGTTTTAAAAATATGCACAGTTGATGATGACCATAATTAATCAACTATATTTTTTTCTTCTTTCGTATAAATTTTACATACTAGATATATATAAAAGAAAAAACAACTAAAATAGAAACAAAAGCTATATAAAAAACAACCTTGCATTCGTCCTTAGACCTTTATCATCACTACGGTACAACAATTTTCAATTAAATGTTAATTTCCAATATATGTTAATCTAAAATATATGATATCTTCGATGTGTGTACATCTGTACAATCTCTGCTTCGTAATGAATTGTTTGTATATCAAATGTAATAGTTCAAGAGGTTACTCATAGATTATGTAAACCACAAATTTAAGATAATTAGAAAATATAAATACTATAGTGATAATGCAGTCGGTATCGCTGTCTTCTCATAAACATATCAAATAAACACGTGGACAGTACAAAGTAGTAAATTAACATAACATTTTCATAATTATGTTAAAGATCACATTCTTAACTATAAGTTCATTCAGTGTCGGCTCAGATGGCGTTGCGGCGGCGCACGCGTCCGTACAGGTGACGTCTTATGTTATGTAAATAATAGTGTTAAGGGATTTCAAAATAGTGTTCTGTATTTATAACGACATCAATCTTTGCTTTTATTAGTATAAAAATGAGCGCAAAAAATAAATAAACAAGTTAAACTCGCTTTAACTATTGATGAGCTCAATGATCGAGACTTACGGATATATTTGACCATAGTTTGCAATAATACTTCATTATCACTTTACAAATATTACTTTCATATAGAATTTGTATTTTTAACCTATATTTAATACTATGCTGTGCTTGTTACGTGGTAGGAGGTTCGTCCTCCGATTGGCTCGCGACCACTGTCATGTCAAAGACGAACCGGAAAATATCTAATAATATGTTCTGGTTCGATGACATGTAAGCCAGGATCCCTATTCCGATCCATCCTTTCCCTAGAATGTGGTGGTTCCGATGGCGAACTACCGCGGCCACTATATTATTTCCACCCCCTCCAATCTGAACACTAGGTCGGCAACGCATTTACAACTCCTCTGGTGTTGTAGATGTCCATAGGCGAAGGATCACTTACAATCCATCCATCCATCCATCTGCTCGTCGTCGTCCATCTGCTCGTTTGCCATCGTTCATCAATAAAAAAAAATGCTTCATGATATGTTTTTTTTATTGTTTGTTAATAATTTAAAAACTCTAATACCTATAAAACATAGAGACAATCAAAAACTTAAAACTTCTACGAAGTAATTTGGTCGACTTTGTATCACTAAGCATGATTTGTCATTGTTCAGCTCTTTCAAGTTACAAAAATGTGATAATGAGCGCTTTATTAAACGCTAATGTGACAAAATCAAACTAATTCATGAATCACGCAGGCGCGTCACGTCGCCCGCCAATGTCAATGGAGGCTGTAACGATCTGCTTACAAATAAATATTAAGCTTTATGTCCTGCGTATTATCTCCTTATAAGCAAGAATAATCAACGTTTCGATGAGCACCGGCTTCTTGTGGTCGGCCGTGAGGATGTTGCCAATAATATTTACTACACGTATACAGCGGATTCTACTGTTTGAATATGCCATTATTCAGTTTCAGATAAAGTGAGATTTTTTAGCTTAATGAATTGCATTAACTGTTTGAAATAAACTGAAATAAATAAGTCAATTTTATAAATAAATGATTGTATACTTGTTCTTTGAGCAACTTTTTAATATTTAGCTCGCGTACAGACACCCATGCGTCCTGTGCAGTATATACGTATACACTATAGAGTGCATACAGAGGTCCTGTTTCGCTGATGGTCCATTGTCTGCAGAAGCACAAAAACGCCGGTGCTCTGCGGTTTACGGCGCGACTCATCTCGCGACTACCAAGCGTAAGCGTTTCTTTGTGGCGAGCGATAACCGATAGATGCTCAATTTGTGGTCAGCTTTAACAGCTAACGCTTTATGATGTATTACAATTATAGACTATATTTTTAGTTTACGTTCACTTAAATGTCTCTTGAATAAATATAAAGTTATTGTTCCTTACCTCTACATTTAATTTGTAACTATTCGCCGAGCACTTTATATATTATTTATTTTTAAAAGGGTGTCGTTTACATATAGAATTTTTGTTTACTTTCGTTCGCAATAATATTTCGTTTTTACTATTTTACTAAAACTATAAAATATCTGCTAAAATTCAATCAAAACATCATGTGATAAAATTATACATATATTCTAATTAAGCTAAGCTCTTGTAGGTAAAGCAGCTTCAGATAACTTTAAAGTTTTCAAATTACAATCATTTTCTTATAAAATAAAACGAATAATATGAATACTGACATGCATCTATGTCCTTTACTTCAATTGATTTCATCTGCCTTACAAATAGCACCATAAATATTAGTCATACATCTGTATCGCAGTATTGTGCACTGTGATCAGAGCGTCTCGCTACATCAGTACAGTGGAGCACAGTAGAGTACACAGCATCTAAGTGATAGCCCATTGTCTGAGAGCTGCCGCGTCGCGAGTGCCCGCACTCCTATCAAAACTCATTTGTCCAGATGTGCTTAAGGAGGCAGTAGACTTCATACTTATCTAGATTTGTAATTTAATAATTCTAAATTGGTTTAACTCCTTTTAGCGATAACTCTTGGCTAACAAGGGTCAAGAAGCAACGTAATTTAAGAATTATTATAAATACCACAGAAATCGTTTGTTTTTGTTATTGTTCACGCTTATCTTTAGAAGCGCAGGGCTCTTTATGCTGCAGTCCTGATATGATTCGCATTTGCTTATTTTACGGTCATCAACTTCTTTATACATGCATTTTCGGTGACCTTTAGTCAGTAGGTAAAAACCTCTCTTTTTTTCTATTATAATTACTAAATATATATTTTACTTCAATTAAATCACAAATAACAACATTAAAAACGTCATACTTGATGGTTTTAGTAAGAGAACAAGGCGTATTACGTTTACCTGAGTCGCTATCGAGCATCGTAGCATCAGCCTAATGCCGGCGATAGCATCTGATGTGGGAGGACATGTGCCTCGCCGCGTTCACACGTTGTCTCAAATATGCAATTGTTACGGACTCAGATTCAAATCTCTCAATTGGCTTATCATACGACATCGTTTAAAGATCATATTTGTTATACTGCGATCATATTTGTTATAAATTCAATAATTCATATATAGGTAGTACGGTTTATTATTAAATGAATATTATGTTAAATGAGGTTTATACTCGTATATATAACGTACCTTATCAAAAATAATATTTGAACATATTATGATACAGGATACGCGGTTGCTTGTGGATCAAATTCTCATTCGGAGGATTATACGTATTTAAATTATTTTAAATTCTCCTCTCAGTTAAGACAAAGCGTAGCGTTGAATTCCGGCAATGTGTCGAAATTGGATGGAAAAAGGAAAACGGAGCCTCTTAACGCTAGCTTCTCTCTGACCACTCTAAGAAAAAAATAAAATTATACATGCGTAAAAGCAGAATTATTAAATAATACTTAAATATAAAGCGTCGTCATCAAACAAAAAGAGATTTTTCTACCATATACACGTATGCTCGTACATTCACACAATTGTAAATTTGATTTTATATGTGCCTAAATATAGACCTAACTTTTGTATTTGCATTATGTTGAGGAATAAATATACATTATAATATTATATTATATTATTATTCATATATCAGTAATGTAAGAGTGTACGTACTACCTAACATTTGAGGCGGGAGCGATGAGCAGATATACGTTGCTATTGTGTCCGCGAGTTGCCGTCTTGCATAAAACTGCCAGTTTTTTTACTAACGTATAGGAAATTTAAGGCTTCAGTACGTACGGTAAGACAGCCCAAGTATATTGTACAGGTAATGTAGTAGTTACTGTTTAAATTTTACACCATTAATATTACATTTTGGATGAAGGGATTAATAACTGTGGACAAGGCGAAACAAGTATGCGGGGATCGTAGCGTTTAGCACTACGTTCTCTCTGACTACCCCGCTAGGGATAAAGCATGAAACTAAGTTAAGTTAACTTATATTATAATTTCATCTCCAATGATATATAATGCATATAAAGCATATAATTTTGATTTAAAATAAGTCAGTTTGTCTTTTTATAAATATTTTGAGCAAAAGCAATTATATCTTCACGCATCTCTGAAGAGATTTGAGGGCTACGTATCACAATGAGACAGCGTGACTGTAAACGCGTTGGTTGTAGGTTCTATCCTCATTCGGGGAAATGATTACATTTAATACAATATATCGAGTTAGGACAGAGCAGAGAACCGAATATCATAACAGTATATTCTCCCTGCTTATCCTGCCGTTCAGTAAAAAAATGTGAGTGATGTTTCTCTTACATTGTATCTAAACCAAAGCAAGCAATACCTATATCGTAATTATAAAAACTACAACAATGCCCACCGATGACGTCATATGTCTGTATAAATCCTCTCCGCTAATGTGCAAGTGTTTATTTTACGAAGCAGCTACGTTATGAAGAAACTATTATATAAATAACAAAACATATTGCGTGAAATATAATCTGTGATCTTAAATTGTAGATTTATCTAGTTCAATTTGTTTCGCAAAAGATTTATATAAGAAATTTAGCAAGTAAAGGCAAGGCGGAGTGTCTCAGTATCACGCGCGCGTTATCTCGCCGAACTGAATGCGAGGCGTGTGCGTGCACAATTAATGCCAACTTACTCGTATATGAAGTGATAACATCGTGTTGGTCGATCTGCATGTTGCACGTTGCACGCTACATGCTGCACGTGTACACGCAACCTGTCGAGAATTTCATTAAAATGCTATATTTAATTTTTTTAGCTTCACACTTTTAGAGAATCACTGTTTATTAATTAGAGAGAACCTAGTGTCAAAACACTTCGACTCCAATTTCCAACCGAAATCAAGATATTGCATGTTGTGTGATGGAACTCAACATCGCAATTATCTTCAACTTTGAATTTATTTATTTTTAAAACGACAAAACTCTTATTAAACTCTATAGAGTTCACATGATAATGTGAACTACAAAATTGTCACTAAAGTAGGTCTTAGTAAAAATCTTGCTTATAAAGTCTTGCTTATAAAATCTTATGTTAGCTGTAGGTAGTCAAAAGGCATAAACATTTATAAGTTAGCAATTTACATCTCCCGAAGTCTGTGAGGTTGTAATAGACGTAGTTTAGGAAAAATTACTCCTTTGTAGATTTTGCGCTCAGATAAAGACGTTGCGTATTAATAATATTGTTGGAATCCTACGCTAGCATCTGTTCAGACTAGTCCGGGAAGCGAGAATATTCTATACTAGCTTTTGCTTGTGCCTTCGTCCTCCTGGGAGAGTTACTTTAGGCAGCAGTGCTATTTTTTTTATTATTTTTATAATAATAATTTATTTTATAATATTTCATATTAGAAAAAGTCTAAATGCTGCAGGTTTAATTTTAAGTGTCGGTCCTTGAGCTTTGTTTCTTGTTATTGTAAATGCTACGTTCACAAGAAACTGTATTCTTTTAAGCAGAAACGTTAACTTGAAATGTCGGAATTATCGGAAAACTGGGAATATAATATTCTTTCTTTTACCACATGTAGTATAAAATGTATTGTTGTATATATCATTTTTACTTATACTGTTTTAAAACGTTAAAATCTTTTCTTATAGATATGACGAAACTGTTGTAATGCCTATATGAAAGTATATAATATAATGCTCTAGTTTGATTAGACTGTACTATAACATTTCACTATCCTACTCAATAGACAGTATCCATTGAGCTTAGAAACATAATGACAGTATCAACGTTAGTATTAGCAGTAGCAATCGCTTTCTTTACAAAACAAAAACTGTAAAATTGAAAAATAATTAGACAATAATTTAGTTGTAATATAAATAAAAGCAGTGAAACGTGTCCACTCGCGTCTCCTATCTAAACGTCCGTATAATTTAATCTTCCTACTTAAAAGGCTTATTATTTTTCCTTTATAAAAAGCATCGATCATTCGATGCGTTATTTGTCCGAACATTCCAGAGACGTAATAAGTTATTAAGAAAACGGACAAAGATTGTGTGAGGAACGAGAAATAACCTGTTTCATTTTGCTGCAGAGATTTCTATTAATTAAATATTATCGTCTTACCCGAGGCTCTTATTGTGATCATTAAATTTATATTATATAATGCTTACAACAAGTTTATTGACAACTTGAGAAATAGGAAAGTGATGGTTGTCGGTTCGATTCCCATTGTAGAAAAGTGAGAGTTTTTAAAAATATTTTTATCTCCTTGGCTTGGTTAAGTGCTGCGCTTTCTGCCACATAATTAGCAATGCCAACGAAATGGTGGGCTGAAAGTAAAGAAGTATCATTGCAAAATTGGATATTAACCATGTTAGGGACATGCGTAAAGATAAAAGAACTGTATTGCCTACCTACTAGTAGCAATTGTCCGCTTAATTTGTTTTATAACACAATATGATGTATAATCGTTTAATAATGTTGAAGTCGTTTCCCTCACATTGTTTCCCGTGATCCGTGAACCAGTAGACTACATAATGTCGAGGCTGCTCGGTCACTCCCGTCATGTCCCACCGAGATGAAAGTGCAATATCGAATACTTTTGTAAAAAAACCTTACTTTTATCGTGGAGCAGGTCGCCGGACGACGGCCGCATACGTTCATTGAATAAATATATAATAACACCCATAAAATTATACAGAGATAAATCAAACATCGAAACGAGTTCAAACGCGGTACAAAAATGAAACAAAGAATAATTTTTTCCCGTGTGTTGCGAGTGCGAGTCGGCTCCGGCTCCGACAGGAGGAACTTGATAATTTGGTAACTCGTAATCGGTGGCTGGTCAGTCGTCGTCAGCGCTAACAGGACAAAAAGCTGAGCGAGCAATGCGCCGCGCCAACTGCACTGCACACTGCACTCTGCACACTGCAAGTCTATATACACACTTATTCTTGTTGGTGAATTCCTATTTGATCATATATTTTCAAAAATATATAGGCATACTTTATTTTTTAATACAACACCACTATTTGGCAATGTCTATTATTGACTCAAGTGTTTTAAATATATCTAGTCAAGTGTATACAAAATAATTTCATCTTCAAATGTTTATTACTGAAACATTAACCATAATATTGGTAATTATTACGATTGATTAAAAATCGTCTGCTAGAAGCCTATATAAGTGGCGGCAGGGCGGCGGGTGGTGGTGGGTGACGGCGGGGCGCGGCACCTGCGCCGCAGGGCGTCGACCCTCGCCCTTCCTCGCGCCCCCTCCGCCCTCCCCCGCGCTCCCCTGCAATCCCTCCGCAGCATCTCACTCGCCCTGAACTCGCGCGCCCTCACGCGATGCAGGCACCATCCTGCTGCACAACATAAATATTAAGTTAAATATTTACCTACATGGATGTAGGCTATTTTAATATAAGCAACATATGAGGTATAATATATAAATTAGGAAATCATAAGTATGTGTATATAAGTATATTATAGCGTTGCGTTGAACAAAGCCTTCACATTTTGAACTGTATCACGTCTCGAGTGTAAGGCAGCAGGCAGCACACGACGACGACGACGGGTCGCTGAGAGGGTTAATTACAACAGGGATTTTTGCGTGATATGATACTCGCACTGCAGCGCCGCGAGGAGGTCATCGCGGGAGGAGGTCGGGGGAGGGCGCCGGGGGGAGGCGCTCGTAAACGTTCAAATTTAATTTGTTCCCTTCAACCGAACCGACAGGCCTGCATCTAGCCACTCGACCGTGAAATACCTTTTGAGTAACCCTTCTCATACCTAGAATCGCTTCGTTTTGCACCGTTTTTATTTACAACGCTTGTTTACTGTAGTTAAATGTATGAGAAGAACATCGGAATGATTGATTCATCGAAAGATCGAAATTGCTCTACATCATTTCAAATATACAGCATTTAATTAATTTATTTAATACCAATCTTAATTTATCACTTGCGGGACAAAGCTGCAAAGATAGTAAAAGTAACATTTTGTAGACATTTTTTTAATAATTATTGGAAAATTAATAAGGCATTAAGATTATCTTTCAAATGTACCTTTCTTTGCTCGAAATGTTTGTATCTATATTATATATATATTTATAAATTTATATTGCAGTAAAATACAAACTAACATTTATTATATATATAATAAATGTTAGTTTGTACTTTACTGCAAGTTACTGAGTAACTGGAAGTCTTTCAGTTACGTACAGACAAAACTATCGGCCATAAGCATCTAAAATTTGGCTCGTAGGCTTTCTAGGAAATATAGGGGAACACTAAGAAAGATTTTTTCGAAAATCCTACGAATATGGGATTTTATAGTCCACACAAGTAAAATCGCTGGAAACAGCTAGTGTACATATATAATGTGAGAAAATGATAAGCAGATTGCATTTCGTCGCGCTCATTTACCTACTTGTGCCTTAACGGACGGTAGTTTATACGGTAGTGTATTGAAGGACTATTAAGTGAGATTCTTTTAATTCTTTGACTTGAACTAAATGACATAACAACATAAAGGTAGTCAAGCAAGTACTTGTTATTATTTAACATTCACGTCGCATGCCATGTGTTATAATTAAATATGATAACATTTTTTTGTAATATCAGCGTAATGAATAAATGAAAAGTTCTTGGAATATATTTTTAATAGGCTTTTTAAAGATACATTGTTATAAGAAAAATATTTTGAACAAACGTAATGTATAGTTTAGTGGCGCAAATTTGAGTCCAGCTATTTTTTTGTAATTCTAAATAGTTGAATAATATTCTTTAAAATATTAAAAACTTGCATTATTGCATAATTTTTACAAATATCCATAGATTATATTATACGTTTAATAATAACACTACTCAATGCTAACACTGCCAACAAGTTATCAAATGTTTCCTGAGCTCCAGCAAATCTCAGCGCAGCACGTAAACCATTTTATTAAAATCGATCACTGAGGAGCACAAAAACAGGCTTTGTGTATGTAATAACACCTCCGGCCGAGAGCTCCGAGAGCGCAGAGAACGCCGAATTCCCGCACTCAACTATCATCAATTCAATTAGAGACCACAATAGAGAAGCCGGGAGGCAGCACGCTGTTTGATACAACTCGTATCTACGCACGTTTCCTATCAATTATTTGGGATGAAATGCTTTGTGCTCCACTTTGTTTGTCTATTATAGCTCAGTTACTACAAAAAGAGGGTGAAATCAAATCATGGTTTTTTGTTAGTTTGCTTTTTTGTAAATGTTTTAGTTTAATTTAGAAGTGTCTAAAGGAACATTGTTGTCTGTAGTGACATGTGACGGTTGTATGCTTTATCTAGATATTGCAAGAGTTGAATAGAGTAGTTTTGACGTAAGTCTACCTGTATCACTGACTGCAGCTAAGTGTTTAAAACATTGGGTTTTCTAAATTGTATTTTCGAATACCAAAATATACATGATTAATTCGATTAGTAAAGCGTAAATGAACATTAAATACTAACTTCTGTCACCGAGCCGCCTTGACACCTAATAACACAAGAATAAGCATAACGCTAAATTACACAACAGATTTTGAGTTTTATATTTAAGCTAACATACTTTTTAATACATAAGCAGATAAAGAACCAGGGGATATCTTTATAACCACACATGTGTATATTGCACGTTAACCCGCGGAGAGCCTTCACGTTAAATTACACGTTACATTATGAAACAAATTTGAATCGATATAAATCTTTATCAATGCAACATCCTGCGATTCTCTGAATTCATTACCCGCCACAAGTCCGCCATGAGTCCGCCTGCAGTCGTCCGCGACCGCTCTTCGGTCTCTCGACGAGCGCTCGGTGGCGATGCGGAAGATAAGCCGAGCTCGGAGCTTGAGACGTATCACTTGTCGTCTTGTACCACCTGAATGTTGCTAAATTCAATTGGCAAAAAGTACACCATGATATTTGGATAGGAAGGATATAATTCAATAGGATAGGGACATTATTTCTTTATTAAATTCTTCAGCTACCTAAATGAATTAAAGGTTTGTACCGAAAATAATTCCTTCAGGTGTGTGTACGAATATTCCATTCGTATATTTAAATGAAAACATAATACAAAAAAATGTTTCATGTATTTAAAGTAGCGATTAAAAAAATTACATATGATTAATACAAAATAAAAAAGGTTAAAAAACCAAGGAACAAGTGACTTATCTGTAACATCTGATTATAAAAAAACTTTCAATAAATTCTAAATCGCGTGCGTACTGAACAAAAAGCACTAATGAAAGAATCGGAGTAAAATTTTTATTTAAATCTGATAAATGAAACAAAAACATGGTGATACAAATAAGTAATAAATATATTTTTTGTTTAACTGAAAGTGTAACTTTCTTCATACAGCATATAATATTTATAATAAGCCGTGGTCAACCTACCGAGGTATTTACCTCCGCGTTTTGATATCTGCTTCTGATACAGATCTCAGCCGGTGTCCCATTTGCCTGTGATTAGAAATTATTTATTGAGACTGAATATTATCAATGACAGAAAGTTGACAATCGCGATAACAAACTAAGTACGGCGACTAACTGATATATACGGATATTACAAAGTTACATAATTCTGTTTATATAATTTTTCGTTAAAAATTAAAATTATAATTATATCTTACTTTTAATTTGGAAGAATTATTGTCCTCTGTTATCTCTCCTATTCAAGGTCTCAGTGAGCAGATTTTAAATAAAAATCTACGATTTTTGAGGTATATCAACCATCCATTTAATAAAATGAGAAATATTATTTTCTTTATTTCTTATCTTATTTACCATTTAACGAAGTACAGGTACAAAACAAATTGCTAACGAATATTCCATTAAACATTAAATACTCCACCCGTATACGGTGTTCGTTGCGGATTCCGCGGCATTTTGCCGTAAAATGTTGATTAACACACTAAATTGAGGTTCTATGGAGACAAGGTCAGTGGCCACGAGCAGTGGCGCTGTGACATCACGCCCACCCGCGGCGTGTAATTAAAACAGAGATACCTTACCGTCCCCGCCTCGGTCCTAGTGCCGCTAGTGCCTCCAGTGCCGGCCACTTCCGCCCTGATACCCGCACCGAGGCTAATGCGATAGCCATGCCTTATTAAATGACAGGCAGCCGTCGATGCGTAATGGAAATTTCATTTAAACTTAATATTTAAATTATATGCCAAATTACGTAGGAAATAAGGTACGCGTGACCTTCCCTAAGAGTCATTAAAATGAAATTTTCATGCTCAGGTGTGGGCGAGCTTACGCGTAGGTATATTTTTTTAGAGATTACTTGTTTTGCATATGGTAGTGAAAGAAATCATAGTATCAATATAATCCGTACTCCATTTTCCGGCCGAAATAGAGTCACTGTCTTTTGAGTAGCGGAACTCAACGCTGCGCTTTATCTTACCAGAATGGAGGAATTAAGATGCAAATATAATCACTTCTTCGAGGAATCGAACCCACAAACAGTCGTTTTAAAATCAAACGTTGTCTAACTGCGCTACGATGGCCTCTATAGTATTTAGTATATTTGAAACACACTGCGTTGAGTGATTATTATGAAGTAATACAATATAAATGCACACCGCTAGTCTGGTTGCGACAGAGCCTTCGGAAGGATTTATAGTCCCCATACGGACAGACGTCGTCCGGGTAAGGAGGGCCGATGTTATCGCGCACTCGACTCCATTAGGCCTCTCCCGCCTCTCCTGCGTCTACGGGCTCTGTGACGTCGGACCCAGATACCATCTTATCTCGATCGCCGTATTAAAATGTAAATGAACAGAGCTATTGATCTTGCGCTAGTTGTTAAATATTATTTGTACATAATGCTACATGGTATCGGTACCGGTACCGTTGTGAATGGGAATATTATATCTATACTTTTTTATTTATACAAGTTTCTCTAGAGCTTTAAGTATCTTTTTAAAAATAAGTTTTGCGAAGAGTTCTTTTTTATATTTTTACCCATGTAATAAAACTCACTTTTGCTTACGTCCTTCCAGATTTATTTAATTTCTCACAATAGTTCTCGGTCTCTGCGTCGTCTCAAGAACCAGTATACCGTTTTAGTAAAATCTATCGCTTTTATACCATTAAGTTAACTACATGAACGTATTTATTATTTGTGTACCCATTTTTTCTATGAAAACTCAACACCTGTAAAAGTAAAAATTAGGATATACGCATTTTAAAATCACTCTATCTCACCAATTTTCAATGAATGATTGACTACAAAATGTATTGTTATTTAATAAAAATTACACTATTTTAATCTTAATAAATATAATCAGAATAATAAGCTCATGTTTAATTATTAAGTAGTAAGTAACAATTACTCAATAGAATTCCAATGGCCCAACGAGGAATAAAAGTTGAGAAAAAAAAAGTTTAACTTTTACATATCTATAAAGTTTATATTCAAAATTAAAGCAATAAAAAGATGCCGTATTTTTTATAAATCACTAGACTCCATAATCCACTTACTATAAAAAGCAAAGCGCTTTAAATAGGAAGAGAGGACGAGACGATGATAAATGTTAAACAAGTCAAGCGCGTAATAAGTGTAATTAAGTGTGCGTAAAAACCATGTAGTCGTAGAGGTCCGTCACGCAGCAGTGCGCCGCGCCTGCCTCGCCGCGCGGTGCTCACTCGAGCGCACTCGCGCGGGTAAACGCCGCGGCTCCGGACACCGATACCGATACCGATACCGAGACACGCTTATATCGATTACTTGTATCATGTGTTAGGATTAAATTGAAATGTTACATTAAAAAGATTTTAGTAGCTTCACACTGTATCTCGCATATAGCAGGGTAGGCAGAGGGTACCTGAGAACCTAGTGTTAAGACACTCCGTTCCCCACCCTTCGCCGAATTGAGGTATTGCGTGCTGAATGACGGAACACTGCGCCGCACTTTGCCTTGTTACCAAACCCAGGAAATAAAAATACTAAACTTTTTACATTTACCTATAGCGTGTACAGTCGCAAGATATTTTAATTTTTTAGTAGAAATTTAATTTGTAAGGTGCTTCAGTTTATTTAGTTTTATGGGAATATGATGAAGTAACAAATATATAACATAGTTTTTTATTATAATAGGTGGATTTCATTTGTGATTTGCAGATTGTAGAATTATGTATTTGGCTTTATTACGTGGCACGGTGGGCTTAATCAAGTTTCATAGTAGAATGGCTCAGCCGGTAGCTGTGTAAGGTGATCAATGGTGCCGCCTCGAGTTAGGTCTCCGTGATTGGTCACGGCGCGGCGTGTTCACACGTCGTCACTCCGAGTCGCCGCCGTCACGTCACACCAGACAAAAACTATTATACGTTTCCAAGACTCGTAAACCGCACGAATAGTGAACAATCGCACACAATTAGTTACAGTATTTTTTGAGGTACAGGCGATAAAGTTTTAACACTAGTTTTGTTAGAACTTTTTCTAACAAAACTACAAAAAAGTAATAATTGACTATCGTTATGGATGCCTTTAAGTTTTAAAGTTTGAAACCACATAACACACATTATAGCTTCTATTACATATGATGTACTTAATAAGGAATATACTTAAAACTTTTGTAAGTATTAATGATCGTGTATAATGCCTAATCTCTGTTGGCGCCTTTTTGCTCAAACAGCGACACATAAATCTTGGGCACCTTGTGTCAGGAGGTCGATAAAAACGTCCGACCGATGCACGCTGGAGCGGGAGTGGGGAGCGGGAAGCGGGGAGCGGTGAGGTTCCAAGGAGCTCATTAAAATACCTAAATCGAATCCTGCAGGACGACGGCGACAACTCGTGAGAATCGTGGACTAATTAAGCGAAAATAAGAGACTTTTTGATAAACATTAAGAGCGTCGAGCGATGAGCTGTGGCTTGTGAGCAACAGCGGTGAGCCCCAACAAGCGGCAAGCTATGTCGCGGTGTCGTGGTGGACGCGCTCGACGATACATGCATAGATATACCGACTGCCTTCCGAGAAGTAATTAAATTAAAATAAATAATTTGAGCTTCTTAACCGCTTATCTTACTTAAATATAAATATTTTCTTTAACTAATAAAATTATAGCGTGCTATATTTATATATGTATCTATTATTTTAAATAATTTACAAAACATTTACATGTGATAAATTATTAAATCTAAAATAATATACAAGTCTATAAGTACATGATCACTATATAGAGCTATGTATTATATAAAGCTGGAGCTGTTAAGAAAATCATCTTTTGTTGTTGATCAAATATTGAGTAATTCATAACGATAATTGTTCAAATATTTATATATTAAAATGAACATATTAGATTATAGATAAATATAATTTATTCGCTATGTAAATGAAGACGTATGCGCGTACAAGCGTGATTAATGACGATGCACCTGCAACCGGGGATAAGGCTCTGTGGACACTCGTAACACTGACAACAATTTACACGAGCGCTGCGAATTTGTGTTATAATACTCTAAAAAATGATATTAATTTAGATATTCCGAGAAGTTAATCATTTATCCGAGTATAATACAAAAATAGAATAATTATGTTTTAAATAACATTTTTGATAACTTTATTTATATAATATTAAATCTGTCAACTATAGTGTGTTTTCATCCTACGTAAATAAGATATCGATCCGGTAATAAAGTCATCTGATGTGACGGTGTCGGTCACATGAGCGCATGAGCGGAGGGCGGAGAGCGGGGTACGGAGGACGGAGGGACGGTCGGTAGCAATTTGTTAATCAAGCTCCGATTAATGAGTGCGTATGCGTCGTTCATTAGGCTAATAACATTATTATAATGATTAGAGATGCTACTTGCTTCGGACGAATAAAACGACCTTTGATTGCATCATTGAATTACAATTAGCCTGACTGTTCGTTACTCGTTTATTGGGAAACATGCGAGCTTTTACGATCGTTCACTGAAGTCCCTTTGAAGTCGGCCTGCTCTATAAAAAAGCGGAAATTGATAAATATTTTGTGATCGGAATTATTATATAGATATTAAATAGTTTTGGTCGTGATTAGTGGTTTATTATGTTTTTAAATTCTTCACATTAAGGTGTGTATGGGATGTGTAAGGTGGTTGCATAGTAACATATAACTATACTCACCATTCGTTTAAGAAATTAAGCAGCAAACATCTAAATTGGAATTTCCCAAATTTGAGTTACAAGAAGTTTTTACAGATTTATAAAAATTGAACAATTTTATATTTTTTATAAAACAAAAATCAAAAATTTCACTCACTTTCTTTTGCAATAAGTAGTTCTTATACTTCACAAAATGTCTTACAATCCATCGTTCAGAGGTACAAGCATATATCTATTTAAAAACGTAGTCTTAGAAAAGTTCTAGTATATAAGGAAATAAAAGATAATAATACATAGCTAGGAAGAAATGAGCAGTATAGTGTAGTATGGCAGAGCAGAGGCCGCGGGGAGTCGACGGAAGCCGCTATCGTACGGATGCGCGCGCGCCGATACTAACGCCAACATTATCTACATATTACATTAATTAATACTACTATTTAAGACAACATTATTTAATTACTGAACTAAATCCGACTTAGTCATAACCAAAAAATATCTGTTCAGTGAGAAGATAACAACTGTCATGTGAACATGCTTAATGCCGCGTCTGTTTATTCTTATGCTTCTAACATTAAAATTTAAGTAGGTAATGGAATCCAGAGTATTATAATATATTATTCATTTTATAATTATATATTATATTTCACGCTTTATCCTGTGTAGCAAGGTAGGCAGAGAGAATCGGGTGTCAAGCCACTCCGTTTTCCACTTTCCTCTTGAATTCAAAACATTGTGACTCAAAGTGGCAGAAATCAATGTTGAGTTTTTTCTTAGGAAACTTATAATTATCCCCAAAAGTGGGAATCGAACCTACAACCCACTGTCTCAAAACGCCATGATAGCCTCAATATGTTATGATGCTTGTATTTTTTGTTGAATATAAACATTCAATTCAATTTATGTCGTATAAGGCATCAAAACTGTTACCTAACAGCTTTCAACAATTCAACCAGAAACAAACGAAAAATAGTCTTGTATAAATTATCAAAACAATTTTATCAGAAGATCTCATGTGACTTTTACTTAGAAACGTCGGCGTCAATTAAAAACCTCTAAAAGTGGCATTAGTGTGATTACATCTCGCGCTTGTGCTTGACTTGAAGAGGCTTGACGCAAAAACTTGACCAATTTATGAATACATGTTCAATTAAGAAGAGTAATAATGAGGTAAATGAACTAATCCTTGTTTTTAGGAACCGACCGGTGCGAGTCCCGCGCTCCCCGAGTCCCGCGCTCCCCGAGTCCCGCACTCTACGAGTCCCGCTCTGCCTTTGCGGCGATGTCCGTAATTATGTTACATCGCAGCAGTTGTTTTGGAGGGTCCAGACTCTTGAGAATTAAACGGTTACACGCACAGTATCATTTAATAAAGTGTACTGCGATTTATTAAAATTACATAAATTTTTTTTGTTTATCCGAATATCAAAAGCAGTATACATATACTATGAGATAAGTTTAAGATATAATATAAAAAATAAGCTAAGTGTAATTTATTCATATATTCATTAATATCAAATTATATAAACATATTATTTCAATTATTAAACTTTTGTTTCATTTATTCTCACTTTCTCTAATAAATGAACCATAGCTGCAAAATTATGTCATCCTTAAATATGACTGCTATGTAGTGCCTCATGTGGGACATACTAATCCGACTGATCTTTATATGTTTAGGGTTACAATTTTATTTTAATATTTTTCCTAGAAATAAGATCATATTTTTTAGCACATGTATTGTTTATAGCTGAAAAAATATGTGGACTGTAGGGTTAATTTTATACAAATAGTACTGTACACTTCTCATTAGAATGTTATACATACAATGTGAAATTAAAATTAAAAAAATAATATTGACTGATATACCTCTAAAAATAAATTTTCAAATATCTTCATAAATCTGTAAATAAGTGCTAATCTTTACCTGTATGTATTGATATTTAAGTAAAGATTACGAAAATAAAGTTTGGTTGCGGTCGTGAGAATCCTAGCACCTGCTGCTGCTTGCTGCGAGTGACAGGTCGCTACATCCGGCACACAGGCACACACGGTACTGTTAGTACCTCCACGCGCGAGGATGTCAACGATTGTCGACTTCTCGATAAATCTAATATCAACAGTGTGTAATACTTGCTTGAAGCTCTACAATCAAACAACTCGTTACTATTTATCATTAAAAATCGATTACCATTGAAGTATACCAATATAGAGGGATTTTGGTTTGACAGAAGAATATATTCAGTATAATTTATAATTTTCTTTTACAACAATATTATCTTTATATATCGGGAAATCTCAAGTGCCAAATTATAGTTTTCTTTGTGTTAAAAAATAAAAACTAAAAAAATTAATATATTGCAATTAATGAATTATTCCATTAATTATTTTTCCAATTATAAATATATTATACCAATTATCAACATGTCATATGATCGTCTTATATTATCTGCACAGGTGTCTACATCTGCTGATATTCTGTTAAGTTCGTTTAGAATTTAGAATAGCACAAGGCGTCTTAATGTTAAGGTATCGGTCTTTATACTTTGTCGATATACCGATACGGATGTTAATAATTTTCTCTCCGTCCACCTCGTTTGGTATAAAGCGTAAAGCTTGATAAAAATTAATTAATTTGTTAAAATCTTTTAATATTTGCAGATTATGCAAATAATTTAAAAATATTTTCCTAACGAAATTGACATTAAATTAGGCTAATTAATCGTTGTCTGTTATCATGGTACGTGCCACTGTGTCAGTGTGCTAGCTGCTATCGTGGCGTTACTGTAGTTATCAGCACGCCCCGCTTCCGCCCAAGTTATGTCACTTCAACGGGAAAATAAATTATTTATAAATTGAGCTAACTCGGGAATACCATGTTGCTAGTTTTGAGGAAAAGTTATTCGTTTTGTTGTTATTTCATAGAAAATACTATTTTAATGATAATATGTTGTTGACATATTGTTAAAAAAATGTTTAATCATATATTTTTGCAGTCCACGTATTATAACAATTAGTATCTATTTCGCAAATGTAAAATTAGCTCGTGAATCTCGCCAACGAACTCCTGCTAGTGTTCTTGTCATAATACTTATACGTCAGACATACTCGTAAGTGTCTAAGATACAAGGTACAATGTAGTAAGTAACATTACAGCGTAACATCGTGTTACATGAGACTCGCTAAATAACTTGCAATTCCTCAAACATCGGTTATTCGTTTAGTCAATCATTATGTACCGTTAGCAGAGCCGGGAACCGAGTGTGACCTCGCCGCGAGCTGGATTAGCCTCATTACAGGCCCGACTCCTCCGCCCTCGCCTCCGCCGCCGCCTCCGCCGCCGCCGACCAGCCACCCCGCTATTTGTCAAAATAAACTGCTATATTTACATCAACGAGAATATCAACGTGAACACACAAAAAGCGACTCTACACCGGAGCGGTTACAAGTCATTACAATGTAAACTTCACCAAGTTTATGTTTTTTGGCGTGTGAAAGAACTTTTTATGCAGCGTCGAACACCTGCTGTGAGATATATTGCAAGTTTTCACGGGAAGCAAGCGCTCGTTGCGACTCGCCGCGACTCCGCGCACTGCAACGCGGATGTGCAATCTTTTAAATTAGCGAAGTAATATCACGATTATACTTCATGATTTGAATTACAAACTGACACGTATTTTACTATGAAATTGCACAGATTTACGGAAGCGTATGTGTCTAGTTATGTTGGCTGGTGAGTTATATTGACAATAAATTCCATGCTTATTGTGTATGTGCCTATACACTTTACAGTATGCGAGTTCAGGTATCTGACTGACTTTAATCACCGCGTTGACAGAGAGGATTTGAGGATTTGAGACATAGTTAGAATAATCAGTCCGTCCGGAGTTACAAAAAGAACAAGAGACAACGTCCGTCTACATCGGTCTATCTTCTGCCGAATTAAGTCGAGATAATCGCCTCCCCGCGTCCCCCGCACTCCGCCGGCATATCCTTAATTAAAACGTCTGACTGCGAGTTCCTTAGCTTGCGCCGCGGCAGACGTGTAATGTACCTGGTCGTGGCTTCAGTTTCGTTCGCCGCCAACTTTGTAATCGCAAAACATTCCCGAGCCATTACTCAAAGGCGTATCGTTATTTATTAGAGGTCGGTAACAAATGAACCTCCGAGGCAACCTCCGAGGCGGGTCCCGCTCGTATTACGTTTTCCATTATTCTGAAGCATTTATTAATCACGCCCTATCAAATAAACTGAGCCAACTTCTAGACTTGCTCGACTTACATCGCCTTCGTGTACATAAAACATGTCCATGAATCATGCCAAGTATTTTACGTATCCTTCTTTATGGAGGCTTAAAATCGAAAACGAATGTTTACTGTAAGCACTAACTGGAAGGTGTAATTATATTCTTTTTGATTTATTCCCAATTTTAAGTACTTAACTCTTTTTTAACTCTTTTCAGTAGTTAAAGTATTATTAAAGAGATAGCTATTTTATTATAATTTAACTTTGTTAGATTTTGTTATATATAAATAGCATAGTAAATAGATGGTCTAAGATTGTTATTAAGTTAGTAGGTACTTATTTGCTTTCTTTAAAAATAAAGTAAATTAAGTGGGTATGTTGGAATTTTATATGACAAATTTAGTTCATGTAACTCATATAACTCATATAATTGGATAAAATGGCATATTTCAAGAGAATTCAAGATAGTCAGAAAGAACTTATTGCCAAGTTACCCCGCGCGCCGCTTTACGCCTGTAGCAAAGATATTGTGTGTTGAACGGCGGAACTCACCGCCGCGCTTCGTCTTACTAAAGCGGGTAAATGAAAATAATTTAAATAGAATCATTTCCTCGAGTGAGGATTGAACCCAAAACCATCATTTTTTACGGTCAACAGTTTCCCCACTGCATAATATTTGCAATATTCTACATAAAGAAAATAATATAACGTTGTGCAGATAGAGTTTCATCAGAGTTCTAGTTGCTGCGTGTAATTGGTTAATTAAGTAGAGGAAGCGAAGCGCATGCGCAGGCAGTCTGCCCGGCGCAGACCACTACACGACCACTCATTACACCACGAGACGCGCCGTAGATTGGATTTGTAATAAGCTCATCCACTAGATTGATATTCAAACTATATTCTATATACATTTTTAATTTCATTTTCCACTGATTTGGCAACGAAATCAGAATTTCGGAATATTAAAGGTATGAAAATTTGAACTTCAATTCGTTTATACATATTAGTATATACACCAATACCTCGCTGTGCGTCGTTTCGCTTCGCGTTGTTTTCGAAGTTGCGTCGCTGCTTAATTTTTACTGATTTTCACTGTGCGTCGTTAGATTTTCGAAGTTGCGTTGTTTTGGATTCGTGTCTTTAATTTTTTTTGATTTTTCTTTACTAAAATATGGCAACACCTTTGTTTTTAATTGCGCCATGTCATCAAAATTTGGGGATTCCCTCTTTAAGTAAAAATCAACGTTAATTTTGTACAATTTTATTTTCACTTTGTTGTGCTTATTTTAGAGTTCAGTTTAATTACGTAGTGCGAGGTCAACACCTCGCACTACGTAATTAAACTGAGTGTTTTAGTGTTTTTTACTTTTTTAAAAAGAGAATAATAAATTTACATATATAAAGTTTAACGTGGTGTTTTAGGTTACAAAAAAGATTAATATTTCCCCAATTTATTTACTGGCAGAGTTATATTCCTTTTTACATAAATTTGTAATTATTTTACCCAAATATGAGGGAAAAGGGCGCTGTTGGTTGAATTGCCAAAAATACTAAAAAAACTATCAGCTTGGAGACAAAATTAGATATTCTGCGACGATTTGATAAGGGAGAAAAGGCTGTGGAGATAGCAAAGGCTCTTGGTTTGGCTGCAACAACTATCAGAACTATTAGACATCGAGATGAATCGTGTTTTATTTAATTTTATTTTTAAAAGGTAGTTTTTTCGTAAGCCTGGCACCTATCTTCGATCATTAAATGGTTTGCTATAGAAAATCAATTTTCACTTTGCGTCGTTTCACTTTGCGTCGTGTTTTTTTGAAACGTAACCCCGACGCAAAGCGAGGCATGTGGTAGTAGTAATTATGGTGGAAGCAAATGGATTTTGGTTAAAATTTTAATGTTCATATCCATAAAAGTAAACTATTTTCAATATTTTGTAATATTGAGCACAAGCATGTCGTGTTATTTTGTATTTTATTTCATATATGTATTAGAATGTTTGAATTCCCAGTTTATAGCCGTAACAAGATGAAGACAGATTTAAGCAGGTATATAATATGCAATGATCAGCGTATGATTCCTCAACGGGATCTAATCGTGGCGCGACGTGCATGTAATTCGCAGGTCTCTAAGCGGCTTCGATGCATGAGCGTTATTGAAACGCGTCGTTTAGCGATCCGTTACGAAGATCGAGTCACGTCGGTTGCGTCGTCGTTGTCACGTCGCCATCTCCTAGTGTCACGTCGGTGACCTCCTTACTGTATAATTTTTTATAAAAAATACAAAATATACAAATTATTTTTCATAATATATTTACGGTTATGTTTAATTATTACATATAGAAACATAAGATAATAATACAGACAATTACAGTTAAGATATTCATACATTAATACAATATTTTTGTGTCATAATGCGAACTATAAATAATATAATTCGGAACAGATGGGCAAGTGTGCTAACGTCACTGGCTCTCGACAATGACGCTCAAAAAGTCGCTTTGTGATTTTACGACACCCTCCACGCTTGCATATGGGATAGAACTAACAATATTTCTATTATGCATCTAATGCTTGTACGTATGACATGCTAACTGTAAGGCGAGTCCCCGCGAGAGCGCGCCAGTCGCCCGATAACGAGGGACTATCAAATTGTCGTGGGAATCATTCATATTCTAATACTTATGTATGTTTTTAACTAGTTAATTATATTTATTTCTCTAACTGGTGACATCTACGAGTATTTGGAAATTCTAATTAAAAGGTTGGTTAAGAACTGAACTGAATTGAACAAATAAAAACTGTAGTCAAAGTCAAAGTCAAAGTCAAATAATTTTATTCAAAATAAGAAGTTACAAGCTTCATTTTTCGAACGTCAAATAATTTACCACCGGTTCACTAAATTTAATGCCTCAGACCTGAGAAGAACCGGCGCAAGAAACTCAGCGGGACTTTTCTTTTTTTTTTTTTTTTCTTTGATAATGGTTTACAATTCTTTATTAATGACAATGATACCTTTGAAACAGACTGGAGCGAGCACTTCATCCCCAAGGTGTGTTATCATTTATAAAATCACTAATTAGGTAAACCTTTAACACACAAACGTCTTTTTACAATTTTTTTAAATTGCAAAATGGAAAGTTCTCGGACGTTTTCTGGGATCCTATTGTAAAAGTATACACATTGTCCCATAAGAGAATTGCGGACTCGATACAATCGAGTTACAGGCGTCGCAAGTTTAAGCCTATTTCTTGTATTTATATTATGTGCATCGCCAACTTTATTAAAATTACTAATATTTTTCTTGACATACAGTACATTTTCAAAGATGTACTGAGAGGCAACTGTTAAAATATTAATTTCCTTAAATTTTTGTCTTAAGGAATCTTTAGGGTCTTAAGTTATAGATTGCACGAATCGCTCGCTTCTGCAGGACAAAGATCGAATTAATAGCGGCTGCATTACCCCATAGTATAATGCCATAGGACATAATACTATGAAAGTAGCTAAAATAAACAATACGTGCCGTTTCCACGTCAGTCAATAATCTAATTTTTTTAACCGCGAAAGCTGCTGGAGCTAAGCCTATTCGCCAATCCGTCAATATGAGGTCCCCACTGTAACTTGGAGTCTATGGTGATGCCGAGAAATACCGTAGAATCAACAGGATCCACGGCCTCACCATTCAACAGTACATTGGCTTTAACAATTTTTGTATTAGGCGTTCTGAAAATGACGCATTTAGTTTTTTTACTATTCAATAGTAAGTTATTAGCACTAAACCAATGTACTATTTTAGTAAGAGCATTGTTTACATCGTCATAAACATTTAGACGCCTTTTCATTTTAAATATTAAGGAGGTATCATCAGCAAACAATACTATATCATGGCTCTTTCCGACAAGATATGGTAAATAATTAATGTATATTAAAAAGAGGAAAGGACCAAGAATAGACCCCTGTGGGACCCCCATATTGATTAGTGATCCAGGAGATTTCTTGCCATTTACATCAACCCTCTGAATCCTGTTACTTAAATAAGAGGCCAGAAGATTGAGTGCACGTCCTCTTATACCGTAGTGGTGTAGCTTCATGACCAACGTAGAGTGCTGAACGCAGTCAAATGCTTTGGACAGGTCACAGAATATGCCAAGAGCATCCTGTGATTCCTCCCAAGCCTCATAGATATTTTTTAAGAGATTTATACCAGCGACAGCAGTAGAACGACCCCTAGCAAAGCCATACTGTTTTTCATGCATAAGATTATGTAAATCAAAATGCATTAATATTTGATTTAAAATATTTTTTTCAAAAATCTTACTGAATGAGGGTAGCACAAATACTGGTCGAAAGTTATTGGGATCTGATGTGCTACCCGATTTAAATATCGGTATGACTTTACTAAATTTCATCAGGTCAGAAAACACACCATACTCTATACAATTATTGAATATATTCGCGAGGTAAGTAGCAATAGCGTCTATTATATAACTAATCAGCTTCACAGAAATACCCCATAGATCCGATGTTTTTTTGATATCTAGGGAATTAAATGTCTTTACAATGTCTCTTGCAGCTCAAGATGACTGATTTAAATTTAAAGTCTACTTCACATTTCTGTACGCTTTCCTTAAGCAATGATTCAGCGACGGTAGTAGAAGATATAAGAGTTTTGGTTGTTGAAACTGGAATATCAGCGAAGAATCTTTCAAATGCACACGCAACTTCTTGATCGGATCCGGTCACACTACTATCAATATTCAATTTAAATTCACAGCCACGATTTTTAAATTTTCCAGCTTCACTATTTATTATGTTCCATGTCATTTTTATTTTATCAGATGAATTTTTAATTTTGTTTTTTATATGTAAAGATTTTGCCATGGAACATACTTTTTTAAACATTTTAGAATATTTCTTAACATAATTACTAAAAGATTCACTGTGGTTATATGTTTTTTGACTTTAAAGGTCAATATAACCTTTGTCTACTCTTATGAATTCCCACAGTCGCCCAATCATTAAAAGACAAGAAATTCCTGGAATCAACAATTTTGGAAGTAAATATAGCATTAAATTCATTTTTAATGAAACTGAAAATATTACCATACAAAATATTTGGATTATTATTATACTTTAAATATTTAAGTTTTGCTATTATATTACTTCCAAACTTTTTTACACTGCCAGTTGTCATCCGCACACATACAATTTTTTGTTTCTTATCAATTTTATTTTTAATAAAGAAAAAGGAAACTAACTGCCCGCAATGATCAGAGCTCAACATATTAATTATAGATTTATTTTTTGGTACAGCGTTTGTAAAAATATTATCAATGCAAGTTGCTGTACAACTAGTAATTCTTGTTGGCTCTAGAAATAAATTAGCTAGGTTATATGAGTTTAGTAAAGACCTGAATCTAGTGCAAGTGGTGGAATTATCTAGTAAATTAATATTAAAGTCACCACATACTACTATGAATTTCTTAGATCCAGATAATTTTACAAGTACTTGGTCTAAAATTGTTTCAAAGTGTTCATGTAACCCAGTGGGAGGTCTGTATACACTTACAATAATGAAATGCTCAAGCTCTGCACAGGCCATTTCAATAGTCTGCTCAACAGAGAGGCTCACAATATCTTTACGTTCTTTAAATTTGTAACACTTTTTTAAAATTATTAAAGAGCTACCGCGAATTGCTTTTTCGCGGCTGAAAATACTAGCTACTTGGTGGTTACTGAAATTAAAAATGGCCTCATAATTTTGAAGCCAGTGCTCAGTGATACAAAGTATATGAATATTATTACTATTCAAAAATAATTCAATTTCTAATTCTTTATTAAGCATACCTTGTATGTTTTGATGCACCAAGTTTGTATCATTTGTAGAGCTCTTTAATTTTGAATATCTTCTGCGCTTTGTGGTACCTGCATTCAGAATCTATTTTGATAGTTTGAAGTAAAATCTTAAGGGAATTGAGTGACACCACTCACTTCACTTCGGATGAGAATATCATTTTTAGAAAGCGTATAAAAATTTGAAATATTGAAAAGTTTCGAAGAGACGCGGGTACGAATCGTGCTACGTACATACATCTTTTCTAGTAAGATCTTTGAGTTTTCCATTTTTCGAAATCCGCTTTAAAGAAATTATGCGATAACGGAACTTGCCTAATTCGTACTTAGGCCAAATAAAGGTCTATTTTTTCATATAGGTACAAAAAAACGAGTCTACATTGTTCAAAAGTAGTTCAAAATTAAAATTAATTTATTAACGATTTTTTTATTCACGGTAATAACAATCAATTATACATTTCTTATTAAATCTGATTGTTATTATCATCGTAACGTCGAATAAGTCGAATGAAAGTGTTCACCTTTGTCAACATTATGAGAACAACGTAAGTTACGAGCAAGGGAATCTTGCATTCTTCAATTTTTTGTGTAACGACTAGAACTACTTGAATGTCATTATCAGCAGCTTCGCTTGCATAGTTGACGCGCCACTCTGTCTACACTCGCCTAGTTTATGCTTATCCATTCTATATATTATGTATATTTTGAATTAAGAGAGCAGAATGGTGTCGCTACTATCAGCTCTCAGTCAACACGCAAAGGGCGAGTTTGGTAAAACATGTGGAAGAGACCTTCATTAGGCGGGGACCACCGCTGTGTCGCTGCGGCGCGGCGTGTCGCAAAAAATACACTTCTCATAATTGTATCCTCCACCTGTACGCGGCTTCATCCACCGAAACCGGTCTACGCTCGGTTCACATCATGTGATTTAATAATTTTTGAATCCTCTTTCGCTCCATATTTTACTATTGAATTTATTTTACTGAAACCAAGTAAGCGTCGCGGTCATTGTGAACATTCTAACGTCTAATACACACCGGTTCACGACAGTAACTCGTAAACAAAAACAATAATGTGGTAAATTGACAAGTCATAACTTTTATATACAAGAAAAAATGAATGCTCTCGAAGATCTCGACACATTGTTCATAGAAAAGTTGAATGAGCTGCTTCTTGCGAGCGTCCGACCGTCGTCAGTTGTCACGAATGCGGTATTGCAGGAAGCTATTTATTTATGACTCGAGACTCATACAATATTATAATACAAAAAAAAACTTGTACTAGGGAATCGGCGTCATTGTAACTATAATCGTTCATTCGGTCGGAGTTCCGACCACGACAAGTGTAACGCTAACGCAGTGACAGGAATAGCTCACTATCTAAACGATTGTTTTATGATGAATTTTGACATTGTACAGATGACAGATGATGTCGTACACTGCAACGGTATGTTTAGATTTTTTTAAAGATACTACTATAGGAGCACTTCAGTCAGTGCAGCGTCACGGCAGACAAACAGTCACAAGTGATTTTACTTTAATACAACTATAACTATGTATACCTGTTACCTAGTTAATTTATTTGATTGTATTGGTGGTACCGTAGCAAGGTGCGGGTAGCGTTAGGTGGTGGCTGGTTACCGGTGGGCGGCCTGTGGTCGCACTTGTATCGGCTCAATGGGAAAGGATGCACGTTTTTGCGAAGTCCAGTGTCGGGCGAACGTCCGGCGCGACGTGCTCTTGTTTTTACACGTCACAGCTCTTACATAATGCGTACATACACGTAACACACGCACAGACACACACACTGCGCGCATGCGTCCTCGCCACACCGCGCCGCGCCGGTGGGAACGGGAGCAACGCAGGTCGGTTATTGCTTATCGATGCATATTTTCATACGAGGCACCGTCCGATTCGCAATGCGATTCATATTATATTTTATTTACGGACGAGATGTAAAAACTTGCACTCGTCAATGTTTCGTGTGGAGTGTGATGTGTGATGTCAGATGTCGTCTCAACATTAAATACAACATTTCGAAGCTGGAGATGAAGCATCTTATCCTAAACATATCAAACCTTTTAATTTTTATAAAAATCAATTTTTAAGTTGTATTTAAAGTAGCTTCCAACTTTAATATGCCTTGTAAAATAAAATTAAAATTGTTATTTATATAAATAACTATATAGTTCACTCCAGTTAATAAATTTACAAATGGAGAAATCAAAGTCCATTAAAGTCTTTAAGTTGGTCATTGTAATCTGAGAGCTCGCAAACATAATAACAAATTCAAGGTAAAAAATGAAAAGGCAATAATATAGAGCTGGAGTGGTTTCTCACGGCGCGGGTTCGGGCGCGGGCGTGCGGCATTGTGAGAGCGCAGGCACGGTGTCGATTTCTTGTATAGTACGACACGCGTAAATAGCGTATCATCGTCCAATAATATTTGATGTTCGAGGAGCAAACACTGGAGGCGGGCGGAGATCGGAGGGCGGAGAGCAGCGGCAGGAGGGCAGGAGGGCGGTATGTCGGAGGACGAGGTGGGGTGGTGGGTGCACGCCGAGTGCTCGGTAAACTCGGGCGCCGCGTGTTTGCGCGCCGCACACCTGGCCACTCTTGTTTTTTCTAACGACCTGTTTTTTTCTATCAACAAACTTTGGGATACGTTAATTTGACCCTCGTTTCTCTTATACAGTTTGTATAAACATCGGACGCCGGCCGAGTGCCCACTTCATCTGAGCTTATTGAAAGTTTTCCTTACGAAGACGCTGCATCTTGATTGTTGACACACAGAGCTTTCCGATCTCTTTTGTTTATCATTCATATTGGTAAAATTATAACTATTGTCCAGTAACAAAATCAAAAAAAAGTAAAATTATAACTATTAACAGTAAGCAAAACCATGTTGTGTAGTTTGAGTAAAAAGTTGCAATTTTTTTAATAAATTAACATCATAATTTTTTAAATTTATTTTGTGTCCTTCACTTTTGAGGACGAACTTTAAGTCCTTTTTGTGTATATTTACTAAGAGGTAGTTAGATATTATTAACTATTTTTAAGTATTTTGAAAAAATACGTAAAAATAAGATTACATAGAGGCACATACCAGAGCTGTCCTAAGCAAACAGCTAATGTGTTTGTATGTCAGTGACTAGAATAACAAATTGGTAGCCGCATCCCATCCACGCTCGCTCACTATATTTTATCCTTAAACGATATGATTCATGACCTTCACCTTTTGTACGCATTGTGATATTTAGAAATTATACAGCACATTTAAGTATAAGAAAATAATACATCGGCTGTATAAAAAAAGACAAAATGAACAAATATTGATATATATAATACAATTGCGAACAGTATTTTTACTAAAAGCTGTGCTTGTAATTATAACATAATTTTAAGTAATAAATACTTGTCTATCAAGTAGTCCATGCATCCGGTATACAATGAGACATAAGCTTTCCGAAATATGCTGAACTGGTGCTTTTAAGCATCAGTAAACAAAACAACTTATATTTATATAGAGCGTTGTCCTATGAGTGGCACTAATATAATTGATCGACCTCGAGTGTGTCAGTTTCGCGGCGCGACGCGCGACGTGCGGGCATCCCGCCTATTATCCAATTCCGTCGACTCGACAAAGATGACAATGCCCCTTGACTACTGATGTCCGACACAAGTACGATAACGTATCTGCAACATTAGAGAGCTCGATGTGAGCTTCTCATTAAGTACCACTCCATTCACATTTCGCGTGTCACCGAAGCCGCACTGCGAACTAGGCGGGTGACCATCTTTAAGAAGAAGACAATCGTAAGCGATTGTTACACTTAAAAGGAATTTAAATGAAACCAACAGATCTAGTTTCTTAACCCTAACAAACGAGCCCGATGAGGAATGTGGGTCATAAACGCTAATTGATTATAACTGACGCGCAGCTCGCTCCCTGTGTCATGTTGTGTTGTATGCTTGACAACAGTCTTAGCGACATTTCATGCCTAAATTATGAGTAAATAACTAATATTGGATACATATCTATAAGCGATTCGAGTAAAAAAATGTAATGACTCGTGGTAGTTTTGTTTAAATTTAACATCATTGAAATACGTTTGTTACCCAGTTAGGGAGCTTACTGCCACTCGGGCTGCCGTGACATCAGTGTGATGGACGTGAACATTATATTTATAGTAATTAAGCAGTCGATAAGGTCGATCGTGCTCTAATACGATTAAGATAATCCGTGAATCATAATAACGGAGACGCGACCACGACACGGGCACGACGCGGACAAGGCGCGTGGGCCGCGGCCGCGTGTCGCGGGGATTAAAGGGGAAACTTATGGCTGTTACTATTATAATTTACATAAGAGATAACGGTAGCGTATGTTAAAGAAACGTTTACAACTTGTTACTTATATATTGTATACGCTCTACTAAGACAAGTATGTGACTAGAAACGTAAAGAAAATGTCTACTGGTGGATAATTTAAAGTACTCAACGTATTTCTATGAATATAGTCAAAGTTATGAACATCACTAATCGTTAGTTCATTATCAATATAAGTACATTATTTAAGCAGCTGTGGATGTTTTATTACAGTGCTGAGGGAAAGCTTCGGCAGTCTCAGGATGTGCGTCGGTACCGCGAACCATTGCTGGTCGTCAGCAGTCTCCTCACGCGCCGCTCCGCTCCACACCGCACCGCACCGCGCCGCACCGCACCGCGCCGTGCGGGAACGCGGGCTTATCTCGCCGCAACGAGAGCAGAACCTCTGAATACCAACAAAACTATTCGACTACAATTAAATTTTTGTCGCTGGTACTGACTCACAACGAGAACATGTTTTATCTGTTTTCATAAAATCACATGACGTGTAACTTTTTTTTAGTAATTAATTTACAAGCAATTGCACCTCTGAAGTCAGCGATGTGTTGGCGAATTTGTCTCAAGCAGTCATCTAAAAATAAACAGTGTGTGCGTGTTCCCGCGTCGCGAGTCGGGACTACGGCCCGCGGGGAACCGGTCCGCGACGCCTGCTGCCTGCCCGCCGACCTGCGCTGCCTCAACAGATTCCTTTAACTTGAAATCATTGTGAAAACAATAAAATAATGTAGTAGTTACAACAATACTCTATAACGTATTTTCTGAAACTATAAAAACATTTGTACCAACTATATACTAGTAGATGCATTTTCTGTAAATATGAAGCTACGCTATACTTCTTATTTATACAAATCTCATCAAATTCGAATTCAATTATTAAATATTAATTGTTATCGTAAAAATAATGTTGTTTAAATGTACCACTAAGGGGTTCACTGTAGTGGTGTGCCGTTTGACCGTATGCACGAGTCGCCCGCGCCAGTGTGGAGATACACTTGTCGCGAGTCGCGACTGGCGACCGGAGTAGGTGCTTCCAATTTGTCTGACACAACGCGCGATGTAGTGCTTATCAAATATCACTGATATAAGGAACATTATTGTGATATCAACTTGTATAGTTACTTAAACAACTGAACAATTAAACGTTAACTATAATTTAAAATATAATAAAGAAGTAATAAATAATGCACTTAAACATTGACATAACACTGAGCTCAACAGATTATTAGTTAATTATGAATCTGTTAAGGTACTTGAAGGATACAGCACCCGAGGCAGGTCGTGAGCGATGCGCGGTCAATGGCTGGTGGTCGGCCGCCCGCGGCTGTGGGCCAGGACTGCTTCCTATTATAGGTCGGAATACGGATATTACATCCGTTTTAAGCTGCATTATTACATAAATAAAATGAAAAATATATCAAATTATATAGCAAAAACAGCAAAAAATTAAATTACGTCAGGTAAAGTCGACGACATTTCACTTATTTATTTTGTTTAGTAAATTAGGATACCTTAAAAAGTCCTTTCACATCTTCCTCCTTTTATGAGAAGTTGGTAAAGAGAATCCAGGGTTAAGACACTCTATTCTCTATTAAGTACACGAGTAATTAGAAAAAATCTATTGATAAGACAAAAGAGTTCATTTTACATATTTAAAAATAAAGTATTTGGGAAGTATATAACATCATACGTAAGTGTGAGACATGTTTTGAAGATTTGATGAAAAAAATTGTTTGCAATAAGGCTTAAGGCAGAGCATACAGCGTGTGAGGCAGCACGACGTCCCGGCGAGCGCACTGGGTGCTGCGGGCTATAGGCCAGCGCGCGCACCTGTGTGCACTGTGCAGCGCATGACCTCCCCGCGTACACTACACGACAGTAACCGCACCTGTGTTTCTGATATCTATTATTTTTCCATCCAGGCTGACAAATTTATGCATTCTTTGTACACTAAACTGAGCTTATATAAAAGTTTTAGGAATGTAGAAAAGTAATCATGTTAAGTAATCTAATTAATTCCTTTGAAAGAAAATCGAAATAAAAAACAAAACTGGGAGACTCGATCTTTTATTTTGCTACATTATGAATTTACGATAGCAGCTATCTAATTTAATTAATATCGTCAGCCATATCTACAAGAAAGGTTCTATTCGACCCCCACCCCTTCCCCCGCTCTCTCCCTCCTCCTGACGGTCGCCCTCGCCGGTATTTTAATTAAACCCGAGCTTCTCATCCCATATATAACATTGCCGTAAGCACGTATGTGCGTATGTGCCCCTGTGCACACACACACACACACACACTCGCGCGCAGTATAGAGCCTAAGAGCCTCCGCTGAGACCTAACCGATTGTAAGCGACACGTGGACAAGTGCACGTGCTAACAACACTGTGCCTCTGAAAAAAAACTAAGCATAAATATCACTTGTCTATACTATTATAGACAATAATGTCATTTTCTATATATTTTTTATAGTTTTTCTGCATTGAATAAGTTCTATAGTAAGTTTGTATGAATGTAAAATTTTAGAATGATTTGTTTCTTTATAAGGCTAACATAATTATTATAATAGCGACCTCCTCCCATAGTAGAGGTAGACGTGCTTGTAATCGCTGCAACTTGTTATGTTGTATCTGGTGAGATGCCTTTACTGCCGTTCATCAACCAAATAATAACCCACCGCTCAACTGGTTTGTAGAGTTGCGAGCGCCGCGGACCGCGATCAGTGCACGTACCTGTACACTACCTCGTATAGACGACTTCTTGTTCTTTCTTACGATTCAACACAGATTATACATTTTCTTAAAATCCATGCTTCGAATTAAAACTGTAATCGCGAGCCTCCAATTGACACTTCTACAATTTCACACAAGGCACGTTATTGCTAATTGCCTAGCAACCGCACTACTCCCCCTCCCCCCTCCTATCCCCTCCCCGCCTCCCCCCTCTCCACTGCCTGTTGCTTCTTCTCAATTCACAGCTCCGTTCAGGAATTATAATTGACCTAGCGTTTATTTGCGTGAGAACGAGAAACACATCTTAACTAATCTACATATACTATACACATGCTGCCTACTCGATGTTGTTATTATATTGTATAACATAAAGACTTATTAATATCCACCAAATTTTCGTTTGTGTAAGGCGCTTCTGATATCCATAGAAACATGACAGGTGTATTTTGTAGAAAATGATAAAATATCACGATGTTAAACTACCAATTTACGAGAAAAGCCTAATGGTATGAGCGCTTAAGAGTATAAAGACAATAAAATTGCATACATATAATTGTAATGCCAAACGTTAAATATTTCACGAAAAAATTAACTAATTAATAATGTTGAAAAAAATATATATTGATTCATTTCTAAAACTAAATTAAAAAAAAACAGCTTAGATTCACTGCAAATATCTATGATGTGTATCGTATATACTCATAGTATGGTATACCCAGCGGGCGAGCACCGAGCAGGTCAGCGTGAGAATATGTTGCCGAATATGGCACAGTGCAGACGATGCGCCGGCGCAGGCGCAGCCGCGGGCGTTCACTCCTCACGCCGCATCCCGCCTGCACGGAGACATTGCTCCAGGATACCCTACTTACATCCTCCTTTGAATCCCTTTTCTACATTCCTAATAGAAGTTTGTAACTTAAAAGTTGTATAGTAAACCTGTAACTCTATACAATGGTTTCTTTAACATTGCCCCGCTAGAACTAAATCGCCTTCCATTTTTCTTTGCCACATCATATTTTATTTTCCTACGTTTTAATCACATTAACCTTTTGTGTACTTAAATAATAATAAATTGCATTTATACATTTCAATACTTTATAATTTTTGGCCTGATATTTGTATTTCAACGCGATGAAATGACTTATAAATACTAGGTGTCGTTACATATTGATCATAGATTGCAGTTGTTCTATGCTATTTAAAAGTACACATTAAGGCATACCTATTTATACTATACACCCATACCTCGCTTTGCGTCGAGGTTACGTTCCAAAAAAACACGACGCAAAGTAAAAACAGAAATATATATGTATAAATATAATTTTCTATAGCAAAACATTTAATTATCGAAGATAGGTTCCAGGCTTACGAAAATATTACCTTTTAAAAATAAAATTGAACAGAGTAAAATTTTTCCAACAAAAATAATATACAAAAAACGTATTCAATTAAACAAAATAAACTATATATTCATTTACTTTATGAAAGTTTAATTAGAATTAATCACTGTCTGATGTGTCCATAGTGGTTTTTGTCGTAGCTCGGCGTTCTTTCATAAAAAAATGGTCCAATGTTTGTTGAACTGCTTTTTGTTCAACGTAAGATTGGGGAAATATTTATGTTTTTTATAACCAAAAACACTACGTAAACGTAACGTGAACGTAACGTGAAAGTAACGTGAACTTAACGTAACGTAAGCTTTATATATGTAATTCTCTTTTTAAAAAAGCACAACACACTACCTCACACTACGTAATTAAACTGAACTCTAAAATAAGCAAAACGAAGAGAAAATAAAATTGTATTAAATTTGCGTTGACTGTTACTTAGAAAGGGAATCCCCAAATTTTGATGACGTGGCATCATTAAAAACAAAAAAGTTGCCATATTTTAGGAAAGAAAAATAAAAAAAATTAAAGACTCGAATCCAAAACAACGCAACTTAGAAAATATTACTACGCACAGTGAAACTCAGTAAAAATTAAGCAGCGACGCAACTTCGAAAAAAACGCAAAACGAAACGACGCAATGCGAGGTATTGGTGTACGTTGAAAATTACGAAAAGTAAATGTGTTCATTAATACATATGTAAATATATGCTTTATAATTTCATTCTCCTTCTTGTTTATATATAACGAAATGGGAGTAGGTCCTGCGAAAGTGTTTTGTATGACTCATATTTTTTATTTATTATGATACAATTTTTTTAGACGTGACCGACGACTCGGTTGCATCGCACCGCGCATTATGTATCGTTCAAACTTTATGGACTTACATGAGGAAGCGTAAAGGAATGACAATTTGTGAAGTTGTCTCGTTTCGGGGGTTATTTATTATCGTCGAATGTAGGAGAAGCGGCCGGTGTGGAAATAATAATATCGTTTTTATTGGGCTCAGGATGCATCGATACGATCCTGGCCACGATAAGACGCGGGTGCGGTGCACGTCGCCGCCGCCGCCGCCATCGCTACTCTACATACTTTGTAAAGGGTAGTACGGTGATTGTATATACTTTTTGCTTAAGAATATTGTTAATCTTAAGTCTAAAATCATACATATCTCGTCCAGAATACTTATAAATCTCCTTTTGAAACTTAACATAATAAAATTTATTCAATCGATTTAATTTGCATAAAAATACCGTACATAAAAAAGTCACGTGACATTAATAAAAAATACATCTCGTAATAATTGTCGGTTTGCTCAAATAAGTACCGATTAATAAAAATCAAAAGAATACAAAAAGTCACTGTTGAATCATATTATATCACCAAGTTTCCAGTTGAATGCATCTCAAAGTAATAATGAAGCCGGTTGCTGAGATGCCTGTTATAAATATTTTTTGTGTACAGATCAAGATATGAGTCGTCTCGCTCCTCATCCCAGATATATTTTGTCTGATCGCATCGCTCCCATCGCTCGCATCGGAACCTCCACCTGACTCTACACCTACACTGCACTCGGCGCTCGGCACTCCGCACATCGACAGGATATGTTTTAATTTTGATTTTCAGATTATAATATTATTGATAGATTGTTATAGAATTGTTTACTGTACTTACATATTTATTTAGAAAGTTTTTAAATTAGTAAAAAAATTATAGAGCTATATGACATATTGAAAGTGTCGTGTGATCGCTAAGATTTCGATTGAAGTCTATTGACAGCTGATTGCCTGCACAATAGTATTCATTACGACGCGCTTTGCTGTTAGCAGTACGTACATACTTACATACACGAGTACAAGCAAGTGTAAGTCACTTGATATAAACTGGTCACATTTACGACCCGTCTGCTAAGCTCGACCTCGGAGTCCGGAGACGAATAACAGATTGTTTTGAATTTTATATACAAATGTTTGATTTCCGCTCTAACAGCTTGCACCAGGTGTTGCACTCCCGCGAGCGAGCGGACAATTAACACCTATTGTGCGAGGATATGGGGTATCCTTGATGCTGTTTACGAGAATCTAGCTCAAAAAAGGTATCTCTATCGTTTTTATAAAATATATATATTTTTTAATTTAATCAACTCTAATATTTTGAAACTTTGTACTGTACATGTTTGTGTTAATAAACATTCAATAAAAGACAATATAATATTAAAAATATATCAAAGTCAGTAAGAAATAATTCACTTGAGGCGGTCTTTGTCCGCCGCATACCAATCTCGCTGTCTTACCTACTGTCCGTCTACCGCTGTCTAAGTTCCCCTTTTCTAACGAACTTTATTTTAATAGGGAATGAATCACTCCTACATGTCATCTTGTAGCTTCAATTATTAGATATTTTGTTTATGGTCAGTATCGTATAACTTACCATGATTATTGGTTATTTTTCTAATTATAAATTGCTTAAAATTGTTTTTAGATAAATTTTGAACAAAATCGCTTGTTGATAAAAAGCAACAGGATGAAAATAAATAGATCCCCAATAAATTGGTCTCACAAAGTAATAGTTATCTCTAAATGGCATTATAGTCGTGAAATGTAATCGGCCATCGGAGTGCGTCCATCGCGCAGTGGCCGGGAGCGGTGCGGCGGCGGCGGGAGCGCGGCCCGGGGCGGGGCGCCAGCGCGCAGTCCCGGCCGGAGCCCCGCCGCGAACGCACGCCTCGCATCTAGCGCACGACTCTACGCGGACGACGCGGACTCTACTCACGCGACACTCGCCGTTACGGACCGTCGGTAGGACGCGACAGTGGCCGCTCTAAGGCAAGACAGTGCAAGTGTGGACAGTGCAGTGCGGTGTGCCGGAGCGCGGACCGCGGCGGAGCTGTGCGCCGGCATGCGAGCGCCGCAGCGAGCGCGCCGCCGGCGCCCCGCGCCTCGCTGACCCCATGCGCCCGCGCAGCTCGCGGCACGCGCCGCTGCTGCTCGCCCTCGCCCTCGCCTGCTGCCTGCAAGTACGTAAACTTGTAAAACTTCATAGGAGTAACATTGCATTAGTAAATACGATAGTTAAGTACTATCAAAGTATCTCTACATGAGCATGATTTGTGCTTAAATACTAGATATACTATTAGTATTATAATAAAACTGTTCATTTGTACAAGTTACGTTAATTTCGTTATTTACCTATATTACTTATATACTAAATATTTTTCCTATACAAATGTTGCTTTCTTTTCAATTATATGTATTTTCTTTACACTGGCACGTTGTGTACCCTGCGGGCTTACTACAGAGAGTGTTCGTAGTTGGAATCCTGACATGTTATAGACGAGTCCTTCGTAAATTGGTACAAGTGCGAAACCACAACTTTACAAGAGAACCATTTAAACATTGTAATATAATCATGGTTCGAAGGAAATTAATCCTTTAAATAATTAATCTTAAATAATTATAAAATATTCGTAGAATAATGACAAAATCACAATGTTAGGAATCTTACAATGTCTCTCTTGTAAAGTTGTACTTTTGCACTTGTACCCGTCTACGCAGGGCCGGTCGTTATGTAATGACAAGAAACTTATGAATACTTACACATAATGTACTATTTGTTAAATAAGTATGAACAACTGTTATAAATAATTAAAAACAATTAATTAACAACTTTTGTATAAATTATTGTTAACAGAACTACACTACTACAGACTATTCGATTAAATAATATCTGTGTGTTATTGCGTGAAGGAAAACCTTTTGGAAAGACTACTTTTTAGAAAAATTATGCGACCGGAGGAGTATGAAATTGGGCATACTCAAGGTTTATATGGAAAAGAGGCGTAAAAAAATATATTTTGTATAAGTATTCTCCAACAGTATATTAAAATAATAAAATAAACATTACAAATTACCTTTAATATAGGGTTTATTTATATAGTTTCCTTTTTCTATAGTTTTGTACACGTTCCAAAAACAGTGCGTTTTTATAATCGTAAAATTCGTTCGCTAGCTTAGCTATTGACAATGAGATGATTTATGATTTCATACAATTTTAGCAAAATTTTAATTTTAAATTAATTATAACAACTATTAGCTTTAGTTATTCATGTCTCTCGTAGAGGTATTGTTTTTAAGCATGACACCCGTACTGGCGAGTTGATGACAGACGACGCGCAGTGTCGCACGCTCCCGGTGACCGCGTAATGCGCTTAATTGGTCACAATAATAAGAAATTCACGCATCTTGAGCACTCGCATTTGCAAATATAATAACATGAATATGTATTCATATAACGTATAATTATAAACACTGGTGACATATAAGTATATATTATAACTGAAAACATATCAATGTATCTAGAATTGACAAATATTCAAAAAGATTTATTATATTATCATTTCAAGCAGATTAATCGCGTAAAAAAGCAGCTTTACCTACCCTAAATTAAGCGCCGCATAGCAAGGTAGTTAGAGTGAACCTAGTGTTAAGACACTCCGTTCCGTTCCGTTTCTTTCCGAGATTGAGATATGGCGTGTTATGTGGCGGAACTCAATGCCGCGTTTTGTATTAGCTCAACCATCTATTGCATATGCTTTGTTATTCGACAATACATTTTAGAAACTTTAACATTGCTAACACTTTAGAGTATTACCGCCATCGATTTCTTAGTTACCTCGCGTACTGCCCTGGATTCTTGCAGTAATTTAGTATATCATTTAACAGTAAATGTTTTCTAAAATACTGTAGATACTGATGGCACTTTTTTACCCGATTTTAATTTAAAGTTCACTATATACTCGTACATATATATATATATATATATATATATATATATATATATATATATATATTTTTTTTTATATATATATATATATATATATATATATATATATATATATATATATATTATAAGAAATTAAATAAATATATATTTTTTTCCATTTGTTGGGGTAAACAAACAATATTATATTGTATATTACATAAAAAATAGGAGTTAAAAAACATTAATTAATGCAACACCCACACCGTTTCCCACAGCTTACTAAATAAATATAGGGGAAGGGGAGGTAGCCCCGGACACTTAAATGAAACACAAATAAGAATAAAAATATAGGATATTTCTGTGTTATTTCGTATTTGATATTAAATTGGAAATATAATAAATATATAATAGTTCAAAGTTTGATTAATATAAATAAATTCCTTTATTCATATTAATCAAACTTTGAACTATTATATCATATTTTTTCAAGAAAATATAGTGTTTATAATAAAGTCTAGGTTTTTGCCATCAAAATGGCGGGTAGACCCGGACACTTTATTGAATGATGAATCAACAGTTCTTTGGCCTTGCAAACATCACAGTAAACAAATATTCGATGAACACAGTCTCCACAGGCGCAGTCTTAATATTTCTGACAAGGCAATCAGAGTTTCATCAAATATTTCTTCGTAAACAATCCATTCAGTCTCTGTTTCTCTTAGAAAGATTTTGGATATTTTTATACGGTTTTAAAATCTTTTTTGCTCCGTCATGTTGATGTATTTCTATTTGATCTTTTTAATTGGTATTTTTCTTCTGTTTTTCCTTCACTTATTATATGGTGAAGATGTTATAATATCGCTTTCTTGAACTTTCGCTTCTTTACAATAACTCTTTGTTTAAGCAATTACTTTAGATATTGGAATTGGTCCAAGACTATCCGCCGTTCCCCTATATCTTTCAAAGTATCCTTACCTTTCTTTTTTTAAATAAATATCAGTATTGAAATTCTTCTTTACCAATTATTTATTATTTTTCCAATTATTGATTCTTAATGTCTAAATCTACATTTAAATAATCATTAACTTTTAAATCATATCTCCTCACGGCTCATCGCGAACTTCCGCTGAATTAAACACTAAATACCTAACTGTACTGTTTCTTGTTTTATGCGAATTTTTCGAGTAGATCTATTAAAAGCAACAGGTTTTAATTTATCTTCAATATATTAAAACTACGTAGGTGATCGTCTCATATTTTCATTTTGAATTATTACTATGTTAAATTTACGCAAAAACTTGGTAAAGTAGGAATTGCATAAAATTTCTGTTGAGATTCTTATCTTTAATTAATTTGTAAATGTTTAATTATTACCAAAAAATGTGTGTGAATATTTTGTTCATTAAACTTTAATATAAAACATATTAAACAATAATAATTTATGTAAGGTATATACTTATATATACATACATCGACTTGTTAATATATTTGCATCTTGGCACAATGGGATAGCATCTGACTATAAGTACGATTGATTAAAGTTCGATGTCCACTCGCAGGAAATATTATATTTAAACTATTTTGATTTTTCCACTTTGATAGAAAATAGGTCGGTGTTGAATTCCGCCACACAATAAGCAATGTCCCGATTTTGGATGGAGAATGGAATATCTTGACAGTAGGTCGTCCTTGACTGCCTTCTTATGCGGGAAAATGTGTATATTCATAGTATATATGTATATTTAGGTACTCAAATAATATTTGTCTTTATTCAATATTTTTGATTTATTTTCTTATATTTATGCACTCATCCCACTCTTACAAAATACAAGGTACCTAACGTGTGTGATGTTACGAGAAAACAATCTGCCCACTTTCCTATCAATTTAGAGATACCTACTACATATTAGATGGCGAAATTCAACAGCGCACTTTGTCCGCATTTATCTTTATTAATAGTTGTGTTATATTTGAGATGATAATAAATAAACAGCAAAAAGTATTTATATTACTCAATAAAATGTTCATTGCAGCAAGAACTGTAATATGTAATTTGAATAAATGGGCACACATTTGTCAGCAACGGATATTACTATCATTAGTGGCAAAAAGTGAGCTTCAAACATAAAAGTAAATGTTTTAAAACGTCGTCGCCTCCGCGGCTTTCACTCTGCTCGTAATCGTTCATCTCCAACCTCAACCGTAGCCCGTACCTACAAACTACACATATACGTACAGTATACACTACACACTGTACACTGCAAGGTGCCTGTCGGCCTGAGCTTGCACACTACAACGAAACAATCTCAGCATGCTAATACTTAATGTGCTATGCTTTAAATAAAAGTATGTAACCTTCCTTATTAACTATTACATATAACTGTATACGAAGTCGTGAACAGGTATGATCGTTACTACGTTATATTGATTCATATATAGAAATTTGAATGTAATGTGTAAAATTAGTAATATATGAACTCAGATCCTATAAAAATTAACTCTATCAGCTTCACCGATCCGGCTGATGATTATTGTTCAACATTTTAAAACGAAATTATATTTAAAATAGTATGTGTCAAAAAAATATTTTGAACAATTTGCATATTAAATGTGAATGCGTTCATTAAACGTGTCCTAACGAGGGAAGCTCTAGCGTAAGATCTAATGTAGGTAAATGAGTAGGGTCATTGACGCGATCTCGTCGGAGCGCTCGTCGTCGGTCACGGCCCGAGCTGCATACATTACCATGTATTAAATAGCTCACTTTGCTTACCGTTTTTTGATCGACAAAACTTACTAAAGCTTAACTTAAGAACGAGTTATTTGGCAGGAACATGTCGGAGCGTTGAGCTCATTGTAAGCGTAGGTGTGTAACAAATCAAATAATTTATAATTATTTCCAGTTTCTTTATTTATTTAAAAAATACTACGGTGACTATTGTTTTTTATTACATTTTGTAGGTTAAGCAGAGAATCTGTGTGTTGTTAAAAATTAAATTAAAAAAAAAGCTAGAACGGGTTCTATATCTATCTTTTTTTGCACAGCAATGTACGTAGAAAAAACCTAGCGTCAGGTCACTCCGTTTCCAATGTCTGCCCAAATTTGATATTGCGAGATGAATGTCGGATCTGAGTACTGGACTTTGACTTGTAAGAATAAAAATATACAAATGAAAATAATATAAATATAATAATTCCACCGAGTAAAGATCAAGCTCACAACCATCGCTTTTACAGATACACGTAGTCCCACTGCGCCACGACGGCTGCCATATTTTAAAATAAATGAGATATCGAATACTGTAACTTTGTGTGACTAATGATAATGACTAAAAATCAATATTTATAATGCATAATATTATTAATCAACTCACTAATTAAATTGATTGAAATAAATGTTGTGTAACACAATATGTAAAAGCGTAAGCCACTTGTGATAAAAATGTTGTTTCGAAGCGCTAATTAAAAGACTCGTTTCAAACTTTTACTGAAACTTAACCAAAACTTGCAAAGTATGCTCACCAAAGTTAAAACTTAATGACATGACAGTGATTGCAAAGGCAAAGCTATTTCCTGTCACAATAGAAGGCAGAATTCCTTCGCGGCGCCGCGGCGCTTGCGCATCCGTTCACAAGCTCTCATCACAGATATTTGTACAATTTGAGTATCGAAAGTGTTGCCCCATTATGATCCTGGTCCCTGGTTGTTACCATAATTGCAAACATACTCATTGAGTACTAGCTTTCAGTATAAGTTAGTTATGTACGATAGTGTCGATACTCCAACATGACAACAATAATACTTGGAATATTCAGACTTTATTATACAACTTAAAATATTTTATCACGTCGAGCAGTCCGACGTGTAAGTTATAAAGTTTGTTCTGGCGCGTATTCCGCCTATTGATCTCATTATTGATATGACATCCTTATGTCACCGAGGCGGAGCGCGGCGCATGGCGCTAATCGTGGGAAAATCTGCACGACCATGTACGGCGAGCGCTCGAGCGGCGACCTGCTCCATGCATATTCATGGCATTCACTGTAGTCGCTGACACTTGCCGCCACTTGTCGCCACTCGCCGCCACTCGCCACACATACTGACATTGCGATATGTAAAAAGTGTACCCAATATAGACATGAAATAATGAACTTGTAGATCACGAAGAGACTCAATACGCACAAGTATGTTGATGTGTCTTAATTAATTTTGCCTTCAACTTAAAAGCTTTCATAAATGAGTGCTTCAGTAAATGATCTTCATGTCTGTGGATGTCTTAGAAATTTAAAATCTCCTGCAAGTTTTGTGACTACATTTTAATTATTTTAGATTAAACGTTAAATGCCAAAGAAGTATGCAAAAAAGAATAACATGTAGAATTGCTTTCATGTTTATTAGTGTTAATTGAGGCACTCTCCAAAATGATCAGAACGTTTTTCAAAACTACTACTTAAGACTACTTAAGTGGAAACTAGGCAATAAATACTGTTATTATTCTAACATAACTACTTTGCAGTTTTATTGTACTCTTTACATTTCACTCTATTTTATATACTTTTTATGTGAAACAAATCCGCCGCTTTCACAAACAGCTGTGAAGCATAATTCATATAATCGTTTTATAATTGCACCCGTCTTTGTTAACCGACAGTTAAGCGCCCGCTTTGTCCGTTCTTATAACCTTAATCGACCCTACATATATAACGTGTATAAAAAGAACAAGATATTTTCATAATTGTTACGAAATAATTTGCCCAAATGTTCATCGAGGAATACAATCGTATATTTTTCTTAAAGATTTCATTTTTATGTAAAAAACAGTTTCATGGTTTTTACCATTCAGAGAGAAGCTAGTGTCACTCTGTTGTCCACTTTTAAACCAAGTCGAAGTCGCGTGTTGAGTAGCGGAAGTTAACACCGCGTTTTGTCTTACAAGAATTATGATATATTAAGATAGAAATAAACGATTTGTAACAACCCACGCGTTTACTATTCTTATACTTATACCTGAAAAGCAAAAATTTACAGCCTTTTGCGCGTTGAAGTCTTTTAGAAGAAGATAATGGAAAATTTAGTTACTAACGTTATGTTGCAAAGAATATTATAGATATTAAAACTATTTATTCCGATTACTTTTTAGTACTTATTATTATGATTATTATTTGTAGTTCTTATATAAAAAAATAAATGTGCAGATTAGATTATAAATTAATTTAGTTTAAATAAAATTATAAACGCAAGCTTCTGTATCTGACTTCAAGTATTTGATTTTTTTTCAACATTTAGATATATAATGTAATAGTAATTTTAAATAATATTATATATTAATATATATAATATATTACTGGTAAAATATCATCATATTATATATAATAATATTTTTATTAATATTATATTAAATCATATTTTGTATTTTAATTTCCTGGATCTGGTAACAAGGCAAAGCGCGGCTTCGAGTTCAGCACGCTATGTCCCAATCCGGCGGAACGTGGGGGAAAAACGGAGTGTTTTAATACTAGATTCTCAGGTTACCTCTGCCTACCCTGTTTTTATTTATCATTTATAATTTATAAATGTTACTTGACTGGCTGATGATTATTTTTATTTAAGTAAAAAAATCCATAAAATGTAATTTCGTTGATGTGAAAATATAAGAGTATTTTTTATATGTCACATTATTTGCAAATATTTGATCATAACATAAGCGTACAAGCTAATATTTCCGTACCTTATTTATAACGTGAATTGACTGCATATTTTTTTTTAAATATATTTAAAAGTAATAAGTAGTAATGGCTATTTAGCCATTACTACTTAATTCTTTTATTTAAAGAGTAAATAAATGACTAAATCAAAAATATTTAAGCAAGTCAAAAACTTTGCAGGAAATAGTATTTAAATAACATAAATCAGAATTTACGCATAAAATTTTAACGAAATATGGCAGACACTCTTTTGAATAGTATTCATTTTTCTTTTCCTTACTTCACGCCTGGTACAGATATATCCCAATAATGCAATTTATTGAAAGTACCTGGAAATATTGTCCACATTTTACACGATATTTTAATTCTCATTAGTATTGACTACAGATAAAATATCTTACAAATAAATTAGATAAATATTTGACATATTAGAAACATAAGCTTTGCAGTATGGCATGCAAAGAGAGTATAGAAATACATTCTTCACTTATATTTTTCCTAAGTACTCGTTTAAAATCTTTTTTTTTCTGTTCCTGTGTGTTAAATCAAATATACGAACCCCTGAAACATTTATTTATCCAATTAATTCAATAAAACTTAATTCCACACATGAGGCCTGACTGGCGCATTAAGACAACGTTTGACTATAAAGGCGGTTGTGGGTGCGATTTCAACTCAAAAATGATTATAGTTAAAATTATTTTCTTTTCCCCACTCTGGTAAGACAAATAGTGGCATTGAGTTTCGTGGACGAAAAGCGGAGAACGGAGTGGCTTAACATTAAGTTGTTTTTGTATCACTTGCTATGAGGGAGCACGCGTTAACCTGCTAACTAACTGTTGCTGACTGTATTTTTTTGTGTGTATATTTCCATTTAAATTTAGTTAAGATCGGGAGGTAGTTTTTGAGTTATTCGTCATAATTTTAATTTTCGTTTTATTCAAAGTAAGATTTCTCTTTTTGGTATTTTTTTTATTATTTTAAACATACTGTTAAGATAGTGTATACTCTTAATTTTGGAGCTAAATTTTTTAACCCCATAAAATGTTGAAATACTTCATTCAGTTGGATTGTCTCATAGAAATCAGATGAAATTTAAATACATTTTCATACAAACTTTCCTTTCGTTCTATCGCCTCAGAATACGAATTTTATATATCTATGTAAAGTGGAAACGTTCAATACAAAATTACCTTTTTGTCAAATGTGATATGTTTGTAGATCAAACACTTATAATTCTCAATCTTAATACTGCTATAAGTTTCACTTTCACGCTATTAGACTAAATATAGTATATGAGAAGATACTACTAAATATAGTATATGAGAATAAAAAATCGCATACATTTTTATGTTATGTCAAGTAGTATAGTGTCCTAATAGTATAGCTGTATAGCTATATAGCTAATAGTATAGTGTCCTGGCTGGTGAAAGACTTTTTTATGGTATATTACTCCGTTATTTTAAAAAACAATCAGTTGTTGGTCGCGTATACCAATGTTGCATTATTGCTTATCTGGAGCGAACCAAAAGATGTTAATACTTTGTAAGTGATCTTCTCACACTTCGGATGACAATGTAAATTTAAATTCATATAAAAACTTGTATATGTTGCAGAATAACGAGAAATCAATATAAAATATATTACCTATGTTATAAAAATAAACAATTCGCTAAGTTACAATCAATTTTACTACAATACGTACACTTACAGTTACAATTCAAACACAATTACGTCACGATGTCATCAAATTGTACTTTTAGAAAATGTTTTAAATACACGAATAAACACGCACCTACTAAATCAATTGTTATTGCGAGTATGTATTGTGTACGATTATTCAGTTTGTATTTTTGTTTTAATATTAAGAAGATTATTTTAAGCTTTAAACCAACTAGCTAAAGTAAACTTGGTGAGTAATTTTCCTTTGTAGTTACGTTAAGTGAGAGGGAGGGCACGTCATGAGCGGTGGGCGTCGCGAGCGCTAGGCGGGGCACGCAGGGGAACGCCTCTCCACTTACATCTGAAACTTCAGTCTCTTTCACCTGTGTATCTTTTATCAAATGATATACTTACTATTAAATCAGAATCTTTCTATAACTACTAAATTGAGGTTTCGAAATATGACGCTATTAATAATAAGAAAACCCTGTATTCAATAATTGTATAGCGGTCTGTCAGTGCCACCTCTTTACCTACATTTAATCCAAAAAACGAATGATGAAACTAAAACTAACAAAAGGCACTAAAATAAATTTCATTTCAAGAAGAAGCACTTGCGTGTAGTGAGGAAGATAAATGTTTAATGTCCATCGCGTTTTCAGTGATAAGTGTATTCGTTTATATAAACGGTACACTCACGCGACGGGCGGTGGCGGCGTGCAGTGTAGAGCAGCGCCGTTGCGTGCCAACTTATTATAATCAAAGATACGGAAAAGCTGAACGCATTGCAAAAATTTTACTTTTTTTACAAATGAAATATGTACAGGTACATTACTTTGTCACGTTCTGTATCTTTGTACAGTTTTGCAACTGGTATTTTTCACAAGTCTAAACAGATGTTATTTTAATTTTAGTGTAGTTTCTTGTGCGCCAGCTTCCTATACAGAATGATTAATTTATAACTAATATTTCTTATATTAACATATTTTACACATTTTTTGTTAAAGGAAAAGGAGTGACTCGTTTCTGTGGAATCTAAATATTAATGCGTGAAGTAAAAATATAGTTTTACTTCTTTTTGCGAAAATTGTGCGGATGGAGGAGAATGACATTTGGCATACTTAAAGTTTATACGGAGAATAAGTAAAAAGCCAGTATTTTTCATAATAATGCATTAAAAATATATAATATTAATAAATATATGTTACACATTTGTTTGTCATATTAGTATACAATATTGTATAAAGTGACAACACGTTGCTAAGACAATGCGTTGTTATGGCTCTGGCAAATTTCAAAATACAATGAATATTTATTTTATGCACAATATACATAAACCAATCAGTTTCTATTATTTTAACTATTCTTTTTTATATATTTTGTGATATTATTTTTGTTACCATATAACACGTGTGTGTTGCTGTGTGTGTGCAGTGCGCGGCGGGGGCGGGCGTGTTCGAGCTGCAGATACTCGAGTTCTCCAACTACCGGCTGCAACTATCTTCGGGGGCGTGCTGTGGCGGCACCTCCGCCCCCGCGTCCCCACCCGCCCTCGCTCCCCCCACGGCGGTGCCGGCGGCGAGCGGGGCGGGGGCGGCGGCCGGCGGCTCCTGCGCGCACCCGTGCCGCACCCGCTTCACGCTGTGCCTCAAGGAGTACCAGTCGGCGGCCGCGCCCGGTGCGTGCTCCTTCGGGCAGAAGGCGTCGCCAGTACTAGGAACGGATTCTTTCACTCTCGCCGATCCGCTCTACACTCTATCCCTTCCGTTTTCCTTCCGGTGGACGGTAAGTTATAATAAGACGTAACTTATCCTAGGCGGCTTTGAGTTCCGCCAATCAGCACGCGATGCCTCAATCCAGCGGAAAGTGGAGAACGGAGTGTCTTAACACTAGGTTCTCAGGTTCCCTCTACCTACCCTGCTATATGCGGAATACAGAATGAAGCTAAGAAGCATAACTTATTTATATTGAAATTGAGATAAGATCTATATATTAAATATATAAAAAAATAACAAAGTGGATTTATCTAATAAAGTTATTTGCAAAATTAACCGAATATCTTCTTATAAATGATAAAAATGTCTTTATATATTTATTTATACAAACCACATGTCAAATTTTCAATACCTTAGCATTTTATTTCGTAAACGTACTTTTTATCCATGCATACATGTAACATATATTATTGAGGATTTTCAAAAATTTTAAATTTCACTAATATCGCTTCCTCAATTATATCCTTTCATCTATCTCTAATAAATTGCACAAAATAATCTGAACGTCATCCGCCATTGAATCCTACGTCACTTCGACCGTTGCGCCCTCTACCGACAAGTTACTTACTTCCACAGATAACTTAGAATTAATGAAATGTCATTTCATTACATACATTAAATTATGATAACATATATATATATATATAAAATATTTTTACTTTGTTTCAGCGGTCTTTCACTCTAATTTTACAAGCATACGATGACTTTAACTATACAGATCCCGGTAAGTCTTATTTAAATAAGAATAAAATTAGTTTACTTTAAATGCATAAGCATGTTAATAAGTAACGTCTGTATATCAAAGAGACGGGCCTGATCGAGGAGGCGTGGTGGTCGGGCATCGTGGAGCCGGGCGCGGAGTGGCATGCGCTACGGCACGCGGGCGTGGCGGCCGCCGTGGCGTACCGCGTGCGCGTCACCTGCCAGCCCAACTACTACAATACCACGTGCACCACGTTCTGCCGTCCACGCGACGACAACTTCGGACATTACTCGTGCTCCAACACCGGCGACAAGCGCTGCCTCCCCGGCTGGCAGGGCGACAACTGCGATAAACGTATGTACTATTATGTCGCCTGCATGAAATGTGTACATAAACATAACCTTCGTATACCAAATTACTTATTTTTTTTTTTTACAGCCGTTTGCAAAGAAGGCTGCAACCCGACACATGGGAGATGTGACAAACCTGGCGAGTGTATGTAAGTTAACCAATGTTTTATTTAATAAATTATTATTTTTACTTAACTTTTTTATATCTGTGTAAGCTTGTAGTATCAAACTTGACTTTGTCACTTATTGACTTTTGATTTAAAGAGAGTGTTGTTATGGTGAAGTTGTTTATAAGGGTTTGCTATTGACAATTGTATCGATTCAGGTTAGTTTTAAGTTTATTATTTTATTATAATATTTTATTGGCTTTTGTTAATTTTGTGTATTTTATTGATATTACAGTTTTATTATTGTATCATTCATTTGTTAATCAATATCCTTGAACAAATCCAATCCAAATTTAAGTCATTTAAATTTGTGGCTTATATCTGTATTTAAACTAATCAATTGAATCGGTGAGTGCAGAAACAACGTAAGTTCGGATTTTCAAATTTTGCAGGAGGGAGATAAAAGTGTATAACTTGCCTTTCTGAGCTAGTTTAAATCGATTATGATTTTTTGCATTTTTTGTGACTTACGTTGTTTCTGCACTCACCGTTTCAATTGTTTCTAAGCTTTATGCTCTTTAAGCTAAATAATTTCATAATATTTTGTGAAATATTATATTCAGCTGTAATGCAGTTACTAAGTTATTCGTTACTGTAACTTGCACTACCAATATGTTTCAGATGTCGGCCGGGATGGCGCGGCGACCTGTGCTCACAGTGCCAGCCGTACCCCGGCTGCAAGCACGGATACTGCAACGGCTCCTCTTGGGATTGCACTTGTGATACTAATTGGGGAGGAATTCTCTGTGATCAAGGTATTCTATTTTTTGTATCGTATGCTGCGTATCAATGTGTATCAACATAACACGATGTTCTACTCCATAATGAAATCAATTATAGAATTCCATACTACTTACTTGTGTTTGTTGTGCAATGTTAAATTATAAATATCAATGAAGGATACAAACGGTAAACAGATCTCAACTACTGCGGCACCCACGAGCCCTGCCAGCACGGCGGCACGTGCGAGAACACCGCCCCGGACCAGTACCTGTGCACGTGCGCCGAGGGGTTCTCGGGCGTGGACTGCGAGCGCGTGGACAACCCGTGTGCGCCGCAGCCCTGCGCGCACGGCGCCTGCTCGCTGGCGGCCGCGCCCGCCGGATTCGCGTGCGCCTGCGAGCGCGGCTGGACCGGCGCGCGCTGCGACGCCGACGTGGACGACTGCGCCGGCGCGCCCTGCCGCAACGCCGGCGTGTGCCGCGACCGCCTCGACGCCTTCCTGTGCGAGTGCCCGCCCGGCTGGACTGGACCCACGTGCGCCGAAGGTAACGCATGGACACGACACTCTAACCACGAGTGCAGCGAACGCACTTACTTAATAATAATAATAATAAAAACTCTTTATTGCAACAAATAAAAAAATAAAAAAGATTTCACATTATCGAAAAAGTTAGGCAAACGGCGGCCTTATGAACGTAGTCTCTTACAGGCGACCTTTTATTAATAGTGAAACTTAGTAGGACACTTTACTTAGCGGAAAGCAGTGCAAAAACAATTTAAAATAAATCTTGATATAATATACTTATTTTATATACATATACATACTTATATACCTGCATATATACATAAAACATATACATTACGTAAATAGATAAAATTACATATATATTTAGATATATACATACATAAAAATAGATAAATAAAATAAATATGAATTAATAATAAAGATATTATAGTGTTAAATAGTATTTTTTCAGCCGGTATTTAAATATGTTCAGGAAGTTAACTGGCTTATGTAACGCGTTAGTTCGTTCCACAGCTTTACTGTCTTGACAGTGAACGATTCGCTATAACATTTAGTGCGGCACAGTGGTACCTCCAATACATTGTCATATTTTGAACGAAGATGGAGAGAGTGAGAATGGGATCCAAGGAAAATGAATCTTTCCTTGAGGTATAATGGAGTTGAAGGTAAATAGAAAATAGAATACAAGAGAATAAGGACGTGATAATTGCGTCGATGCTTGACGGTCAGCCATTTTAACTGTACTCGATACTCGATATTCTCGATAATCTGTACTCGATATTCGGTAATATGGTGGTACTTCCTCAGACCAAAGATAAACCTTATTATCATATTTTGGAGTCGTTCGAGTTTGTTTAACAGTCTCTGTGACAAATCTAGGTAATAGGAAGCAGCATAGTCGAGTAGGGGTAATAAAAGAGACTGAGCCATTGATATTTTGGTTTTGAGAGACAGTATGTTTTTCCATCTCTTCACTCTCCCTATAGCATAAAACGCCTTACGACTTAGTTCTGAAATTTGTGGAACCCATTTCAAAGAACTATCTATCCTGATACCCAGATTCTTCACAGAACCACTAAATTCCATCTTGCAATTATCAAGCAGTACGGATGGAAGATTATATTATATGTATTCCCCGAGCCGACTGGTCATCGTGGGAAATTAGACCACTACCCTCCACAAAAAAATAATAAAAGTATAGACGCAAAAATAAATCTGAAAGTATGCACGTACAACGTAAGATCTTTGTCATCAATGGAACGATATCTAGAATTAGACTATGCCTTAACAAACATAAATTGCGATATTTTAGGACTTTCAGAAGTAAGAAGACTGGGATGCTCCATTGAAGAGCACCAAAACTACATTTTCTCCTACATCGGCCATACAAAAGGACTATATGGAGTAGGATTTTTAATTCATAAAAAAATAAAAAGCAATATATATAGCTTCACAGGAATTTCAGAAAGAGTAGCCTTATTGCAGCTAAAATTTGAGAAATTTTCTTTATCAATAATTCAAGCATATACACCCACAGAGAAGTCTACAGAAGAGGAAATTAACAAATTCTACGAAGAAATGGAAAACGCAAATGAACTAGCTGATGAGAAGCTTATAGTAATGGGGGACTTTAACGCAAAAATAGGCTGCTCATAAACTGTCTATCCAATTGTAGGACAATACCGTTTTGGTGAACGTAACGAAAGAGGCGACCGGCTTATCCACTACACCTTACAACAATAAACTATCAATAATGAATACATTTTTTAAGAAAAAGCAAAATCGTAGATGGACTTGGCTTTCACCAGATCAGAAAACTAAAAATGAAATCGACTATATAATGACTAACAACCCCAAGTTAATAACAAATATAGAAATTCTAAATAATATACGATTTCCTTTTGATCATAGACTAATAAGAGCAACTGTACTATTAAGACAATCACCAAAAAGCAGAAAAAAATTTGTTACACCACCAAAGTTCCCAAAGACTGAAAGTGAAATAGAAGAATACAAAAAAAGGCTACAAGTAAACCCAAATTTATTACAATTTCCTAGAAAAAAAAACATATTGGCGAGCTTAACAACAAAAACTACCATTAATATAAAATTTTTAGTAACTCCACAATTCAGCTAATAAAAAAACGTACTGAACTAATAAACATTAAGCATAAAACAAAGGCTATTAAAGCTGAACTTAGTAGAATATATAAAGGAACACACAGATCTATTAGGAAAGACTGTAAGCACTATAGACAAGGCATATTTACTAGAAACGTAAATAATTTTATAAGTACAAAAAGAGCATACAAAGAGCTGTCTACACTCAAAGTATGGATACAAAAATTAGGCCAAGAGGTAAAGAATTCAAGAAGAGACATTATGCAACATGCAACAAATTTCTACAGAAAATTATACAATAAAAAAAACACTGACAATATTGTTATACAAACTAGTAATAATAACGTTACCACCCACATACATCCAATCAGTCACTCAGAAGTTTATGAGCAGATTAAACGACTAAAAGAAGGAAAGAGGCCCGGCCCAGATGGAATACGTAATGAAGTCCTGAAAATAGGTGCAAACATCCTAACTCCCCATCTGACAAGACTATTTAACATGGTAATAGACACAGAAACAGCACCAAAACAATGGCGTACTTCTGACATAATTTTACTTTTTAAAAAAGGAAATCCCTCGGATGTTGGAAATTACAGACCCATTAGTCTGTTATCAAGTGTATACAAACTATTCTCATCTATACTTCTGAAAAGAATGACACTAAATATTGATAGCTTGCAACCAAAAGAGCAAGCAGGATTTAGATCGGGCTTCAGCACAATGGACCACATACAGACTCTAGAACAAATTATAGAAAAACATCGAGAATTCAACAGTCCTCTATATATAGCCTTCATAGACTACAGCAAAGCCTTCGACAGCGTTAGTCATTCCTCAATTTGGGACGCATTGCAATACACAGGTGTTAACCAAAATATATAAATATTTAAAAAAGCATATACTCAAACAGTACAAGTAGAATAAACTAGAGACTAGAGGAGACGTAATAAAAATAGAAAGAGGTGTCAGACAAGGAGACCCTCTGTCACCGAAACTCTTTAAAGAAATACTAGAAAATATATTCCGAAATCTAGACTGGTCCAACGAGGGTTTGCTAGTAAACGAACATTACCTAAACCATTTCAGATTTGCTGACGACATAGCTGTAATTGCTAGAAATTCAAGAAATATTGAAGACATGATGAAGGCACTTAGTCACCACAGTACTAAAATTGGTCTAGACATGAATCTGAGCAAAACAAAGATACTGACGAACAGCCACAAATAGCATATTACAATAAACGGTAACAATGTTTTTTTTTTTTTTTTTATGGATACCGGATGGCAAACGAGCAGAAGGACCGCCTGATGGTAAGTGGTTACCTTCGCCCATGAACATCTACAACACAAGAGATGTACTAGATGCGTTGCCAACCTAGAGGATTCAGATGGAAAGGGAGGATAATGTAGTAGTCCGCTATCGGAACCACCACATTTTGGGGAAAGGATGGGTGGGAAAGGGGAAAAACCTGGCTTACATGCCATCGAACCGGAACACATCATAAGATATTTGGCGGTTCGTCTTTGACATGATAGTGGTCGCGAGCCAGACGGAGGACGAACCTCCTACCACCAAAAAAAATGAAAAAAAATGTAGAATATATAGAGGAATACATATACTTGGTAAAACAAATATCATTCAAGAAGTCTAACAACGAAGAAGAAATAACAAAAAGAATCAATGCAACATGGAGAAAACTTCTGGGAGCATAAAGAAATTCTAAAATACGAATTACATCTGAAAAAGGTCGTGTTTGATACTTGCCTCTTACCATGTTTGCTTTATGGATGCGAAACTTGGATTTTCACAATATAAAAATAAAAATAAAATTAAATGCACCTAAACAGCAATGGAAAGAACTATGTTAAATATAAGAAAAGTAGAAAAAGTAAAGAACAAACTTATTAGGCAAAAAACAAAAAATACTGACGCTCTCAAACACGCACTCACACAGAAATGGAGGTGGGCTGGACACATCTCACGATATTCGGACAGAAGATGGACTATAGAGACCACGCGTTGGAAGGGCCCAAGCGGTAAGAGAAACATCGGTAGACCGATAAGAAGGTGGGCTGATGATATAATACAGATAGCAGGGAAAGACTGGTTAAGATCGGACAAGGACAGGAATAAATGGAAAAGAATGGAGGAGGCCTTTACCCGAAAAGGGATCCATATTGAAGAAATTTGTTAAATATTACTAACATAATTCTTACTACTAACATTAATTTAAGAAAATTTACTTACTAATGCAATTAACAACTTTTTTAATTTTAACTTTTTTTCTTATTTGTATTTTGAATGTGGAATAAATGGCTAAAATAATAATAATTATTATTATTACGGATGGAAGAATGGAGAGATCTAATTTGGAGAGTTGCTTAGAGTTACCAAGGATACACAACTGTGACTTGCTTGGATTTATCGACAGACCGCATGATTTGCTCCAATTATTGATAAGTTTCAAGTTGACATTCACACGCTCTATGGCCATAGCAACATCATCTACCGCCGTAGTCGTAAAAATCTGCAAGTTATCAGCGTAAAGATGAAAGGGCAATATCAATGAAGAGGTTATGCAGTTTATAAAGATAGAGAAAAGTAATGGAGAAAGTACGCCACCTTGAGGTACACCTGCACTGAGACGACAAATTGAAAATTGTTTTTATTAATGCGTATGTATTGGTCGCGCTCAGTCAGATAAGAACAAAACCATTGAGTAGTTTTTGATGATATGTTAATGGATTTAAGTATAGCTAAACGTTGAAATTTTATTTATATTTTGTTATTTATTTCGTATAGATTATATATATAGATTTATTATATATATATCGATTAGTTTATATATAACTATACAATCAAATAAATAAATCATTGATTTACAAGTAAACTCACAACTAATAGATAAACTTACATATAATATTAAATAAATATATAATTAATTATACTTAGTACTTTAAAATTAATTTAAATATGAATTTACAAATAATAGATAAACTTATATATAATATAATATAAACAAATAATTAAAGTGTGCATTGCTTTACTGCCAGCTATTTAACAAAGTTGTACAAAAAAAAAACAAAACATATACAATTATGTAAAACATTAAGAAAATAAGTAAAATTACAAAATATGACTTATGATATATAAACTATGGATATTATAGATATCGCAATGTGATCAACATACAGATATAAGTTGTTACTTAGTGACTATTGTGACTATCTTAGTGTTATTTAATATGAATTTATTCACAGACGTTGACGAATGTGCGGAAAACAACGCAGCCGAAGGTGTCCTGGGCCCCTGCGTGAATGCTGCGGCGTGCAACAACACGGCCGGAGGATACGCTTGCGCGTGCCTGGCGGGCTGGACCGGCCGCGACTGTGAACTGAACGTGGACGATTGTACCGGCCAGTGCCTAAACGGAGCTACTTGTATTGATCTCGTGGACGACTTCCACTGTGCGTGCGCGGCGGGGTACGCGGGCAGGACGTGTGCGCGCGACGTCGACGACTGCGCGTCGCGGCCGTGCCGCAACGGCGGCGAGTGTGTGGACTTGCTCGACGCCTACCGATGTATATGTCCAGTCGGCTTCTCTGGGACTGACTGCGAGGTGTGCGCCGTTTTGTGGACCCTCTACAAATATATTCTTTTGTTCTTCTCAAATAACATTTTCATTCGTTTTACTTTTCATTGAGTATCATTCTAATTTTATTCAATTCATTTTGCCGATGCACTAATACGCTTTTACTAATACACTAACCAAATATTTGCTTCTAGCTTACTTCCTGTTTTGGACGCTACTGTTTGGTGAGTTACTAATGTAAGAAGATAATCTTTATCACGAATTACAGTATTAAGTTTGGTTTCAAATCTGTAATGTGATCTGTGTACGTAGGACGATCGAGACCACTGCGCGGGCTCGCCCTGCGCTAACGGTGCGCCTTGTTACACGGCGCAAAGCGATTACTACTGCCACTGCTCGCCCGGTTGGACGGGGAAGAACTGCACCCAACGCGCTGCCAGAGATCGTAAGTTTCATATTTCAAAGGATTGTAGTTTATACTTGTTTTTTTAATTTTTTTTTTTTTTTGGTGTAAATAACAACATTTTGCACACATTAAATTTTTAGAATTGGACGAGTGTTCGCCGAATCCTTGCCACAATAATGGTAGCTGCGTGACCAACCCTTCTGGTTTCACTTGTATCTGCATCGAAGGCTGGACTGGTAGGAATTTTTATTCTTCGAACGATTTAAATAGTTAATGTAGTTTTACCGTTGCAATATATTTTATAATGTTGACATATTTTTACACAGGCGAAACTTGTACGACGCGAGCGGAACTGCGCTGTGAGCTACAGTGTGTGAACGGTGGAACTTGCATACGCGACCTACTGCCTACTTCTCCGGTGGTCCCTCTGGTGACGTCCGCCGCCCACTGTGCCTGTCCCCCCGGCTGGGCCGGAACCATATGCGATTTGCCTATAAATCCTCCTATCAATGTAATACAATCACTATTAAAATGTGTATTTGTCAAAATTATATATACGATACTTTATTTTACTCATTTTTGTTTACAGATAGTACCAATAGCGACCGTCCCCGTTCAAACTGCAATAGTGCCTATCCCGTCCGGTTCTGGAGGAGTCCCGTGTTCCTGTCTGCATGGCGGGTCCTGCGTGGCGGTGGGCGGCGGGGGCAGCGCGTGGGCGTGCGCGTGTCGTGCGGGCTGGGGCGGCGCCCGCTGCGAGCGCGCGGCCGACGGGTGCGCGTCGACGCCCTGTCGTAACGCCGGTCGCTGCGTGGGCGGCTCCGGCTGGTGGGCCTGCGAGTGCGCGCCCGGCTGGACCGGCACGGACTGCTCCACCTCCACCTGCGACCCACCCTGCCCGGCTTCGGCCACTTGCACCACCACCGGATCCTTGGCGCGTTGCGTGTGTCCACCTCCGCCGGCGAGGCTCGCGAGACGTTGTCTAGAGCGTGAGTGTTTGCAAACATAACCAGCCATCACTATTGATTATTTAATGAGGCAAATACAATGAAGTATATTATTTCTGTATGTTTACAGTTATCGCCGGGCTCGGTGCCGAAAGTGGAGAAGCAATGGAGGGCTCCGACGGCGGCGTGGAGGGCGCCGCGGAGTCCGGCGACACGCCCGACACGTGCGGCGCCGACAACGGCACGTGGTGGTGGGGCTGCAACGCGTGTCGCTGCGTGGCCGGCGCGCCCGCCTGCACGCGCCTGTGGTGCGGCCTGCCCGACTGCCTGGCGCCAGCCGCGCTGCCCTGCCGCACCGATGAGGTAATACACAGATGACAGATATGCGACGGAACTCTAAACAACTATACACTTCACGTTATAAAACAGTCATACATTTATGTACATTTGATTACAGAAATATTGAAACCTTTATTTTTGTTATCAACCTTTATTTTTGAAGTTGAAACAAACTTTATTATTGTTAAGGTATGCGTTCCTGCCGCTCCGGCACTCTGTCTGAGAGCGCCGTGCTCTCCTCTAGGGGAGTGCCGGCGCGTGTCGGGGCGCCGCGTGGAGCCGCCCGCGCTGCCCGCGCCGGCGGCGTGCTGGCCCGGCGCCCGCGCGCGGTCTCTGCCCCCGCCGGGCTGTGCGCGCGCCTCACTGCGCCTGGCAAGAGAGCGGCTCGCACGCGGCGCCCACGTGGAGCGCGCCTGTGGAGCGTTGCGGCGCGCCCTCGCTGCCGCGCTCGCAGACCGCGCGCCGCCCGCGCCGCCGCTCACGCTACTGTGTGATCTCGCCCCAGACGATGACGACGCACTCGACTTGGCTCTGGTGAGCTACTTTTTGAGTTTTGCTTTATATAAATAATTATTAAAATTATTTACCATAGACATCGGTCAGCTCATGCATTTATTATAATTTTCTTCATAGTAATACCTATTATAATTGGAGGATTTGGAAATTGATTAGTTCATTTAATATTAGGAGCCCCTGACATAGCATTTCCTCGTATAAATACACTAATACCTCGCATTGCGTCGTTTCGTTTTGCGTCTTTTTCGAAGTTGTGTCGCTGCTTACTGTACGTGTTTTTTGGAACGTAACCCCGACGCAAACCGAGGTATGGGTGTAATATAAGATTTTGACTTTTACCCCCCTTCATTAATTTTACTAATTTCTAGAAGAATTGTAGAAAATGGTGTAGGAACTGGATGAACTGTATATTCCCCTCTATCTTCTAATATTGCTCACAGAGGCTCTTCAGTTGATTTAGCTATTTTTTCTCTTCATTTAGCTGGAATTTCCTCAATTTTAGGAGCAATTAATTTTATCACAACTATTATTAATATACGAATTGATAATATATCT